>VBSM01003225.1:5302117-5314230 GCA_008086735.1 Cheirogaleus medius | reverse complement strand
GAAAGAAAGAAAGAAAGAAAGAAAGAAAGAAAGAAAGAAGGAAAAGAAAAGAAAGAAGGAAAGAAAGAAAGAAAGAAAGAAAGAAAGAAAAGAAAGAAAAGAAAAGAGGCTTCCTCCATCAACCACTGTGGGATTCAGTGAAGTAGCATTGACACCCAAAGCATCTAGCCTGTGCCTTGTACACAGTAGGTGCTCAATAAATGTTCATTGTTCCTGCACCCCCTCTGGTTTTGTGAAGGAGATGCCCTTGGGCCCCCGGACTGGTTTATCAGGGATGTCGCTGATGGGTGTATAAAGAAGACAGAACATGCAGCATCCAGGCTCGCTGTGGTGGCTCACGCCTGTAATCCCAGAGGTTTGGGAGGTAGAGGCAGGAGGATCAGTTGAGGCCAGGAGTTCGAGACCAGCCTGGGCAGCATAGTGAGACCCCATTGCTACAAAAAAAAAATCTAAAAATTAACCAAGTATGGTGGTGCCCGCCTACAGTCCCAGGTACTTGGAGGCTGAGGCAGGAGGATCTCTTGAGCCCAGGAGTTGGAGGCTGCAGTGAGCTAAGATCACACCACTGCACTCCAGCCTGGGCGACAGACCAAACCTTGTGTCCAAAAAAAAAAAAAAAAAAAGTGGCATCAGTGTGGGTCATTCTCTGTCCCCTCCACCCGCCATGGTCAGCTGGTGGGCCTGCTCTGTGTCCTGGGAGCTGAGCTCTAGGGCTGCAGCACTGGCCTCCCTTGTCCTCTGGTTTGGGGTTGGATGCAGTCAGTGGAGGCATCAGTCAGAAGTAAGAAACGGTGGGGTTCCTCTACAGCCTCCCTCCTGCTGGGGGGACCCTCTCCCTCTTCCTAAGGGAACTTCATTTCCTTCAGTGGGCCACACCCTTTCCTTAGAAGCTGCTCCACTAAACCCCCGGAGCTTGCCGCCAGCCCCTGGCCCGCCATCAGCCCCACGCCCGGGGCCCGCGCCAGGGTCTTGCAAAACTTTTTGATGAACCTGCTGTGACGACTAAGTGGTTAAAAATATCCACTCTGCCCAGACGATTCTGCTAAGCTCATGTCAGGGGGAGAAACAGAGACTCCGGAGAGCTCACAAATGAAGCAAATTGCTGAAAATCGGATTTTTTCTGTCTTATCTAGGAGACACATGAGAGGAGAGGAGATTGCAATTTCTGCGGGAACTGTCTCACATCCCCGAGTCTGGGGCGTGCGAGTGCTGGGGAGTGAGGAGCAGTGGAGAGAGAAACAGAAGACAGAGGTGTGAGAAGAAAGGAGCAGGAAGAGAGGGGAGGAAAAATGTGCAAGAGAAAAGGAAGACGGTCCTGATACATTTGGGCAGAACTGAGAATAGTACAGGAGCCGCCAGGGGCTTTGGGTGCCACGACTCCAGCCAGGGGCACCTCGGGGGCTGTTCCACTTACAAAGCCCCCTGGCCCACGGTGCCCGGTTGTAAGTGCAGAGCAAGACTGTGCAATATGTAGGGACCACTCGCCCCGTTTTACTGATGCGAAAACTGAGGCTAAGAGAAAGGACACATTTAGCCGGGCATGGTGGCGCTGCCCAGAGCCCCAAAAGGAGAAAGATCAGCTCCAAACCCAGCCTCTCCTGAGGTCTGCCCTGCCAATCCATGGCAAAATCTCTTCCGTCCTTCTCTCTTTGCGCCCCCACATGCCTTCCGAGCTGCGGGTTAATAGACTCATCACTGATGAGCAGGGAACATGTCTGTGGAGGTTTTAATTACAGCAGAAAATTGGTCCAATTGCTATTTAATGTAGAATAAGTGTCACGTTAACTGGCCGGGGCAGGAGGAGTCGAGGTTTGCTTGGAGGTGTCTGTCCTGAGCCCTGTCTTCCCTGGAAGTTTCCGAGAGTGCAGTGGGGACTCAGAGACCTTGGAAGGTGACAGGAAGCAGGCTGAGGGGTGAACAATTGAGAAGACGTTTCTGAAACCCCAGCTCGGGGCTCACCTCAGGACCCAGAAACTCAGTGGCTCAGCTCTCTGGTCTCAAGATTTTTCTCCCTTGTAGCAAACATGTGATCTCCGGTCCATGGGACGAAGTGTTAGGGGTCATGTGATCGGGAGTGTTGGAAGAACAGGGGACAGGGTGGGGATCTGCCAGGACTTCCAGGATCAGAGGGTCAAGATTGAGCTGAACAAGCTAAACTTTCCAGATGGCCAGTTGGGGAAAGAGAAATCTCCTTGGTCCTTTTATCCTGCCTTCTAGATCTTCCCCAGGGGAGGAATGGAGGGGACCATCCAAGAGTGCCAGCGCTCAAGAGAGAAAGAAACAAAAAGCCCAATAATGAGAGGCAACAGGACAGCAGAGACCAAGCCCACCTAGAATCTGCTAAAGTTTATGAAATTTCCATATGTTCAGGGACCACCCCCGTCCCCCAGGATAACAGTTTAGAAATAAGAGCCCAGATACTGGAATCAGATAGCCCAGATCCTAACTAACTCCATCACTTACTACCTGGGTGACTGGGGACAAGCGACTTCACCTGTGTGTGCCTCAGTTTCCTCCCCTGTAAAATAGGAGTGTAGCTTGTAATGGGCAGGCTGGGCTAGGTTATGCTGCAGAGACAGCTCAGCCAGTGGCTGAAAACCACAAGGTTTATTTCTCACTCATGCCGCATGTCCATTTTGGGTCCTTACAGGGAGTCTCTGCTCATTGTAGTCATGAATGGAGCTGCCACATTCCAGAACATTCTGGAACATTACTTGCTTCCATGCCCAGAAGGAAGTAAGAGCTTTGGAGGTTCTGGCATACGCAGTTAAATGCTCTAGCCTGGGAATGACGTGTCAGTTTCACTCACAGCTCATTGGTTAGAGCTGGTCACATGACCTCATTCACACAAAGCGGGCCGGAAGTACAGTTCTACCTTGTGCCCAGAAAGGGGAGAGCAGGGAACACTCCAACAGCTAACAGGGTGTTGTGAAAACGAAGTCAGTTAGTGAATGGAAACTCATTTAGGACAGCTCGTGGCGGGTAGTGGGTGCTCTTTATGCATTCCCAGCTTTGCGTTTCATCAGGAAGGGTGACCCCACTCAGGTGCCTCTTTGACGCTGGTTGAGCAGGACCAAGATGGATCAGTGGCTGGAAGCCTGGAACATATGTGACAGGTGTGCACCACATGTGGGCCAGGTATGTGCCAGGTGTGCACCAGGTATGTACAACCACTGAGATACAGGCCCGTGCCTGACCCTGAACTCTGAGAAGATGGTAGAGTCCCATCACGCATTCCCGGTCAGATATGAACTAGAGCCTGCGCAGACCCTTCGCCACCGGGCCGATGGGCCCCCTCCCCATCACAGCCCAGAGAGGCGCACCCACACCATGCCAGCCACACCTGGTGTACAGGAGCAGGGACTCAGGTCAGCTTCCGCCTGCACCCTGGGAGCTCCAGAAAGGAGGAGCCAGCAACCTGCCTCTCCCCGGCAACTGAGCTTCCTATATCTGTTGGCTGAACCAGGTCCTTACACTCACTGGGCTCTTGACCTGGGGCAGGTGACAGGTGACAGGTGAGGACAAACAACTCTAAGAAGTCAAGTCACCAGCTGAGCATCTCCCAGCAGAGGGTGGTGGAGACCGAATGTGAACCCAGGCTGCTCTGTCTTCCGAGGGGCTAACAAACGTCTGCAGCCTGACCCCTTGACGTTCCCCCCACCCCCGTTAGCGTCCTCCGCGCCCGGATTCGTCCCAGACCCGCCCCTGCCCCCCCAAAGCCCCAGCTTCCCCCCCCACCATCCAACGCGAGCTCACTTCAAAGGTGGGAACGAGGCCTCCCAGGCACCCGGACAGCCCCCCGACAACCAGCATCGCCCGGGGCTGCGAGAGCGGGGCAGCTCCCGCCAAAGCCGGGCGCCCCCGGAGGACGCAGCCTAATTGCCTGGGCAGAGCCGAGCCAGGCCCGGGGCCAGGCCGCTGCTTCCAGCAGCTTCGGCTTCTGTAAGGCGAGGAGGAGAACGGCGAGCGGAGCGGGGCTGCTCGCCAGCTCCCAAATCCTCGCAAGCCCCCCGGATGGGGACAGGGGACGCCAAGGCAGGGCGCAGGGCGCAGGGGGAGGAGGGGCGTTTAGCAGGATTCTGCAACACAGAGGAGGAAGATTCCGAGGCGGGGAGGGGTGGGGGGTCGCCAAGGGTGAGTGTCCTGGCCCTCTGGACCCCAGGGGTGTCCCCGGTTCTCCCCATCACACCACCCCTCCTCCGTTTCCTGGGGCCCAGACGTCTCCCAGAGCGCTCGGGTTTTGCAAGCCCTCGGTTCGCTGCGAGCTAAACCCAGCCCGGGGGCCTCCGTGCCCAGAAAGGGCAGGAAACCGGAGTTAAAAGAGGATTTAGAGGCCCGCCCGCCTGCGGAGAGATTAGATGAGATCAATATGCAGAGGGCTGAGCAAAGATCCCCTCCGAGGGGCTCCTCGAGACCCGTGACCCTGAGAGGTAATTAACAGGCTTGCTGGGGTGGGGCCCGGCCCGGGCAGCCCCACCCGCGCGGCAGCTGCTCCGAGGCGGCTCTGCTTGCAAAGCTTCCGCGGAGGCAATCCTGGCTCCCTGTGGGTTTGGAATCTGGCTTCTCCTGCCAGCTACTACCCCGGGAGCCCCAAGGGATCACTGTATCATAATCGCTGCTCTCGTTTATTGAGTGCTTGCTGTGTACCAGTTGCTGTCTAAAGCCTTCCATAGCTCCCTGAGTTTTCACCCACAATTGAAGGAGGCAGGTTGCTATAATAGTATTACTAGGTCTGTTTTACAGCCCGAGAAACCGAGGCACAGGGAGATGAGAGGGCTTGTCCTAGGTCACACCACAAGTTTCTGGGGTTCAAATGCGGACATTTGGGGGCCAGGGCTTGGGCTCCTAGCCCCTTGGACTACAGTTTTCCTTGTTCCCCTTCAACCTCCAAAATTGCTCCCCCTCCTAGACCTGGTATCACTAGTAACTCCACCTTATTGTCTCCCAGTCATTGTTCTGGTGCCTTTAACCACGTAGAACTCAACTTCCCGTCCAGTGCAAAGAACTCTCTGCAATGGAACACATAACCCAAAGTCCATGTAGAGGCTATGTGACCCAGTGGTCTTGCAAACTCCAAGAAGGTGGGGGTCCCATTTGTTTGGCCTTGAGAAGCATAAGGTCTGGCATGGGGTGGATGATTATTATATTTTTGTGAAGTTGAACTGATGATCATGGTCCTTATTTATAGTGCATGGACTTGTGGTTTTGACAGAATAATAACAAGGTGGGTTATGTCAAGTGCAGGCAAGGAAATATGCAAGGGGGACATAGCAGTGCTCATGGCAAAGGATGGAATGAAATCCTGCCTCCTTCTCTACTTCCTAACTGTGCCTTGATTCTCCTTTCTTTTATTTTTTTACTTTTATTTTTTTAGAGACAGAATCTCATTCTGTTGCCCAGCTGGAGTGCAATGGTGCCATCATAGCTCACTGCAGCCCTGAACTCCTGGGCTCAAGCGATCCTCCTGCCTCAGCCTCCCAAGTAGCTGGGACTACAGGCACGCACCACCATGCCTGGCTTTGATTCCCCCTTCTATAAAATGGGTTCTTCTGAGGGTTACAGAAAATCATGTCTGTAGAGGGTTTAGCATGGTGCGTGGCACCCAGTAAATGCTCAATAAAGCACTCACTTGGATTTTTGGACCAAAAAAGTATAAAAACATACATAAGATCTCAAAACCCCATGGCAGCCTGTGAGCAACCTTGTGAGGTTCTAAGACAATGGAACAAGACCAAAATTTATCTTGTTCACACAAAGGAGGGGCTGAGATCCTGCTATCTATAGAAGGCCTGAAAAGGATTTGAAAAACAATCTATAACATTTATATACAAAATAAGAGCTGGTATTTATCAACCTCTGGGCACTTGTACCTCCCAGAAATCTGATGAAGTAGACACTATGATTACCCCATTTAGAGATGAGGAAAATGAAAGCTCAGAGAGGTTGAGAAACTTGTCCAAGATCACACAGCATAGAGTGGTCAGGCTGGAATTCAGGCCTGGCTCCGTCTGACCCTAAAGCCCTGCCCTGAGTAAGATAAAATGAGTAAACACCTAAAGATCAACAGTAGTTTGCTCAAGGCTGGAAATGCAGGAGATCTTTATTGTCTGTTGGTTTACACTGAGTGTGTTTTCTGCCTGTAATAAGAAAAAAATAAGTTAAATATTTTAAAATTCTCCTGAAATCTAACCAGTTCAGGCAGAGGAACAGCTTGAGAGGAAGAACGCTTTTTGGTTAGGGTCCCCATGGGAGGCAGACTGCCATCACAGCAGGTGACTGAAGTCTGTTATAAAGATAAGGGAAGTTGGAAAAGCTTTTAGTGACATTAGGAAGATGTTACTATCTCTAGGAGCTGTGGCCCTGGGGCAGGTGAGTGACCAGCTTTCAGGACACCTTTGAAGGTGACCTCATCCCCTCCCAGTTGGCTGACCCCCCCAACCGCAAGCCAGGGGACTAGGGAGCCCCGCATCTGCCCCAGGATCTAAGTGAGGAAGAGTGAAAAGTGATTTAGAGGGCAACGTGGGAACTATCTTATCCTTCCCTCCTCAACTTAAGTTCAAAACCAGCCCGTTCTTCCACCAATGGGAGCGCCTCTTGGAGAAATGTTTGTTTTCTCGCACAAGATGATACACACAAAAGTTGGCAACCATCTAAGGTTTATCAACAGCAGGAAATGGGTTAAAAGAATTATGACCCGGACCATGGAAAATGAGTCTAAAATAAAACAGGTGGAAAAAGTACCAAAATCTGTTGTGATTATAATGGATTGAATTGTGACTCCCAAGAAGATATGTCTAAGTCCAAATGCCTGGTGCCCGTGAAGGTGGCTTGATTTGGAAGTTGGGTCTTTGCGGATGGAATGAAGTTAAAGATTTCATCTTGGATTTTAGGGTGGGCCCTAAGTCCCAGGACTGGTGTCCTTTTTTTTTTTTTTTAATTATTTTTTTTTTTTTTATTTCAGCATATTATGGGGGTACAAATGTTAAGGTAACTGGTGTCCTTATGAAAGAAAAGACAAGGAGATTTGAGATGGCCAAAGGATTCCAGAAGCCACCGGAAGCTGAAAGGGATGAGAAAGGATCCTCCTCCAGAGCTTTCAGGGGAAGTCTGGCCCTCCCTGGGGCTACCTTGATTTCAGACTTTTGGCTTCCAGAACTGTGGGAGAATAAATTTCTGCTGTTTTAAGCCGCCAAGATCGTGGTGATGTGTTGCAGTGGCCTCGGGAAAGGAAGGCAATAATAAAAGCAAGTTTCAAAACATGGTGTGTGGTACGATATAAACTATGCTAAAAATGTTGAAAGAATATAGCCAGGCGCGGTGGCTCACACCCGTAATCCCAGGAGGCTGAGGCAAGAGAATTGCTTGAGCCCATATAGAGGGAACAGCATCCCACCGCGGGCAGCAGCATCCTCACAGGAGACCTTTTGGGGGAACAATGAGGCAGTTACTGCCCCTGCCCGGAGCAGCCTGCAGCCACCGAGGCGTGGGAGCTGGTGGATGTGCCCCAAGTTCTTCACCTTGTGGGGACAACTCTGAGATGCATGAACTATACAGTCTCCCAGAGGTCCCTGGCAGGAGTAAGTCTCAGGTGCCCCCAGTGGTCACATGCTCAGGAATGCCCTCTCTGCTCATTGATATTCCTTCTGTTCCCTGTTGTATTAATTACCTAATCCTGCTTAACAAATTACCCAGGACTCAGTGGCTTAAACCAATGATTATTTATTATCTCTCATGTTTCTCTGAGTCAGGAATTCAGACAGGGCACAAGGGGAACAGCTTATCTCTGCTCCCCGATGTCTGAGACATCAGCTGGAAGCCCCAAAGGTGGGGGCTGAAGTCGTCAAAAGGCTCATTTGCTCCCTGCATAACTGGTGGCTGATGGTGGCTGTCAGCTGGGGACCTAGCTGGGGCTGGAGCACCCACATATGGACCCTGATGTGGCCTGGGCTTCCTCAGGATATGGCAGCTGGGTTCCAAGGGCAAGAATTGAAGAGAGAAAGAGATAGGCCAGGCGACAGCCATCTTTTATGACCCAGCCTCCAAAGCCTCACAGAATCACCTCCTTTATACTCCATTGGTTGGGGCCGTCACAAGCCCCACCCAGATTCAAGGGGCAGGAACACAGGCCCCGCCCCTCATGGGAGGAGCATCAGCACTTTGCAAGAAGAACCTGTGTGATAGGATAAATATCAGGGGCGGCCATCTTTGAAAATGGCCACCTGCCATTCCTTTTTCACTTCCCAGCATCCTTATTGCTGTTCCCTGGGAACACCTCCCAGGCCAATAACTTTCCCCCAAATCCTTGTTTCAGGGTCTCTGCATTTGCGGGAACCCAAATTAAGATATCCCACAAATCAATACTGTGTTTATGTAAGTGGATATAGGTTTATGTAAACGTTCAGAAAAAGACCTGTAAGGATACGCTCCAAACATTCAACAGTGGGTCCTCTAAGGAGGGAACTGGGATGGGAGTCAAGAGGGTTCATCTGTAATATATGGGGGTTTTTAGCCCCAAGAGAGGAAGGATTTCCTGTATCCTCTGTGGAAAGTAAAAGAGAGAAGTCAGGAACAGTAAGCCATCATGACTGGTGAGGACTCTAGCCCCAAAGTAGTTGTAATATTCTTAATTGTCACATTAAGCAGGGAGAAAAAGGGTGGAGGTCAGGTCCAGGCAGTTCCTCTAACCCTGAGGTTGGAGCTAGCAGCCCAGTTTATAGCTGAGCTGAGGCTGGGGTAGTTCAAGGGTCCAGGACTTCTGGGACACCAGAGATTGCTCTAATCTCTGAGGACACTCAAGCCTCAGTTTACCTAATCAATGAAATGGGTATGATCCTGGCTATCTCTCAAGGCTGCTGTGAGGGTTACATACAATATTTACACATCAAAGTGAGGGACATGTGACCTGGCACATAAAAAAATAACAGATTTATTGAGCAACCACTGTATACCAGAAGTTGTTTTAGGCACTTTACAAGTGTTAATCCATTTTACTCTTCACAATAACGCCGTAAAGTAGGAACTATTACTATCTCAATTTTGTAAAAGGAGAAACAGAAAGGTTAAGAACTGTTGCTGTGGCTCACGCCTGTAATCCCAGCACTTTGGGAGGCCAAGGTGGGAGGATCAGTTGAGGCCACTAGTTCGAGACCAGCCGGGGCAACATAGCAAGACCCTGTCTCTACAAAAAATTTTTAAAAATTAGCCAAGCATGTTGGTGCACGTCTGTAGTCCTAGCCACTGGGGAAACTGAGGCAGGAGGCTTGCTTGAGCCCAGGAGTTCGAGGCTGCAGCGAGCTATGATGATGCCACTGTACTCCAGCCTGGGCAACAGAGCAGGTCCCTGTCTCAAAAAAAAAAAAATTAAATAAATAAAAAAGGACTAAGCCAAGGCCACACAGTAAGGCTACCAAATACAGTGTTCCTTTTAGCTACATCACCCCACGCCTCCTGTGGAAAAAAAAATGAATGAACAAATGAGAAAAGTTGGAACAGGAAAAAGACTGTGTTCTTTGCCTTTTGCAGGACCTAGGTCGGCTGGCATAACCCAGGGAGCCAGTGCCGTCATTTCCCCATCTGTAACCACTGTCTGGGCCCCACTCCGTCGCTCCTCTCCAACGCAGGGGTTTGGGGCAAAGCTCGTGGAAGAAGTACCTCCTGCAAGAGCAGAGAAGGGGGGTCCTCCCTCCCCTCGCTCTCATTTCATTTTCAAGGGGCACAGCAGCTCCCCATAGGATGAGGCAATGAGGCGGACCAGCAGCTTCCTGGGGGCGCCTGGAAGCCCCATTGCCATGGCAACCGAACTCACTAGCAGTCGCTGGCATTCCAGTCGGCTGGGACCGCAGCCCGGGCAGGAGGGCAAAAAGCGGGGAGGAAAGAAACTTCAAGATCAACCCCTTGCCCTCAGACTGAACTGCCCACACCCCAAGGCTAGGGGAGGCTGTCAACCCTCCTCATCCTAGGAAAATGGGGGCAGGTGCTTGTTCCCCTTGAACTTCTCTCCTGAATCTGGGGCAGCTTTTTAAAATTTCCAACTTTGTCCACCCTGGAAGACTGTAGTGAAACCTCCAAGGAGGAAGGTGTCGGGATTCACAAAGCATATGGATCACACACAGCTCTAGGGGACATTTTCTTTTCCCTGTCTCCTTTTTTTTTTTTTTTTTTAATGAGGTGTAACTTGCATAAGGTGAAGTGCACAGATCTTAAATTCTCTCTTGATGAATGTTTACACACATATGCCTGTGTACCCATGAAATCAAAAGAACATTCTGTCCCTCCGGAAAGTTCCCGGATGCCCATTCCCAGTCAGTATCCTCCAATCTGACTTTTTCTTCACAGATGAGTTTTGCCTATCCTTGAACTTCATATAAATGGAACCACACGGTGTGTTCTCTTTTGTGTTTAGTGTCTTTCACGTGACATTGCGCCTGTGAGAATCATTCTTGTCATTACATTGTTAGTCCACTCTTTTTCTTTGTTGCATAATATTCTATCATGGGGATATACCACAATTTGCTTATTTATTTTACTGTTGGTGGGTATTTAAGTTGTTTGCAGTGATTGGTTATTGTGAATAAAGCTGCTATGAAGATTCTCGTATGTGTCTTTTGGTGAACACAGACAGGAGACAGGTTCACTTTTTTTTTTTTTTAAATAAATACCCAGGGGTGAGATTGCTGGTCCTAGGCAAGTGTATGTGCACTTTGAGGAGATACTGCCCGACAGTCTTCCAATCAGCAGTGTATGAAGGTTCCAGTATCTCCACATCCTTGCCAACACCTGGTATCAGTCTTTTTCATTTTAGCCACTCCAGTGGGCGTGTTATAGAATCTCTTTGTGGCTTTATTTGCATTTCTCTGATGACTCATGATGATGAGCACCTTGTCGGCTATTTTGATATCCTCTTTTATTAACTTTTCGAGTCTCCTATTATTCTGTAAATTCAGTTGACTGTCTTTTCTTACTGATTTGTAGGTGCTCTTTATATATTTTGGCTATGAATCCTTTGTAAGCTATATGCACTGCAAATATGTTCCTCCTGGGGGAATATTTTCTCCCCCAATTTATCTCCCTATGCCTTGGGCTGGGAGTGGCCGCAAGATCAAATAGCCATGGGCCCTTTTCCAGTTCCATCTTCCCGAAGAAGGTAGGTGCCCTCGAATGCCTGCGACATGCCGAGGACCTTACATCGGTTATATTCTTAAGAAGTCACAACGTTCTTATGTATTGAATTCACTCATTCAACACATATTTGAAAATCGGGTAGGCGCCAGGTATTCTAGCAGGGAATGTCGAGGCAAACCATAAACATGAAAAGAAATAAACAGGCAATGTCAGAGAGCGGGGACGTGCTGGGAAGGTAGTTGACGCAGGATGCCTGGGGTGGGGACACGGAGCTGGGGCTTGAGTAAGGAGGCAGAGCTAGGGAGTCAGGTGAGATCTAGAGGGAAGGGTGTTCCAGGAGGGAGGAACAGCCAGTGTGAAGGCTCAGCGTAGCTGGAGTGAAGGAGGCAATGGAGAGAGGGATCTGGGTAGAATCTCAGAGCAGTGGAGATGGATTGCAGCGTTCTCCATAGAAGGACGACAGACCCTCCTTGTCATCACAGATCCCTCTGGGCTGCTGTAAGGACACATGGGGGCCAGAGCAGAAGCCGGGAGACCTTGGCCAAGGCAACCTCAGTAACCCACCTGTCCTCCTGGGTCACAGGACAGGCAAGTGCCAAGGTGCAAACTGAACTGAGAGGGGAGGGGAGTATCAGAGATGTCCCAAGTGAGCCTGGACGCTGTATACCCAGGAGGGAGGGCCGGTTCAGGGCTCATCAGAGAGGTGACAGGGGCCCGGGGACCCTCAGGCGCGGCAGCAGTCCCGGCTGGTTCCTGCGTGCGAGTGTTTGGGGGTGGAGAGGCCTGCAGGGAGCCGCCGCCGCCAGCCCCATTAGCACCACCGTCATTATCCCAGATTTATGTGTGTGTAATTCCTCTTCCTCCCCCTCCCCGCTTCGCTCCGGCTTCTCCCCTGGCTGCAAACCCGCCTCCCCCGGAAACCGCCGCGGAGCCGCCTGCCACCGGGCCATTAGCACGCGGGGAGGGGGGCGGGGGCCGTCGGCGGGGAGGGG
>VBSM01003225.1:5291818-5302017 GCA_008086735.1 Cheirogaleus medius | reverse complement strand
CCCCGTCTTCCTCGGCAGCGCGATGAAAGTTTCCAGGCCCCCCCCTTTCCAACCTTCCTGCTTCACCGTAGGGGAGCTCCCGAACGCCTGAAAATATCTTTAAATTAGGAAAAAGAGCTAAGCCGCCAGAGTCCTTTGGTCTATTAAAGGAGGAGCAGAGGCCACCGGCGCCCCCCTACCCCCGCTCTGGTTTGTCGTTTGAAGCCCTGACCGCAGATCCAGCTGGAACAATGGTGGGAGCTGCCCAGCCGGCCCCAGCTGCGTCTCTTTCAGAGGCCCTGGCCCCCTGCCTGGTGTGCCGAAATTAGGACGGCGCCCCTCTCGGGCCCTTTTCATGCCCCCCCTCCCAGGCTGCTGGGGCTTCAGAAGGACTAATGAAGCTCCTTCCCTTTAGGAAGAGTGGGCCCGGGGAAGCTCAGGCAGGGCCATACTGGGGGCAGGAGACTGGAAATCTGTCCTCAAAGAACTGCCCGGGAACATGATGATGTGCCATGTTCAGCTGCAGCACACGCCCTTCCTCTGGGTCCGGGCTGCATCAGCCTCCTCCAGGCAGCCCTCCTGGCCTGCTGGCATTTGTTGCCTACTGTTTTCTTTGGGGTTGGGCAGAGGGTTCTGGCTGCCTGGGTTCAGATCCAGGCTCCACCTGCTTTCTGGCTGTGTGTCCTCTGGCAGCTCAGTGAACCGGCAGAGCCTCATTTTCCCCATGTGTCAAGGGAGGAGAATTATAAAAACCTGTGTCATGGCCGGGTGCAGTGGCTCATTCCTATAATCCTAGCACTCTGGGAGGCTGAAGCAGGAGGATCACTTGAGGCCAGGAGTTCGAGACCAGCCTGAGCAAGACCGAGACCCCGTTTCTACTAAAAATAGAAAAATTAGCCGAGCATGGTGGTGCACGCCTGTAGTCCCAGCTACTCGGGAGGCTGAGGCAGAAGGATCACTTCAGCCCAGGAGTTCGAGGCTGTAGTGAGCTATGATCACGCCACTGCACTCCAGCCTGGGCAACAGGGGGAGACCTGTCTCTTAAAAATAATAATAATAAATGGGCCTGTTTGTTGGTGCAGCCCGGAAAGACAAAACCACCTTCGGGACAAAGCCAAGGGACATAAACCTGCTCAGGTTTCCAGGCACTCAGAAGTGTCCATCTGGTGAGAAGTGATAGAATTCACACATGAGCTGAATGTCAGTGAAGTTGAAACTGCCTAGGTTCAAACCTTAGCCCTGCCTGGGACTTACTGAGTCAGTCGCCTTTAGGTAAGTGGCTTTGCTGCTCTTTGCCTCAGTTTCCCTGGCTGTGAAATGGGAACAATGATAGCCCTACCTTATAGGGTGCTGATTGAATGAGAAAAATGTCCGTCAGATACTCAGATGTCAGGTGCACACAGTAAGTGCTTAATGAGTGCTGGCCCCATGCCTGAGCGGACAGCACAAGCCAGCGGAGTGTGTGCATGAGGAAGAAACGTGGACAGCAAGCTGCGTCCAGGCTCCTGGAAAAGAACCGAGGTGTATGGGAGAAACCAGGTGTAGTCTGATTTGACACCTTAATTCACTCCATCGTCATTGAGCACCTGCTGTGTGCCAGGATCTGGGGTATGATTTTAAAAGCCTCCTCTGGCCAAGGAGATCCAGCTAGATGGAGGTTGATAGGGAGGAGAGACCCTTACTTTAATTCAGGTGAGAAACAAGGATGCCTTGACCAGGGCTGGTGGCAGTGCAGGTGGGGAAGGGTATGTGGATTCAGGAGAGATTCTGCAGTTGGAGTCGACAGGGTTGGTTAAAGGATCAGATGTGAGGCCGGGCGCGGTGGCTCACACCTGTAACCCTAGCATTCTGGGAGGCTGAGGCGGGAGGATAGCTTGAGCTCAGGAGTTCAAGACCAGCCTGAGCAAGAGATCCTGTCTCTGCTGAAAAATAGGAAAATTAGCCGGGCGTGGCGGTGCGTGCCTGTAGTCCCAGGTACCCGGGAGGCTGAGGCAGGAGGATCACTTGAGCCCAGGAGTTTGAAGTTGCAGTGAGCTATGATGACACCACGGCACTCTACCCTGGGCAACTGAGCTAGACTCTGTCTCCAAAAAAAAAAAAAAAAAAAAGATCAGATGTGAGAGATGAGAGAAAGAGGGGGGTCTACAGTGACCGAGTAGATGGTTTGCCAACCACTCTTTGCGTGGACTCTTGCCCACGCAGCAACCGGTGATCAATGGGTGATTCCAATTTGCCATGTAACTAATTACTCCAAAACTTAGTGGCTTAAAGCAATACTTATTTATTATTTCACAAGGTTTTTTTCAGGTCAGGAATCCAGGTTTGGCTTTGCTGGGTCTGTCATGCAATCATGGGAAGGTGAACTCACGGAAGCAGAGAGTAGGGTGGTGGCTACTAAGTCCAGGGTTGGGGGTTGGGGAGATGTTGGTCAAAGGCTACAACATTTCACTTACGCAGGAGGAAGAGATCTCTTGCACATGGCGGCTGTAGTTAATAACAATACATTGCATACTTGAAAATCGCTGAGAGAGATTCTAAGTGTTCTCACCACAAAAAAACAGATATGTGAGGTGATGCGTACGCTAACTAGCTCCATTTAGCCTTTCTACAATGTAGACATATTTCAAAACATCATGTTCTACACCGTAACTAGATACAATTTTTATTTGTCAATTAAAAATGTTTTGTTTTGTTCTTTAAGAGACAGGGTCTCACTCTGTCAACCAGGCTGTCACTGTAACCTCGAACTCCTGGGCTCAAGTGATCCTCCCGCTTCAGCCTGGTTACGGTTTTTTTAAACTTATTTTTTTATGCAGAGTATGGTGGCTCATGCCTATAATCCCAGCACTTTGAGACGCCAAAGAGGGAGGATCACTTAAGGCCAGGAGTTCAAGACCAGCCTGCGCAACACAGTGAGACCCACCCCCCACCCCCGCCATCTCTACAAAAATATATATATATTTTTTTTAATTAGCCAGATGTGGGCACCTGTGGTCCCAGCTACTCAGGAGGCCAAGGTGGAAGGATCACTTGAGCCCAGGAGTTGGAGGCTGCAGTGAGCTATGATCACGCCACTGCACTCCAGCCTGGGCAACAGAGCTAGACCCTGTCTCTAAAAACAAACAGACAAATAATAATAATTTTATAAAGCCCATAACCAAATAGGCGTGGATGCATTCCAATAAAACAAAATGTGGCAGCCGGGGCTGTGGTCTCATCTGAAGACTTGACCGGGGAGGATCCACTTCCAAGCTCATGAGTGATTGGCAGGAGTCAGTTGCTCACGGGCTGTTGGGCAGAGATCTCCTCTAGCTTCTTGCCCTGTGAACGTCTCCATCAGGCAGCTGACAGCATGGCAGCTGGCCTCCCTCAAAGCAAACGAGAGAGAGAGAGAGAGAACACCCTAGGTGAACGCCACGGTCCTGTTGTGAGGGAGTCCCACCTACGCTCGAGGGGAGGGATTACACAAGGGCAGGTGTCTTTGGGGGTCACCTTAGAGACACCCCCCACACCATGCACGTCAATCCAATGGCTTCATACTGCCAACACCTGTGACTCCGCCTGGCAGCTTAGCTCAGGTCTCTATGGGGGCAGCCAGAAATTCTGGAGAATTCCATTCCCCCAGCGGGCATGTGCGTGACCAGTAAAGGCTGGGAGTTTGTGGATAAGTACCTCAGCTCCCTCCCGCTTTGCATGAGATAACCCTGAGGTTTTGTCCAAGAGGGGTTTTAAGCCCTGGGTACCCCAGTATATAACCTGTTCATTTCCACACTCTTCCCTAGTTAGCCTCCCTTCCGTGTGTCACCTCCCCTCCCCCACCAGTGCTTCCTGCAGTCACCTTCCGCTCGTCCTCCAATCAGAGCGTCGAAGGTGCCCTTCTGGAGGACCCGACTGCATTCGTTTTCTAGGGCGGCTGTGATATAATAAATCGCCACAAACTTGGTAGCTTAAAGCAACAGAAAGTTATTATTCTCTCACAGTCCTGGAGGTTGGAAGTCCAAAGCCAAGGTGTTGGCAGGGCTGGGCTCCCTTTGAAGGCTCTCGAGAAGAATCCTTCCTTGCCTCCCTCCTAGCTTTCGGTAGCTGCGCTCAGTCCTTGGTGTGTTCCTTGACTTGAGGCTCCATCCCTTGCATCTCCACCTCTGTCTTCTCTGTGGGTCTCTGTGTGTTCCCTCCTCTTCTTGGACGGAGACCCGTCGTTGGATGCGGGGCTCGCTCTATAGCGGTACAACCTCATCTTAACCAGTGACATCTGCAAAAACCCTATTTCCAAACAAGGCCGCGTTCTGAGGCTCCAGATGAACGTGGATTTTGTCAGCGGAGGCAGAGGACACTATTCCACTCACCGCACCAGCAGGGGACACGGTGATGTGTCATCGGCTGGATGGGGAGGACAGCAGAAAGCAGGTGTGGAGTGAGTCGCGGAGGAAGAGCTCTCTTTGGGACGTGACACTCGGGGTGCCCACCTGGCTGCCACCGGGCGCAGACGAATGTCAGTGGAGAGGCCAGGGGTGCACGTGTCAATTGGGAGTCGTCAGGTGTGGGTGGCATTTAAGTCCTCTAGACTGGATAGATCGCCAGGGAAGTGCACGTGGACTCGGAGGAGAGGGCGAGCCCATGACTCTTCCTCCAGCATTAAGATCGTTGAGGGGGAGGAATCACTGGGAGAGACTGAGAAGGGGCGGCCGCGGCCGTGGGAGGGGAAGTTGGGGACTATAGGATGCTGGAGGCAGAGAAAGGACCATTGGATTTTGTCCCCTTCCAGTGGCTGGGTGGGGACAAAAGACTAACTGGAGTGGGACGTAGAGAGGACAAGAGGAGAGTAGCTGGACCAAGTGACAACTCTTGGGATGTTTGCTGGGAAAGGGACTGTATTACAACCGTCCCTTGGTACATGTGGGGGATTGGTTCCAGGACCTCGTGCAGATACCCAAATCCATGGATGTTCAAGTCCCTTGTAGGAAACGGCATAGCGTGTGCATATAACCTACGAACATCCGCCATTATAATCTAAATCATCTTTAGATTATTTATAATACCCCGATATAAAGTAAATACTATATAAATAGCTGTTACACTGTATTGTTTTTATTTATATTATTTTTTATTGTTGCGCTGTTTTTTTCCTAATATTTTCTAACCGTGGTTGGTCTCTAACCCGCAGATGTGGAGAGCCAACTGGGATATTTCCTGTGGCTGCTGTAACAAAGGACCACCAAATGGGTGTCTTAAAAACAACAGAAAACAAAAACAACACAACTATTATATAGCCATAAAAATACAATTTAGGCCAGGCGCGGTGGCTCACACCTGTAATCCTAGCACTTTGGGAGGCCAAGGCAGGAGGATCACTAGAGGCCAGGAACTTGAGACCAGCCTGGGTGAGACTCCATCTCTACGAAAAATTTAAAAATTAGCCAGGTGTAAATGGCACGCATCTGTAGTCCTAGCTACTCAGGAGGCTGAGCCAGGAGGATCTCTTGAGCCCATTGTTTGAGGTTACACTGCACTCCAGCCTGGGTGACAGAGCAAGACTCTGTCTCAAAAAATAAAGAAAATAAAATTTAAAACAGAAATGTATTTTCTCACAGTCCTTGTGCCCAGAAGTCCCAAACCAGTGTCACTGAGCCAAAATCAATATGGTTCCTCAGAGGCTCTAGGGGAGGCTCTTTCCTGTTTCTTCCAGCATCTGGGGGCTCCCGGTGTCCCTGGCTTGTGGCCGCATCACTCTAATCTCTGCCTCCATCTTCACGTGGACTTCCCCCCTGTGTCTGGGTGTGTTTCCCTTTTTTATTCTTTTCTAAGGACAGTTAGTGGAGTGACTAGGTTCATCCTAATCCAGGATGACCTCATGTCAAGATTCTTAACTTAGTTACACTTGCAAAGATGCTTTTTCCAAATAGAGTCACATTCACAGGCTCTGAGGGTATGGATATAAATTGGGGGGGGGCACCTTTCAACCCACTACAGGGAGAAGAGGAACAAGGCAGGGGATGGGAAGGGACAGCGGGTGACCTGGCCAGCCAAGTGCTAGTCTGAATGTTCATGTCCCCTAAAATTCATGTGCTGAAAAACCTAACCCCCCCATTAGGAGATGGGGCCTTGGGGAGGTACATAGGGTGGGGACCCCATGAATGGAATTAGTGCCCTTACACAAGAGGCTGGAGCGAGCCCCCTCACCAAGCGAGGTTACGGGGAGAAGACTCTAACATCTCTGCCTGTGAGCAAGGGAGCCCTCACCAGACACGGAGGCTGCCGGCACCCTGATCTTGGACTTCCCAGCCTCTAGAACCATGAGCAATAAACATCTGTTGTTTATAAGCCACCCAGTCTATGGTATTTTTTTATAGCAGCCCAAACATGCTAAGACACCAGGCAACCTCCGGAGCTGCTGTTTCCATATCAGCAAAACAAGGACCCAAATTGCTCAAGGGCTGAATATGCCTGGGACGGTCATGGCCAAGTCTCAACACAGGAGACACACAAGTCTCTGCCCAGGAACAAGCCAAATGTCCCCACATCTCTGCTCCCCACACCATTCCTGGGGACCCCAGCTGCCCCCCGGAACCACACTCGGCCCCAGGACTATTCTCCCAGGTCCTAACGCTGCACTTCCTTCTTTCCAGCCTGCAGAGGTGTGCCCAGGAAGTCCCCGCCACCTGGCCAGCTTCCCTCCTGCAGCCCCTCCGTCTGTCTGTCCTTTAAGCAGCAGATCTATTTTCCATTCCCACTGCACCCCGGTCTCCTCAGAGCAGTTTCCACAATTGCAAGGACACAGTTTTGCAGAATGATGGCTTCTCCCGGCTTCTAGAACGTGAGCCCAGGGAGGTCAGGGCCTGGGAGACGTATTCACCACCACGTCCTCTGCGTGTAGTCGAGCATGGCACACAGTAGGTGCTCAACAAATGTGCCCAGAAGGTTTCCAAACAAATCCCTTTGACCAGCAACACCCAACTGGACAGGTCACTTGGGGGCCCAGTGGGATGTTCCAGAATCTTCTCTGAGGTGAAAGGGACACTGTGGGCATGCACACAATCTTAAACACACAGACACACACACACACACACACACACACACACACAGGAGAAGGAGCCCCCATCCCCAATTTCTCAACGAAATATTCCCCCCCCCCAGGCAGAAAATGAACCATTATTAAAACAACACAGCAACCGGCCGGGAAAACCCATTTGCAACGATTTATATCGCGTCGCCACGGCTGCCGAGAGGAAATAGGAAGAGAAGCTCCAGGTTTTAAGCACTGGGTGAAAAATCACATTCCATCAGAGGGAGAACAGATGGGTGTTTTTTTTTTTTCCTCCCCTTTCTCCTCCTGCCTGGGCTCAGAGTCAGGAATCAATGTCAGCCGTGGGTTTGTTCCTGGTGCAATGGGGTGATTTGGGGGAGAAGGAGGCCCAGCCAGGCTGCTGGGTCCCGGCGGGGGGAGGGGTGGCTTGGGAACCACCGAGGACCATCCCATCCTTCTGCCCACCCTCGCTGTCTCCCGGGCCTTGGGGCTGCTGGATCTGAGCCCGTCCCCCACTCCCACCTCTTTTTAATTTTTACGTTTTCTTGCCACCCCCTGGAATGCCCCTCTCTCTTTATTTCCATTCATGGTCACTTTCCCTGAAGGCAGGGCCACCTCTGTCCTGTTCATCACTGCCTCCCCAGAGCATGGCACACCCAGCAGTGGCTCACACGGCTGCAGATGTGGACCACCCTCTGCCACAGTGCCATTGTGACACCACGCGCCATACCCCGCCTTTATTATTGATGCCATTTCATTTGTGTCCTTCGTGGATGGATCCACGGTCCTGCCACCCACGAAGATAAGCCTGATCGACAGCCAGCTTTCGGGGCGTGGGTGCGGGGTGGGGTGGGGAGATACAAACATGACTGAGTCATTCAGCTGTTTCAAAGCCATCAGTGGGACCGGGCGCGGTGGCTCACGCCTGTAATCCCAGCACTTTGGGAGGCTAAGGTGGGAGGATTGCTTGAGGCCAGGAGTTGAAGACCAGCCTGGGAAACGGGGCAAGACCCCATATCTACGAGAAATTTTTAAAAATTAGCTGAGCCTGGTGGCAGGCACCTGTAGTTGCAGCTACTTGGGAGGCTGAGGCAGGAGGATCGCTTGAGCCCAGGAGTTTGAGGCTGCCGTGAGCTATGATGACACCACTGCACTCCAGCCTGGGTGGTAGAGTGGGACCCTGTCTCTAAAGAAACAAGAAATATGCAGCCTCTGCGAAGGGCAGATAATGCTCCCAGCACCAGGCACTGGCCTCCAACAGTGGAGAGGGCACTCCAGACTTCCTGTTCTGGAATCTTCCATTTGCCCATCTGGAGCAATTCTTTTCACTTCTCTACCTAGCCTGGTGTTCTTTGAGGCTGGGCCTGTGTAGGTGCCACCAATGGGCTCCTGGGCCCTCTGGCTTGGGTTGGGTTTGCCTAAGAAGGACCCTGCAAAGGGAGAGGGTAGGGTATTGGTTCCCCAGCTCGGTCCCACACCCTTCGGTGTGGCTGTGGGTCATATATCATACTGGGCTGACCTCTCCCTCCACGCTGCCTCCAGGTTCTAGCAACTTCTCCCTCCTCTTACCCTCTCAGACCTGGGGATGCTAACATCTCCCCACTTCTACTAGCACAGGACTCGACATTATTCCTTGGGGTTCCCTGCAACTCTCCACACTTTTGTGAATGTGTCCCTTCATTAAATTCTCCCTCTGTTACTCCATCTGAATGCTCCATCTGTTTTCCTGCCTGGAGTCTCACTGCCGCAGCACCTCTGCCTCAGTTAACCCACCTGTAAAACGGGCATAAAAATAGTATTTGCCTCTAGCGTTGACTCAGGGAGGAAATGAGTTAATGCCGTGTAAGGAAAGGGCTTAGCAAGGGCTGATAAACATGAACTGTTATTACCGTTACTTGCCACACTCCCCGCCACTCCTTATTGTCTCCCTGACGCTCACGCTGTACCGTGGCTGGTGCAGGGGGTCTTCTTAACCCAGCTGCATGGCGTGTTTATGTTACCTGCTGTCCCCTGTAGGCTGCGCCCTGCTCTGGGAGCAGCTCCGGGTCGTCCGTAAGGAGTTCCCCATGAGTCCTGCACTCCACTCCCCAGCCATTCCCTGGTGCTCCCATTTTCGAATTTTCCTTTTCCCCACTGTACCCCCAGCCCCTCCGGAGGCTTCATAAATGTACGTGGACTTGAATGTCAGGGCCCCTGTTCGTCCCCAGGCCTGCTGCAGCACATCAGCACAGACTGGTTGGCTGCACACAAAGGAAATCTATTCTTCCGCCATTCCGGGGGCCAGAATTTGAAACCAAGGTGTGGGCAGGGCTGCACCCACTCCGAAAGCTCAAGGGAGGGTCCTTCCTTCTTCCTTCCAGCTTCTGGGGGTCCCTTGGCTTGTGGCTGTGTCGCTCCAAGCTCTGCCTCCGTCTTCACTTGGTCTCCTCCTCTGTGTCGCCTCCCCTTCTCTTGGTAAGGTCATTTATCATTGGATTTAGGGCCACCCCAGTGCAGGATGATCTCATTGCAAATTCCTTAACTTAATTACATCTGCGAAGACCCTTCGTCTAAGTAAGGTCATTGCCATGGTTTGAATGTTTGTGTCCCTCCAAAGTTCATTACACTGGAGCCTTGTGCTTAGTGATGGTAGCAAGGAGTGGGGCCCTGGGGAGGTGACGAGGCCATGCGGGCTCCATTCGCATGGGTGGGATCCGGGCCCTTATAAAAGGGCTTCGGGGGAGAGTAAGTCCCTTTCTGCCCTTCCCATCCCTTCTGCCGTGTGAGGACACAGCACCTGTCCCGGCCGGAGGAGGAAGGAGCAACGGGGACCCATCTTGAAAGCAGAGAGTGAGTGGTCACCAGACGCCCGGCGTAGCGGCACCTTGATCTTGGGCGTCCAGCCGCCGGCACTGTGAGAAATACATCTCTGTTACAGGTGACCCTCGGGCGCCATGAGTCTGAACTGCGTGGGTCCACTTATATGTGGATTTCCTTCTGCCTCTGCCACTCCTGAGACAGCAAGGCCAGCCCTCCCCTCCCTCCTGCTCCTCCTCCTCCTCAGCCTACTCGACGTGAAGATGATGAGGATGAAGACCTTTTTGATGATCCGCTTCCAATTAATGAATAGTAAATATATTTTCCATTTTCTCTCTTCCTTATGATTTTCTCCCATCCAAGTACTAACCAGGCCCGACCCTGCTTAGCTTCCGAGATC
>VBSM01003225.1:5198631-5210898 GCA_008086735.1 Cheirogaleus medius | reverse complement strand
AAGGAAAAACAGGAATTAATCTACAGGAAGAAGAAAGCAGGGACAGCTCCCGGCTCCCTGGAGATGCGTTTGGGTCCATCAGTAACTTAATTAAATCCTGAAGGCTGGTGGCCAGATCTATCCAACCCGTCCCTGCAGGGCAACGGGGCAGAGCCCGAGGCTGCATCCGGACTCCTGCCTTTTTCCTCCCCTGCCCCTGGCACCCAGGGGACCCCGACGTCCTGTAGGGTCACACTCCCCATGCCGGGGGAACTCGGGCATGTCTGGTGGCTATGTGCCGTCACTGGGGGATGGGTGGTACAGTTCTCACTGGGTCTGGCTCCCAGACGCTAGGGGTAGCCTCTACCCTGCCTCCTTCCCGTTGGCTGGGGAGCCCGGTGACATCTCCCGAGCACTGTGTAGGCTGGGCACTGCGCGACGCACTGCCCTATGTTACTTCATTTTAAACTTTGCGACCACCACGTCTGGGTTTGGGTTTGGTCTGCCAGATGGGGAGCGGAGGCTCAGAGAGGTTAAGGTGCTTGCCCAAGGCCACACAGCAGGGAAGTGGCAGGGCTGAGTTTTGAACCCTGAGTGTTCTGCGCCCCTGACTAGTCAGCTTACTGCCGGAAAGCGAAGTCCCGGGAAAGCTGTCCCTCGGCAAGCCCGTGCCAGTTCCCTACGTGCCCGCCATCTGGACTCGGATGCTCGACTGGGTATCATGCCCAGTGGGGCGCCAGACACGGGAAGGCGTGTGACGCTAAAACGCCCCCCCTGAGCTGGTGGCCACAGGAGCTTTTGGGCCCTCTGCCCGGGGGTGGTTGTGGGTCTCGATGCCAGATTTAAGCTCCTCGGGGCACAGTGCCCTTCCGAGGCCAGGGACAAGCCACTGCTGACCTCACAATGGGGCTGGCCTAGCCAGGTGGCAGAAGCAGTGTTCCTGGCCGCTAAAGGGCCGCGGTCCTTCTCCCAGGTGCTGGGCTGGGCGCGGCCCCCCTCCCGCTCACTCTTGCCGCAGCAGGGGATGGGCAGGTGGCTTGGGGCCCTGCACTAAGAAGCCCTGTCCCCAGCTCCTGAGCATGTGAGGGACAGGGGAACAAATGAGTGGTTAAGAGGAGACGCTCCAACCCCTGCACCGTTGCGGCCCCTGCCTGGCGTCTGGAGGCGTTTGCGTCTGAGAGCCCTGCCTGCACTTGGCCGTGACGGGGGGGCGACACTGAGCCCCGGCTGGCACTGAGCAGGAGGCTCTTCTGCACTCTCCCTTGAGCACCTGTGTGCGGAGTGCCCAGGCGGCCCTCCAGCCACAGGGTGTCCCAGAGGGGGACTTTAAAGGGAAGGAGGAAGAGAAAAACAACTATGGTTGTCTTTCCAAGAGCCCTCCGCTGGGATTATCTGCCCCCAGCAGCCCCATGCTGGAGGTGCCAGCATGCCCATTTCGCAGGTGAGCTAAGCCAAGGCTGGGGAGGAGGGGGAAGCACTGAAAGCCTTGCAGCAACCGGCAAGGGAGGGACTCAAACCCAGGTCTCTCTGGCCCCCAGATATACGCTCTTAGCCCCCAGCCCCAGGGGCCGGGATGCCAGGCGCAGGGCTCATCTGCTGCTTACAATCGGTAAACGGTGTCTTCCCCATTTTGCTGACAGGGAGACCTCAGCACCACCTGCAGAGGCTACACCACCCCCCCAAGGCCCCAGTCAGGGCGGCACGACCAGGGAGCAGGGAGCTGGGAGCCGGGTAAGCAGCCCCAGGGGGACCAGGCATGTTGTTCATGCCTCCCATACCTCCCTCCCCCAGGATGCGGGTTCTGCCCTGCAGTGCCAAACTCAAGACGCGGCAGGGGGCAAGACAGGTGAGAGACAAGCCCTGGACAGGGCCGGGTGCATGACTTGAACTTGGCTACCTCCTAGCTGTGTGGCTTTGGGAGAGGGCCTCCACTGCTCCATCTGTGAAATGGGAGGACAGCAGGCTGTGCCATGCAGGGCAGCTGGGGAGTTCAATCCGATCGTGTGGGCAACACCTTGCCAAGCGTCTGCCATGTAGGAAGCACTCAGGAAAGGGCTCTGGCCTCAACACTGCCCGGGGCCCTTTAACAAGGTTCCAGGAAAGACTAAAAAGCCTCCTGGCCCTGCCTCCTCTTCAGTGGCCAGAGCTTTGGGCTGCTCAGGACAAAGGGGCCTGTCACTTGGGCTTGGGGTGGGCTGGGCAGGGGCCACAGGATTTCCTGCTAGCTGGTATGGGTGGAGCCAGCAGGGCCCTAGGGCCACCTTCCCTGCCAGGTCAGGTCACTAGGTGGGCAGGACGGGGAGCTGTTTGGAGTTTCCCCACCTGGCTGGGTGGCCAGGCTCACTGCTCCCCTGCCCGGGGACTCAGGCAGCAGGGAACTTGCCCACCTGGGGAAGGAAGAGGCTGCTGCCTGCCTTGCACAAGGAAGAGACATCTTCATGGAGTCCCTGCCCTCCCCAAACTCCTTCCTGCCAGCAAAAGAGAGGCTGCCTCCCTGGAGGCTCCTCACACCCTCGGGTCCAAGTCTGGCCCAGCTCGAGGACTCGAGTCACTGTAGCCAATCAGCATTCATCTGCCTGGTGTCAGACCTGCCTGACATGAACCCTGGCACTGTCTTTTTAACTCAGAAACATGTTGCCAACCTTTTTCTAGACCTCAGTGTGCCCACCTATCACCTGGGAGCGATGAGAACAACCGGTTCATAGGGTTGCTGTGAAGATCCAAGGAGATCAGCTCAGCACCCGAGAAGCACTCACAAGTGGCAGGTGCTATTTATTATTCATTCAACAAACATCCACGTCAAGTGGGGATAAAGGCAGAAGGAGACAGGGTCCTTCAACTCTCGGAAGGATGCGTCAAGAGGAAATCCAACTTTAGCATTCATGAGCGTCACCAGCATTTGGGGAGCTGGTTAAAATGCAGACTCCCAGGTCCCACTGCCCAAAGAGTCTGAGATGGCTCCAGAGTCTGTTTTAGCCAGCCCCCCCAGATGATTCCGAGGCAGGTGGTCCTGAGGGCATTCTTTGAGAAACCCTGGCCTAGACTTTCTCAGCCCTGAGAGAGCTGGCCCCTTGTGGCCCCTCCCACAAGGAAAGGGCTTTAAAAGCTCCTCACTGGCTGGCTCTTTCTCCTCCTAGGGACACAAAGCCAGCAGGCCTCATCCCTTCCACTCAGGGGCAAGGGGAGGAGAAAAATCATGAGTTCCTGAAAGCCAGAGATCGATGAACAGTTAAAACAACTTCTCTACTGGAGGCCTTCTCAGCACTTTCATTGTCTATCTGTTTCCCATAATTATTTGATTAGGGAACCCTTTTTTTCCATTTGTGGATGACTACATTAAGCAATTACACTGGTGTGCTCTCTAAAGAGGAATAAATCACATATATCTATGTAGTATGCGATATATTCCCCATATATTTGAGCGTAAGACCCCTTTCTTTATGAAGCATGGCACATACAACAACGGAATTGCTGAAACTATTCCTTGGCGATGAATCTGCCAAGAAAAGGACTAGTAGCTACACCTATCTTCAAAGCCACCAACTGGTTTTGGAGGATGTTGGAATCAATGACTCTAGATCAGGGGTTGGCAAACTTCTATAAAGGGCCAGACAGTAAATACTTTTGGTTTTGTGGGCAGTCTCTGTTGCAACTGCCCCACTCTGCCGTAGTAGTGTGAAACTAGCCGTAGACAATACGAGGAAACAAAACAACAGGCTCTGTGCCGATACAATTTTATTTCTAGGCACTGGGATGTGCATTTCATATACTTTTCGCATCATGAAATATTAGTCATAAAATATTCCTTTGATTTTTTTTCCTAATCATTTAAAAACGATTCTTAGCTCACCTGCTGTACAAAAGCAAGTGGCAGGCAATGGTTTGCCAACCCCTGATTTAGATACCAGGTTCTATAACCAAACAGTTTACATCCTGGGTGAAGCCCTCCCAGGGAAACGGAAAGAAAACTCACGTCCCTCATCTGTAGAATGGCTTCACTAATTAACTTGCCTGAGAATGGGAAAATTAAATGTAATGATGTATGTTTCCCTTGTCCTCTAGATCCAATCTGCTTGTAAGACGCGTCAATTACTCCTCCAAAACCCCTCCCAACGCTGGACGCTTCTCTCTGTGTCGCCAGGACTGGGCTGATCAGAGCTGCTGTCATCTTTTGCCTGGACCCGTGAAGCTCCTGGCTTCACTCTTGCCTTTATAGTCTACGAGATCCTTTGAAAACATAGATCCATACCTGGAAACTTACTGGAAATGCAAAAAAAAAAAAAAAAAAAACAAAAACAAAAAACATAGATCCTATCTTGTCACACCTCTGCTCAGAAACTGCCAGAGCTCCCCATCACAGCCCCTAGAAAACTGACGGGCACACAGTGGGTCTCAACTCTTCCTGCCCAGTGAGCATGAACGTGCCAGGAACGCCCTGCTAGTGCGCATCAGAGGCCAGTTCCGCTCTGTCGATTGGTGAGACCTTGTTAGAAGGTTACTGCCTCATCCCAGAAGCGGCTACAGGGGTGGGCGACGCCTGCTGGTCCAGAACAGGCCCGGGCAGCAAGGAGGAGAAAGTTTCTCTAGCCTAGAAAGACCGTGCACTGTGCACTTGCTGTCCTGAAGGCAGTGTCCCCCGGATGCTCAGGCATATGACAGAGGAGGAGGGTGAGAACCTCAGCTCAGAGACACCCTTCCCAGACCCCCCCACCTCTCCCATGACATTATATCCCAACTCACCCAGCTGCCTCCTAGAAGGCTTGGGACTGAGTCCGGGCCTGGGCCCAAAAGCAGGATTTTTCTTTCTGGCAACTGTCCTAAAGCCAGAGAAAGGCCATTTCGCAGCAAAGGGAGTGACACTTTCCCACTACAAATTGGAGTGCCGGTATGCGGCTTCCTGGATCCCTGTCATCGACCCACACGGCCTGGCAAGTGAGTCAACCTTTTAAAAGCCACGAGGCTCTCGCTGGATTCCAAATGACAAAAATAAAAGCCAACAGTGTAATTCCGAGGCTTGAGCAGGAAGGGACAATCGTCATAATGACAGCAGAGGCTGACACAGCTTGAGAAATTACTATGCATTTGATACCCAACATGTATTATTTTATGGGATCCATAGCACAGTAACATGAGACTACGATGACCAAGGATCACTGTCCCTAGATGAAACGACGGCAAAGTGAGGCCCAGAGAAGTTGAGGAACTTGCCTTAATAGCATACAAGTAGAAAACAGTTGACTGTTTCAAGGACAAGCAAACCAAGCCAGTGCTCCCCACCATAGTCAAATGGCTCTTTGGGTTCAGGCCCTTCTCCTATAAAAGTTACTGGGGGCGGGGAGTCTGAGGCACTCAAGAGGACCAGATAATTGGTAACATCACTTTCTGCTCAAAGTTAGCCTTCCTAACAGGTGCTGATGATCCTCCTAGCAACTTGGAATTTCTATATTTTTGCCGAGACTTAATCTCCATCTGTCCTAACTTTCAAGGAGTCCTGCCTCCTCTCTCAGAGAGGGCCTGGCCTAAGAAAAGTCCCTGCAGAAAAGTAAGACTCCCCAGACTAAACTCATGTTCTTGGGGGGAAAGCCCGAAATGATCCTTTTTGTTGGAGTTTATTGATTGATTTCAAAGAAAACAGCTGTCGTATGCACACAGCTGACACTAAGCTCAAAAGCAAGACAGGGAATAAGCCAAGTAGATTTGGCCTGCCTGCCTGGCTACTTTAAAAAAAAAAATTCTTCCCCCGAGCAGCTGGATCTTGTCACCCTGAAAAGCAGTAGCAAAGATTCTTCTCTCACAAAAGCGGATAGCTTCCCCTTCCCTCTGACGACTCCTGCCCACGTGGCTCTGGAGGCTGGGACCTCCTCAGTGACATATGATTCGGTTGACACTCACTTGACACAAAAACATGTGTCTGGCCAAGAGAAGCGGCTTACGGAATCTAAGAAACTTCCTCAGGCACCATTTGTTCCTCATCCCCAGAACAGGACACCTTGATGGGCAGGACAAGGAAACGTCCCATCTCCAGGAACAAGTCCTCTGGCCCCCTAAACCAGGGACCACACCAGGTCTAAGACAGCAGCCCAGAGAGAAGCAGTCAGGTTTCTGTTCCTCTAAATCAGTCACTCAACGATCACTCCTCCCAGCTACGGACTTCGATTTCTGCAAACCAAACCCTCCAGGCTAAAGATAAGTCTACTCCTAGCCCCATAACTCCTCCAAGAAACTGTCTCTCCTTCACCTCCTCCCAGAGAAAATAAGGCAGGTTTTGGAGTGAAATGTAGTGTTGAAATTAAGAATAGCTAATAGTTAATCTATCAAATCACATTCAGAAACAGCAGATAGGGGTAAAAGGTTCTAGGATGGGCCCTAGAAAAACTCCTGGAAGGAATTAGGAGTCCCTGTAATGTCGAAAAGGGGCGATGGCAATGGTTCTCCCCATTTCACAGGATGGAAAATTGAGGCCTCAGATGTGACAGGCACTTGTCCAAGCTCTCAGTCCTGGGACAGGGGACAACTGCGGGGCTCTTAAGGGATAAGGAAAGAAGATCGCTTGGGGATCGAGAAGGCCCCGGTGGTGGCTGCCCTACGTGGGTTTAGGGTCTGGGGGACAGCCGGACCCGCCCACACCTTCCCGCCTGGCCCCGCCCATCCACCTTGGCCCCGCCTCGTCCCTCCCTCGTTCCCATTGGCCCAGCCTCCCCAGGCCCGCCCCTTCGCACCTCCCGACATATAAAAGCCCCCCCCCGCCCCGGCCGGCCGACCTCAACTCGCCGCCGCCTTCAAGCGCCCGCCCCTCGCGGAGGCCGGGCCGCCGGGCCTGGGGGCGGGTGTTGTCGCCCCAGCCGGGCCCTGGCCCCCTCCCCCACGGTCCAGACAGTCGCCGCCGCCATTTTGACCGCCCGCCCCTTCCCCCCGGACTGTGATTACAGCGACACCGCCGCCTCGGCCCCGCCGCCCGCCCTGGCCCGGCCCACCACCCCGGGGCCACCCCAGTTACCTCGGCT
Organism: Cheirogaleus medius; assembly: GCA_008086735.1. NCBI lineage: Eukaryota > Metazoa > Chordata > Mammalia > Primates > Cheirogaleidae > Cheirogaleus > Cheirogaleus medius. The sequence goes on along the minus strand of VBSM01003225.1, from coordinate 5,203,915 downwards.
TTTCCCCTCTTCTGTCCGCGGAAGGGCTTTTCAGAGGTCTCGGAGTAGATGTTGGGAGGGGGACGGGACGTGCCGGGGTCCCCGGGCCGGGCCGGGGGGGTGGGGGTGGGGGTCGGCCGGGCGGTTGTTGTTGTTGACTCGCGTTGCCGGGTTGCTTGGTCGCCACGACTACCGTGGCTATGGCGCCTCCGTTTCCCTCACCGGGGCAACTGTTGCTACCCACCCTACTTACGTCACGCGCAGGGGGCGGAGCCATGGGTGATTGGCGGCGCCGGGAGACAGGATTGGACGGCGCCAGGGCTTGCCGCTAAACTATTGGTCGCAAGGCACGCTTTTCAACACCCTCTCGACTTCCCGGCGCTCTGATTCATCGGCTTGAATGTCCATCAAAGAAAACTGAACCCTCAAAGGCAGCGGAGCCCGTCACTCCCACAAGGAAGCAGCGGGCTAAGAATAAAGAGGTGGGATATGTGAGGCTGGGATTGGTTGGCGGCTGTAAAACCTGCCTTCTGGTTCGACTGAAGGGACGTCAATCTACCCAAAGGATTGCCGCGCTCTCTAGCCGGAGGCCGTGCGCACGCGCCCCACGCAAGGCCAGTCGGGAGTTGTAGTCCGCTCCTACGTACTTTAAAGGACTTACCGAATAAAAAAGGCGAGAAAGGAAAGCTCTCCGCCTTCCGCCTTCTCTCTCCGTCGGTGGACCAGTTTCTGGCCTCTCGCGCTGACGTCAGGGAAGGAATGCGGTGACGCTACCCAGCCCCTCTGTGACGTCAGCGGCTGAGGCTGGGCTCGAGGTTCGATGACGTCACTGGGAGCACTTCTTCCGCTGCCCGCCGCGCTGCCCGGGCCGGGTGGACTCGGGCAGCCGAGGCGGGCTCGTGTCCCAGGTCCTAGCCCCGGCGACCCCCGCTCCCCCGCCTGGGCCGGCCCGACAGCGCGGCCGCCACGTCCTGTCCTCCCTGCCCCAGCGGGCCGGGAAAGGTCACAGCTGCTGGGCGACCGCGGCTATCTCGGCCCCGCAGGCGGTGCGGCTGCCGCGGGAAAGGTCTCTCCGAGGCGGGGGACTTGATTAGCGGCTTCCACAGCGGGCGATAAGCAAAGGTCACGCCCGGCCTTTGCCGGGGGGAGCTCGAGCCGCCCAGCAGGACTCCGCACCCTCCCCCACACACTCTCTGTGCCTCAGTTTCCCCAGAGGACCGCCCAGGCACAGGGGGAGGAGCAGAAGGGACAGAAGTGGGGCCCAGACTAGGGTGAGCGCCTTGGGCGCAAAATCTCCGTCATCAACATAAATAGTATTCTAATGCAATATTTTTTAAATATCAAGATTCACTGGGGGGAGAATTCCATGACCAACAAAACATCAAAATTTTAAATAAAGACAAGATCTGCCAGCACCGGGATTAGGGTGAGGTGAATCATGCAAGCTCAGAGTCAGATCTTGCGTTTTTTTTAAAAAAAAATTTTAATATTTTTGGTTTTTTGGTAGTTCTTGCATTAATTTTTATTTTTTAAATATGAATTGTCTTGATTACTGAGTTTTTTGGCACCCGCTTAATTTTGCACCTTCATCCCTATGAGGGTGGAGAAGGAAGAAAAAAAGAAAACTAAGGCTCAGAGCCCCAGGGTTCCAATTCCAGCTCTGCTGTGTGGCATCGAGAAAGTGGCCCCACCTCTCTGAGCTTCAGTTTCCTAGTCAACCAACTTTATACTTCCTGGGTGCCAGGCTCTGGGCTGTAAGAGTGAAGAAAACAAGTCCCTTGACTTTGCATCTTAGTAAGGGAAACACAAGCAGTGAGATAAGACAAGTTTTTAAAAGTTTAAAAAAATACACATGCATTTATGATGCCACCGGAAACAGCTCTCAACCAACTCCTTCCTAGAAATACTGGTAATTACAAGGAAGGAATTAAGCATGGTCTTGCCTTTCCAGTAGTAGTTGAGTTTCAAGGCCACCAACACAGCCCAAGGAGAATGCCAGCTGAAAATTTAAAAAACGTGGAAGGAAAGAGAGAATTAGGAAATTGCCATTTTGCAAAGCCAGAAAAATCATCGATTTAGGCAGTGATCAAGTATGGATGCTATAAAACACAAGATTTGAGGACGCTGGCAAACAAGGTCTGCTCGGGCCACCCAAGTGTGACCTGCCAAAGGGCTTGCTGGGTGTAGGGGAGTGGACGTCACCATGGAGGCAAGACTGTCACCAGCGTTAGCCGCAGTGATGCTGACGATCACAGCAGGGGCACAAGCAGACCCAAGGAAGTTCTCAGGACACATGCCGCCAAGATGTTAAGCCTGACTCTGATCAAGTCCCTTGAACTAACCTCCAGTTTATAGGAAATAGAAGGGGTAGAGGAACAAGTTAAATGACAACATCGAGAAGCAACAGGCAAATCCAGAAGGTGGGGTATACTCGGGGACAGCTGTCCCCGTCTCTTTGACAAATCCACTATTGGGACTTGTAAAGGAGTAGGGCTTGCTTGAAGCCAGGAGTTTGAGACCAGCCTGGGCAACATAGCCAGACAGTGTCTCTACAAAAAAATAGAAAAATTAGCTGGGCGTGGTGGCTCACGCCAGTAGTCCCAGCTACTCAGGAGGCTGAAGCGGGAGGATCGCTTGAGCCCAGGAGTTTGAGGTTGCAGTGAGCTATAATGATGCCACTGCACTCTAGCCTGGACAACAGAGTGAGACACTGTCTAAACAAACAAACGAACAAACAAACAAAAAACCCACCAACACCCCCAGTCTCGAACCACTGCCTCTAGAGGCTAGGGAAGGAACTAACAAGGACCCCACGTCCCCAGGCTGCCTGCTAGCTGAGACAAGCAAACATTGTGTTTTGTTTAAGCCACTTATTGCATCCCTGTTAAACTGGGAGCTCTGAGACCTACATAGTCCTGCTCCAAGTATTTATGTCGATTGAAAGTTTTGCACCAGATAAGGATGTTCCTTAAGGCAGACAGTCGGAAGCAATGTAGGTGCCTGTCCCTGGGGGACTAGAAAGTTTAAATAAGGCTGGGTGGGACAGAATACTAAACCAACTGGTGAAAGTAACAAAGTAGCTCTTAAAAAATGTAGCACTGATGAAGAGAGATGCTATAGCATTTTTAAAAACTGCAACCTTGCTCTCCTGAGCCGAGTGAAAAGAGGTCTCTACCCTGTTATGCCAAACAAATAAAGGAGGAGGGTGGAGAAAAAGAAATTAAAAACCACCCACTAATGTGCGGGCAATTCACGTAACAAGAATCTGACACTTGGCACGACGAAATGCAAACAAGATGTCCTTCTGTGACACTGGCAATTGGTCATAAAAGCTGGAATGGTTCCACTTACTCTACAGGAAGTGCAGAGAATGACGAACAGGCTGGTTCTTCTAACAAACTTTTCAAACTATGTGCATGATGGCATAAAAGAAACAAATTTAAATATATAAACGCTGTGCAGGTATATCCATGGATAAAATAGAATCTAGTGTCAGGGGACACTCCCCTAAACAGGTTTTGTGAAATATGTTACAAGCAGAGTTTTGGTGAGTGAAGACCATCTTGGAGATCGACTCCTGGAAGTCCTGCATCGTCCTAACTAAAGGAAGAGTTGGGAAAGAAAGGGATGAACTGAGATTCAAAAACAAAAACAAAACCTGATAGGCAATCCCCTAAATATTAATACCTGGGCTTTTAAAGAAAATGCTCCAGGCACATGCACATCTGCAGGGACATGTATCAACCTGTCTTTTTTTTCCCCCCTACTAAAAGGCAACTTTTTCTTGGGCAGAGCCTGAAGGAAATAAGCTAATAGATGCTTTGACTGGGAAAAACAAAATGAAACAATGTAGCACTAAGCTAAAAGTATACAGAGTATCCTAGTTTACTCTGTATACAAAGTATACTAAGATCTAGAATATAATGCTGTGGTGAAAATTACAACATACTTGTCCACGGACAAAAGAAACATACAAGTATACAAAATGACACATCCTGTTATTCTAGGACATCCACCTGTGCAGGAACACACAGTGGGCCGGGCGCAGTGGCTGACGCCGGGCGCAGTGGCTCACGCCTGTAATCCTAGCTCTCTGGGAGGCCGAGGCGGGCGGATCGCTCGAGCTCAGGAGTTCGAAACCAGCCTGAGCAAGAGCGAGACCACGTCTCTACTATAAATAGAAAGCAATTAATTGGCCAACTAAAAATATATAGAAAAAATGAGCCGGGCATGGTGGCGCATGCCTGTAGTCCCAGCTACTCGGGAGGCTGAGGCAGGAGGATTGCTCGAGCCCAGGAGTTTGAGGTTGCTGTGAGCTAGGCTGAGGCCACGGCACTCTAGCCCGGGCAACAGAGTGAGACTCTGTCTCAAAAAAAAAAAAAAAAAAAAAAAAAAGGAACACACAGTGAACACATCGAAGAAGCTCGCAAAGGTACTAGATTCCAGATCTGAGATGGAGGGGTGGAAATTACACCAGTGAGGGTTTTGGGTGGACCACTGAAAGTGGGACAGAGTTTGGGGAAAGGCTGGGCTGGACGGGACCTGGGTTTAGTGGTATTTGGGGGCCAGATGCCACACTGCAATAGGCCGAGGGCCAGGTGGGAAGAGAGGAATGAGGACAGTGAGCAAAGGGGAGATGTCTTTGGGTTAGGAAGCCAGGTTCTAAACCGCACTCTCCCCTAGAGTAGTCACTGGCCACACGTGGCTATTAAAACTACAAGTAACTAAAAAGAATTAAAACTAGCAATTCAGTTCCTCATTTGTACCAGACACAATTCAAATGCTCAATAGCCACATGGAGCGAGTGACTACTGTTTTAGAAAATACAGATGTAGAAAATTTTTGTCATCAGAGAAAGCTTCACTGGCCAGCATTGCTTTTAACCAACTGTAAAACGTCATTTCAGAGACTCAGGGAAATTTGAATATGCACTCGGTATAAAATGAGACTCAGGGAAATTTGAATATGCACTCGGTATAAAATGGTACTGAGGAATACCTGTAAACATTGGTATTGTGATGATGTAGGAAAATGTTCTTATTTCTCAAAGATGCAAGCTGTAGTATTTAGAGGTAAAAACTCATCAGTAGAGTGAAAATGAGATAGTGTGTATAAATCACTTAGCATAAAACCAGGCATATCCAATTAAAAAAAAGAAAAAAAAAGGAAAAAAGAAAAAGTTAAAACCAGGCATGGATCAAGTCCTTAATAAATGCTAGTGGGCATTAATATTAAAGAAATTTGGATGGCTGGGTGCAGTGGCTCATGCCTGTCATCCTAGCACCCTGGGAGGCTGAGGCGGGAG
>VBSM01003225.1:5170716-5186317 GCA_008086735.1 Cheirogaleus medius | reverse complement strand
GTGGTTTAGTCATCTGTCACAGTGGTCCCAGGGAATTTCATTTCCCTGCTACTGGCAGGAGCGAGCCTGTCCCCGGAAGGGCCAGCAGGCAGTGCTTCCTCGATTTGTTCTGGGGAAGAGGAGGTTGGCTTGAGCCCTGCGATCCGCCCCGGACTGCAGTGGTTTCCTGGCCTTTCTCCTTGACTCTTCCCGAAAAGCGTCCTTTGTCATCTAAGGGCGGCCAGGGCCATGTGAGCCAGTCCCTGGGGGAGGGGGGTAACTGACACCAGTGCAGGCTGCTGCAAGCCACCTGGGATGCCTCCAAAGCCAGGAGCAATCGGAGATGACCAGGGACGCGGGGAGTCAGCAGGCAGAGGGAGGGAGGAAGGGAGGGCCCTGGGCTGAGACCTGGAGCCTGAGGCTGGAGGCCAGCCGAGAGCAACACCGTGGGCAGCACCACAGCCCTGTCCTGGCCTGCGGTGACTTTGGAGGTGACGGGAAGGAATCTCAGGTTTCCCTGGTCAGTGGCAGCGCTGATCCAGAGATGCGTATCCTCAGGCTGTCAGACTCCTGCCCGAGCCCCAGGTGGGAGGAGGTGCAGTGGGCCCTGGCAGCCGCCCCCAGGAAGAGGAAACCGAGTTGGCCTGAGGGGGACATGGGCCAGCCTGACAGAGGACAGTGTCCAGCTCTCCTCCTGCTGTCTCTCATTTGGGCTTCTTGGAAGTCCAAGAAGACTTGTGTCCAGGACAGGAAAGTGGAGGGTGTTTATCAGCATCCCCCAGTGCAGATGGGGAAACTGAGGTCTGAGCAGACAGGGACACAGGTGCCTGGGGCAGCAGGGGCCCAGAGGCCCTTCTGAGAGTCCCTGACTAAAACCGTCCCCGGGAGCAAAGGAGCAGGAGGGGGAGGGCCAGGTGGCCATGTCTGTCCCTGGGGAAGAGGGGCAGGGGATGCCAGGGCCCAGCCTGGCCCAGCTCGGAGCCCAGCCTCTCAGCTCCCTTCGTCTTCCTCGGGTAGCTGATCTGAGGCGTGAGTAGGTCTAGATGGGGAAGTGCAGGGCCCAGAGATGTTCGTTCATCAGATTGAGGGACAGGAAATCAGCCGCCACTTCCGGACCTGAGCCTGAGACAACAGGGGCCTCCCCGGCCTCATGCATGTGCCGGGAACGGAGAGCTCAGGCAGGCAGATGCAGACACCTGTAGACTCAATGCCCCCCGCCCCATGCGCTTCCCCTCCTGGCTCCCCCACCCCAATACACAGCCAGCAAGCCAGGCACGGTGGACTCCCCTCCACTGTGAGAGTAGACTCACCTCTCATCTTCGTGGTGTATCCTGTTGTGCCCTCCTGGCCTGGTGGGCGTGTGGGGGTCCCAGGCTTAGCTACCTCGGAGGCAGGAGACGGGCTGCTGATGGTCCCACTCGAGGATCAGCCAGCCCCCCACCCACTGCCCACCCGGGGCCGGGCAGAACTCTCCACGGGCTTCCTGGGCCAGGCACCATCCCTTGGACTGGGTCTGGTTCCTTGCGCGCCCAGATGCCCAGGTGTGCAGGGCCCTCACGTGACTCAGGCCTGTCTCGGGTTTCTCCCAGAGGGGCTGTCTCAGTAAGGGCCTCCTCCCTCCCGGCTCAGGGAACCCTAAAGCGGATGTGAGGGAAGATTCCGGCAAAATATAGGGATGGAGCCTGCCAGAATTGGCTGCATGGGCGGCTGGCAGAGCAGGCCTGGGAGTGTCCAAATGCCAGTGCCACAGCCTGACGTGTGGCAGCAGGAGACTTCCCCCGACACCTCCTGTAGCTGGCAACCTCTGTCCCCAACACACACCCCGTGCTCTGCCCCCGATGTGGCCTTGAAGTCCTTGCACCTACCCAGGACAGCCCTCCTGCCCTGGCCAGACCCCTCCCCTGTCTCTCCACACATGCTCTGGATCTTGGGGTGTCCCCGGAGACCCCCAGCTTGCTTTTCTTCCTGTGCCCACATGCTTGAGTCCGCACAACAGTGCCCTTGGGGCCCAGCGGGTCCAGGTGGCGGCCTGTGTCCTGGCCTGCCAGTTCCCAGCTGGGTGACCTTGGGCAAGTCACTTCTTCTCTCCTGGTCTCTGTTTGGTGACCTGAAAACAGGTAATAAAAGCTTACTGTCTCCAGTTGCTCAGACAGCGCCTAGCCTGTTACCCTGTCACTCCTCACCCAGCACGTCAGTCCTGCCAGGGCTGGATAACCCCTCCGAACCCCCCCTCCCCGGGAGGGCAGGCACATGTCTGCCCCCAGCCCCGGCCCCGCCTCTGGAGCCGCTGGGGTCAGGCCAGGCCACATGGAGGGAGTGGGATCGAGGGACGGCTGGGGCCAGGGTCTCCTGGCCAGCGCCTCTTGGGGACACTCTGTGTTAATCTCGCAGGAAGATGTACATGAAATTTGACCTGTGCCCGCCTGATAGCATCACCGGGCACCAGCCTCCCTCCTCACCCCGCGGTGCGGCGCTGCCCTGGCCTCGTGAAGGCCCCGCTCGGGAGAGGGGTGTTTATTCCAAGAGGGCAGGCGGGCGCTCTGCATGCACTGGGGGGATTAGCTCCCCAAGGTTGTGCGTATAAAGCCGCCTGCGCACCCTGCTGTTCCAACAGAGGCGGGCAGGGAGCGAGGAGGGCCAGGCAGGCAGCCCTGGACAGACGGACAGAGCGGGGAGGGGCGGGCAGGCACCATGTTCTATGATTGCCTCTTCTCAGCTGCATGTCAGCGTGAGTACTCGCCTCCCCAGCTTGCCCCCACCCCACTGAGGACAGGAAGGCTAGGAGGGGCTTTTGGCGACAGGCCAGCGAGGAGCCCCTCCCCCAACCACTCCTGACCAGCTTCCTTTCCTAGGAAGCCAGGGGTCATCCCAGGGAAGGTGGTTCCAGCACCTTGGTCATTCCAGAGCTGCCGGGACCCCGGGGGGTGGGTGTGTCACAAGTCCTGTCTACTGGGAAAGGGGTCCAGGCCTCCGGGCAGCCTCCCTGCTCTGCAGTCATCCCTTCTCCTGGTCTGGCTTCAGGACAAGGAAGGTGGGCGGGCTGCTTCCAGACCGTAGGGATCCTGGGCGTCCTGCCCCTCCACTCCCCGCCACGTGGAGCCCCGAGAGGCATGGTCAGGGCTGGCCAGGGGCAGGTAGGCCTCTTGGAGAGGCCTGGCCTTGGTGAGGGGCAGCTTCAGCCTGTGTCATCCCCTCCAGACGGGCCCAGGCTCTGGGTGGGGGCAGGGGCACAGGCAGAGCTGACCTGGTGACCCCTCCCCACAGAAGGTGCCATGCGGGCCAGCGAGACCGTGTCAGAGGCCAGCCCGGGCTCCACGGCCAGCCAGACCGGCGTCCCCACTCAGGTGGTTCAGCAGGTGCAGGGCACTCAGCAGGTAGGATGTGGCCCTCCCCAGGGCGAAGGGGAGGGCACCCAAGGGGAGCAGTGCAGGCTGGAGCCCCGGGGGCCTCGTGTCCCCTCCCTGCCTTCCTGCCAGAGCCATCTGCTTACCTGCTCTTATCAAGACGTGCACTTCAGCCGGCCTCCACCCGCCGGCCGGGCCTCCCTGGGGAAACGGCCTGGCTCAGCTGCCCACGCCTTGCCCCCGCAGCGGCTGCTGGTCCAGACGAGCGTGCAGGCCAAGCCGGGCCACGTGTCACCCCTCCAGCTCACCAACATCCAGGTGCCCCAGCAGGTAAGGCCGCCACACCCGGCCCTGGTCCTGGAAGCCTCCCCCAGGGTGGAGGACCAAGCCCTGTAGCCGGCTTGGATCTGCCTTGGCCACAATTGAGGACCTGGGCCCCACACAGTGGCCACCCCACCTCCTGGTTCTGGGGGGCCACCTCCACAGGGTGAGACCATATCAGTCAGGAGCCACCAGGGAAGGTGGAGCCACACGAGTCATTTTAACAGAGAGAACGGGATTGGTAGTTTGGAAGCAGAACCCAGGGCTGGGCTGGAGTTGAGCCATGGCTGGCACAGAGAGGGCCATCCCCCAGAAGGCTGCAGATAGGGTGCCGGGCTCACCCCCATTTTCCGACTGATCAGCACAGAATTGGACTGTCAGGTTGTAAAGATGATGACACAGTCTGCCTGGCCTGTGGAGCCGGGCTTCCTGGCCACCAACTTCGGCCCTGCTACTTCCTGGCTCCAGGCCCTCGAAGAGGCATCTTTGCCATGGTGAGCCTGGTGTCACCCTCTGTGGAGTAGGGGCAGTAATCGTGTCACATTGGGGCTGTCAGGGCAATGCCTCGAGCTCACAGGCGTGAAGCACTTAGAGCGTCGCCGTCACCTGGTACCGCACAGGTGCTCTGTTAAGGCTGCACAGGCTGCCGCCAGTGACCCGTCCTCCCTCTCCCTCCCCGGCTCCAGGCTCTCCCCACGCAGCGTCTGGTGGTGCAGAGCGCAGCCCCAGGCAGCAAGGGCAGCCAGGTCTCCCTGACGGTCCACGGTACCCAGCAGGTACACTCGCCCCCCGAGGTAGGTGGTAGCGCTGTCGGCGTGTACTCCCCAGTCCTGCTGCCCTGTGCAGCCCTAGCCCCAGCGCCCCTGTTGAACCTGGGCCGTGTGGTTTACCTGCCCGATTCCTGGCCCTGCCAGCTCTGAGTTAAGCAGCCGGGAGCCCTGCTCTGGGAGGAGGGAGTGGCTCCTCCCTGGGCTGAGCTGGCCCTCACAGCTCCAGCTCAGGGTACCACATTCCAGCAAACAGGTGGGCTCCTCTTCCCTGGGGACAACAAACACCTATGAGGGTGTTGAAGGCAGGCAGGCCTTGGCCCGGAGCACAGGTGTCAAGGGCTCGGGGTCAGCTGCCTGGCCCAGCCACTTAGCCTCTGGGACTCTGGGTAGGCCTTTGAGCCTTCCCAGCCAGAGATTTCTGTGTCAAAGAGCTACTGATCTTGGCCGCCCACCGGCTGCCTGTGAGAATGACGGCCCTCGGCAGTGTGGCAGGGGGCTCTGTAACCCAGCCGCCTGGGGTCAGCGCCGTGTGCCACCACTCGACGCTATGTGTCCCTTCCCTCTGTGCCCCAGCAGGAAGCGGGGACGCGGTGGGGTGCCAGTGCACACATCTGAAGTGTTCAGAGCGGTGCCTGGTGGGAGTCAGTCCAGTGCCATGGTAGATGCTGCTGCTGTCATTACTGCCTTGAGGGTCAGCCCCAGGACAGCCTCAGATTAAGGAGGCTGCAGGTGGCCCTGAGCCTCTGGGCGGAAGCCCTGGCCTTGCCTGGGGGTGGGGGTGACCAGGGCTCTTGCATTTGGATGCATAGGATGTGTCCTGTTACCGGCCTAGGAGGTTGGAACACATCCCTGCTGGCTGCCGCCCTCTCCAAACAGCCTCCTGAGAAGGGTTTGGTTAGGCCCCAGCTGACCCAGAGGGCACCCGAGCTGGCCCCAACAGCGCTCTCGTGTCTCCTTCCTTTACAGCGGTCGCCAGTGCAGGCCAACAGCTCTTCCAGCAAGACAGCTGGGGCCCCCACGGGCACGGTGCCACAGCAGCTGCAGGTCCACGGTGTCCAGCAGAGTGTCCCCGTCACCCAAGAGGTGCCAGGCCAAGGCGGGCAGTGGCTGGGACAAGGGGGTTCCAGCCAGGCAGCCTCTGCAGCCTCCCGAGGCTGTGCCTCCGGTGTGTTAGAGCCGAGCCGATGGGGGTCCCACCCCGCGTGCCCTGGGTCTTTGGCAGCATCTCCATCTGTCTCCACACTCGGAGTCCCGGGGGAGGGGCTGCCGTGAGGACGAAATTGGGACTTTGTGGGTGTGGATGGTGCCTGATGCAGAGCAGGCTCTGGGAACAGCCTGGAGAAACCACCTCGGGCCCATTTGCCTGCAGGAAGCTAAGAGGCCAGTGCCAGCCCATCCCTAGGGCTTGGGGGGCGGGTGCCGCAGCCTTCTGGAGGGGGGCGGCCCAGCTCTGAGCCACCTCTGCGGCAGTGAAGCAGGTTAAAACCTAGGACTGTCTGATCTATACCCCTCAAGTTAAGGGGTTCTCAGTCCCTCGGAAAATCAGATGAAAGCCCTTCCCCCATGAAAGCAGGAACTCCATCCCAAAGGATTCACAGATGTCCCCCAGCCTGGTGCCAGAGCACTTGGAACCTGCAGACCTGGGTTGGGGTCCCAGCCGCTCAACCCAGCACTGCCTCACACCCGCCTCTGTCCCTCACTCTGTGTCCTGGGGTAATGCTGGCATCCCCCCCGGAGTGTGCAGAAGAGGAGTTGGGGCAGAAGATAGCCCAAGGCCTCCCCTGCTGGTTTCAGGGACCCCTCAGCCAGTCCCAGGTTCAACTCTCAGTTCTGCTGCTTCCTGGCAGCCTCCCCTCGCTGAGCCTCAGGTCTGCGCCTCAGTGGGTGACAGTGTCTATGCGGTAATGGCCCGGAAGGCGCTTGGTGCTCGGCAGGGCATGGGGAAGCTCCCTCCTCATTTGGCTGACGAATAGCGAATAGCGGCCTGTTTCTTCCAGGGCCGCTGCGGAGCTTACCCAAGTTCGCAGGCACTGGTGCGGGGTGGGCCGGCAGCACCGCCATGGTTACCATAGGCCCACCTTCCTTTCCCTTCCCAGAGGTCCGTGGTCCAGGCCACTCCGCAGGCGCCCAAAGCCGGCCCCGTGCAGCCGATGACCGTGCAGGGGCTCCAGCCAGTCCACGTGGCTCAAGAGGTGTGTGTCCCCCTCACCTACCCTGGGGGCAGACTGGGGCTGGGAGAGCGGGCCCCTGAGGCCGCAGGGAGGGCGGAAGGCGTGCAGCCCGAGCCAGGCTCCACCTCTGGCTGGGGGCTGCAGACCCTGCCCTGTCTCTCCCCTTGCCCTGCCCCTGGCAGCTCAGGGCCCAGTTTCTGCTAAGAGAGACCTGAGTTCGAATTCCGCTTCTTTCTTGCACGGCCCTGGGTCACTTCCTCCCCTCCCTGAGTCCGGGGTGGGGATCTTCCATCGGGTTGCTGCGTGGGCTGTCCCCGGTGACCCCCCAGTGTCTCTGTTTGTCCTCCAGAGCTCAGGCAGTCAGTTTCCCGCTAGGAAGGCAGAGCAGCGAGAGCCCCGGCCCACGCCGCCGCCGGAGCCGCCGCCCCGGCCGCCCACGCCCGGGCCCGGGCAGGGCGCGCTGGCCCCCGAGCCACCGCCGCTCCCGCCCGCGTGCAGCGGCGAGGCCCCGCAGCTAGGCAGCCCCGAGCCGCCGCCGCCCCATTACGAGCCGGGCGCCGAGCAGTGGCTGGAGCTGGTAGGCGTGCTGCCCCCGCACCTGCTCCTGCCGCAGCAGAAAGTGGCTCTCGAGCCACTGCCCGGGCTCCCGGCCCGAGCCAGCCCCGACCAGAGGGTCAGGATCCAGAGAGTCCCCCAGGTGCTAGTGTTCAGCACGGCCGCCACGGCCCTCAAAGTAGGTGGCGGACGCACGGGCGGGGGGCAGCGGGCGGGCAGGGGCGGGGGCGCCCGGCCGGGCTGCCTGCCAGGCCCCGCAAGCCGCGTAGACCCCACCTCTGCCCCTTCTCCGCCCGGCAGGTCGGGCAGGTCGGTCTCTCGGTCTCGGGACCCGCCTCTGAACCCCCAACCCTGGTCCAGGTCCCAGGCTCTGTCCCTGCAGATGCGGGAGGGGGATGGAGGTTGGGCGCTCAGGCCCCGCCCTGAGGCCCTGCCAGTAATTCCAGCTTCTGTCCCACGAAGCGGGGCCCCAGGCTCCGCCCCTCGCGTCCTGTGCCTGGTCTCCAGGCCCCGCCCCCGGAGCGCGTTGGCAGTTCAGGCTCTGGCTCTAGCCACCGCCTTGTCCCCGTGCCTGGCTCTGCCCCTGGGGTCCAGGCTTCACGCCCACCGTAGAGCCCTGTGTGGGGTCCCCTCCGCTGTCAGGCCCCACCCTTGCTGTCTCCAGCGAAGCAGAGCCCTGGCTTCCCTCCCACGGGTCTTCCTGATGGCCACCCCTGGCACGGGCCCCCCGCAATCACTTGGCTTTTGACCTCTGGCCCCATCCAGGGTGTGTTGTGCAGAGAGCCCAGGCGACACCCACCCAGTCTGGGAGCTGAGTGTCAGGGAGAGCCTGGGTGGCTGCCAGCCCTACAAAGGCAGCAGTGAAGGAGCCGGCGCAGCGCGCCCCTGACCCTCCACTCGCCCTTCCTCCCGTCCCAGGTGCAGCAGCTCCAGCAGGTGCCTGTCCCCCACGTGTACTCCAGCCAGGTGCAGTATGTGGAGGGTGGCGACGCCAGCTACACGGCCAGTGCCATGTAAGTGGGCGGAGGGCTGGGGGAGGGACTCAGGTCTGCCCCGGACCCTCCCTGCGCTTGCAGTACACCAGCCCCATCCCCGCCAAGGGCTCAGGAGCAGGACAGAGAGCGTGGCACTGCCCAGGGGCACCAGCAGCCACCAGGAGGGGCAGAGGACCCTGGGAGGTCAGGAAAGGCTTCCTGGCACGGCTTAGGGCTGTGGAATCAGATGAGCCTGGTTTTTAACCAAAAAGAAAAAAAATTGTTTTTTCTTTTAAATTTGTACAGGATAAAAATTTCCAAATAATAGAGAATGTTAAACAGTGGGGAAAAAACACCCACTTTCACTCCTGATCTCCAGCCCTGCCCCAAAGGGGACACCGTGACCTGTTTCTTTGTTTCCTCCCAGCGATGCTCAGAATAGAAACTCTCCCCTTCCCTTGTTCAGAAACAGAGGCGGCGTGTTCCCTGCCTCACGTCTTCCCCCAGCCCTTCTTCACTTGTCCTCGTGGGCCCTGGTCACCCTCTTAACCACGGTGTCATGCTCTTCTGTGCCCATGCAACACGGAGGTGACGTTTCTTCCCTGGTGCTGCACGCACAGCGCGGCAGTGCCATCCTCGTGTGTGGGCACATCCAAGTGGATGCCGCATCCCGGGCCTGACCAGCCCCGGCTCTGGCTCCTCCTTGCCAGGACTCCTCCGCACACCGCCTTCCCTCGCCGTCCTCCGTAGAAACAGTTCCAGGACTATTGTCATTGTTGTCGTTGTAGTTCCTAGAAGTTTCACTCGCTTTTCTCTGCATCTGTCTGGGTTTTTTGTCTCTGCCACCTGTCCTTGTGGGCATAACACTGCAAAGCTCCTAGAGTGACTCGGTCCCAGGTGTCCAGGCACCTGAATTGTAGGGCCAGGTCCACAGCATGCAGCTGCCTCCACGTTCCATCAATTTCTTTCCAACACCGCTAGTTTCTCCCCTGTGCGGCTGACCTGAGCTGGCAGGGGCCAGCTGCTCTTTGCATTGCAGAGAGGGGCCACTGTGATGTTAGAAGCGGCGCCAAGCCACACACAAGCCCAGGCCTGGAGGGCCCGAGCAGGCTCCTTCTGCCTTCCCTGGTAGCATGTCTCCTTTGCTTATGTTTGAATTCCCTGATTGTAGTGTGTGCGATTTCACCTAGTTCACTGCTATCAGAGTCTTCAGCTACATGAAGTTCTCAGGGGCCAATCCTGCTGTCGGCTGTTGTGTCCTCTTTCTCTCCTCCCCAGTGGATTGTTCCCGGGTTCCCAACCCTTTCCCAGCCTGGTCCCCGCCCTGGCCAAAGCCACAGCCCCTGGGCCTCTGTCCCTGGCCCTGTACAGGGTGCATCGAGAGAGACCCACAGTTATTTATTCAACAAGTATCTACTGAAGCAATGTTTTTGGAGCACAGGTTGCATGCTGGACATTGGGCTGGGGATTTTTCAATTTTTATTTTTAAATTTTTGTTTTACTTTTAGAGATAGGGTATCCCTCTGTCACCCAGGCTGGAGTACAGTGGCATTATCATAGCTCACTGCAGCCTCAAACTCCTGGGCTCAAGCGAACCTCCTGCCTCAGCCTCCTGAGTAGCTGGGACTACAGCTGCACGCCACGATGCCCAGATAATTTTTCTTTTTTGGGGGGTAGAGATGGGATCTTGCTGTGTTGCCCAGGCTGGTCTGGAGTTCCTGGCCTCAGGCAATTCTCCCACTTCGGCCTCCCAAAAGTGCTGGGATTACAGGCGTGAGCCACTGCTCCCAGTCTAAATTTTTATTTTAAAATTTTTAAAAATTTTCTATTTGAGATGGGGTCTTATTGTGTTGCCCAGGCTGGTCTCCAACTCCTGGCCTCAAGTGATCTTCCCACCTCTGCCTCCCTAGTAGCTGGGATTACAAACTCACACTGCCGAGCCTGACTTGAACTATTTATTTATTTATTTATTTATTTTTTTTTGAGACAGAGTCTTACTTTGTTGCCCAGGCTAGGGTGAGTGCCGTGGCATCAGCCTAGCTCACAGCAACCTCAAGCTCCTGGGCTCAAGCAATCCTTCTGCCTCAGCCTCCCGAGTAGCTGGGACTACAGGAATGCGCCACCATGCCCGGCTAATTTTTTCTATATATTTTTTAGTTGGCCAATTAATTTCTTTCTATTTTTAGTAGAGACGGGGTCTCGCTCTTGGTCAGGCTGGTTTCGAACTCCTGACCTTGAGCTATCCACCCGCCTCGGCCTCCCAGAGTGCTAGGATTACAGGCGTGAGCCACCGCGCCCGGCCTTGAACTTTTTAATGTTGCATTTTTAATTACTGAAGCATCGAACAGGTTCAAACATCAAAATTATGTCTAGCGATGCCTAGTGAGATGGCAAGAGAGGTGCCCACTGCCTGTCCCCTCTCCACGGAGCCCTCCACCCCCACAGATGACAGACATACACACGAAACTTGGTGGTGTCTGTCCGTCCCACCAGCCACGCCCTGCTCTGCCTCTTGCTACCTTATGGTGTGTTCTGGAGCTTGTTCTTTGGTAGAACTGCAAGACCTTCCTCGTTGTCTTTCATCCCTGTGTAGGGTTCATCATGTTTTAGCAGCCCCTAAACAGGGACCCTTGGTGGTCTTTACTCAGTTGCTACGATGCGAAGCCTCAAGCCTGCACCACCCAGTGGGTGTCCAGGACGGCTGTGGGAGAATTCTCCATCTAACACCCGGGCACCTGCTGCCTTCTGCTGTGACCTCTGTTCACCTTTGCACTGGGCCTCTCGCCTGTCTCCCGGGGGGGAGGGGCTTTTCCGTCTCATCCACTGTTGTGTCCGCGGTGGGTGGAACCGTGCCCAGCACACAGTAGGCACTCAGTAATTTCCCGGTGTGAAAGTGTGTGGTCCAGTGCAAGCTCCCCAGCTTTTCCTTCCTCACTGCCGACGTGGGGGAGGCCACTCTGGTGCGGAGGGCCGCTTTCGCGATGAACGGAACACACTGCCCGGCAGGCCCTGGCGGGGGGCACCTGCTCTGTCGTAGGCGAATGCTGGGATTCCATCCTTGCTGCCCTGGGGCCGCCGCTTCCTCAGTCCCCTCCTGGGATCCCCCCCTCCCTGCGGGACGCCCCTCAGTCGTGTCCCTCAGCCGTCCAGCTCTCAGTCCCTGACGCCCCCCCACCTCTGCCTCTTCCTAGCCGCTCCAGCACCTACCCCTACCCCGAGACGCCGCTGTACACACAGACGGCAGGCACCAGCTACTACGAGGCCACCGGCACAGCCGCCCAGGTCAGCTCCCCTGCCACCTCCCAGGCGGTGGCCAGCAGCGGCTCCGTGCCCATGTACGTGTCTGGCAGCCAGGTTGTCGCCAGCTCTACCAGCAGTGGGGGTGGGGCCAGCAACAGCAGCGGCGGCGGCGGCAGCAGTGGTGGCGGTGGCGCCGGTGGAGGCGGCGGCGGAGGCGGGGGTGGCGGCGGCGGCAGCGGCGGCGGCAGCGGAGCAAGCACCTACGTGATCCAAGGTGGCTACATGCTGGGCAACGCCGGCCAGTCCTACTCCCACACCACTCGTGCCTCGCCGGCCACGGTGAGTGCCCTGGCTCGGCCCCAGAAGGGGCAAGCGGTAGGGCGCCCCGGGGCAGATGGGGTGGGGGGGTGGATACTAGAAGCCCCGTCGGTGGCTGTGGCTGTTGGCCACCGTCAGCAGGAGACTGTGTGACCTGGTGATGAAGTGCTCACTGGCAAATGGCCTGCGATGAAATGCTTGCTGTGTGGCATCAGAGAAGTTACTCTGCCTCTCTGGGCCTCAGCTGATACACGTGAAGCTCTTAGAACAGTGCTTAATTACGTGCCCTCTATTCTGATTATAATTGGTAGGGGACAGAGAGTGAGGAAAAGGGCAGGCACTGCCATGGGGGGCTGCCCTGAGCACGGTTCTTTGTGCATCTGGAAGGCAGGTGCCATGACGTCCCTCTGTCCAGCGGTGGCCTCCTGTACACTGGTATAACCAGTGTTTTACTTCTGAGTCTTTTATCACATGTGTCAATTTGGGAGGCCCCCGCCACGGTCAGGGTACAGAACTGTCCCATCACCACAGAGATCTCCCACCTGCTGCCCCTTGACGGCCACTTCCTGCAGCCTCCCTCCCACCACCCACAGCCCCCGGCAGCCCCGAACCTGTTTTCCATCTCTGTAATGTTGTCTGTTCAGGAATGTTCTACGAATGGAATCACACACTACGTGACCTTTGGAGATTGGCTTTTTTCTTTTTTGAGACTGGCTTTTTCCCCCTCAGCATATGTTGATATAAATTTGTATTCGGCTAAGCTGCGCGTGTTGGCTGTATTGGACAGTGCAGTTCTAGAGAGTTCCTGGGGGCAGGTGCAGTGTCGCGGTAGGATGTCCCTGGCTGGGCTGTCAGGGTCGCGGAGCGAAGTAGATGCGGACAGAGCGCGTAGCCACTGCACTCAGGACCCCCTCTGGCCCCAGGTCCAGTGGCTCCTGGACAACTACGAGACAGCCGAGGGCGTGAGCCTGCCGCGGAGCACCCTCTACTGCCACTACCTGCTCCACTGCCAGGAGCAGAAGCTGGAGCCAGTGAACGCCGCCTCCTTCGGCAAACTCATCCGCTCCGTCTTCATGGGCCTGCGCACCCGCCGGCTGGGCACCAGGTGGGGCCGCCCGTCTACCCCCGACTGCCCTGGGGGGCTCACGGGGCATGCCCAGGCTGTCTGGACACTCCGCTCCCGCCCACTGGCCACCTGGAGGCTCCTTTGATTCACCCACTTGTCCCACCCCAGGGCCTTTGCACTGGCTGTGCCCTCTGCCTTGTGTCTCCTCCCCGCTCCCTTACTCAAATGTCCCCCGGCGGCCTTAGCATTGAGCACCCTCCAGTGTGCCCTTTATGTTACTTCTCTTGTTTCCGATCCGTCCGCAATGCACATAGCCTGAGGATGTGGGCACTGCACACAGTTGGTGCTTAATCAGGCCCCATGAGTCAGCAAAGCTGTGCCAAGAAGGACAAGAAGCCATCCCATGAATCCACCCCTCGCTTCCTCTCCTTGGCGACCCCTGCCCCCCCCAGGTTCACCCCTGCTCATCTCTCAGTTCGAGTTCCCAGCTCGGGTGTCTCCTCATTCATTCATTCGTGCACAACCTTGGGCCCAGCACTGGATCTCTCCTGACACCCACAGCCCCTCCGTGTCCCCAGAGCAGCGCGCCCGGCTGTGCGGGACGGGTATCTCCATTTAGTCAGCCCCCCGGTGAGTGCGGGTGTGGCACGAGGCCCCCCCAGCCCGGCCCTCACCGTCCACCCCCTCCCTCCCAGGGGCAACTCCAAGTACCACTACTACGGCCTGCGCATCAAGGCCAGCTCGCCCCTCCTGCGGCTGATGGAGGACCAGCAGCACATGGCCATGCGGGGCCAGCCCTTCTCGCAGAAGCAGAGGTAGGAGGCGGGGCCGGCCCCCGAGTGGTGTGGGCAGGGAAGGGCGCACCGGGCCTCCCCGCCAGCCGGCCTGCTTGCCCCTGGCTTTCAGGCTCAAGCCCATCCAGAAGATGGAAGGCATGAGCAACGGCGTGGCGGTGGGCCAGCAGCAGAGCACGGGCCTGCCGGACATCAGCGCGCAGGTGCAGCAGTACCAGCAGTTCCTGGGTGAGCGCTCGCGCGGTTCCCAAAGCCGGGCGGCGGCAGGCAGCCTGGGGGGCGGAGCGAGGGCTGGGTGAGGAGAGACGCCTAGGGAGTGTGGCGAGACATCGTAGTCCTCATCCACAGGGACGGTTCAGTCTCCAGAAACCGTCTCTGAGGCGGATTCCCATTCATTTCAACGGGCAGCTTTTCCCTGGGTTTCTGAGCCTTCCAGCAAAGCCCCTTTTATGCCACGTGAGCTCTTATATCCCACCCAAACGGGCTTGGTTGCTTGGATGGTCCACAGTGTTCGCCAGTCCAAGGTGTAGCAGGGCGGTTGCCTCCCCTCGTGAGCTCTCGTACCGGCCGCTGCCTTGCCCGCCTGGCCATACCGCAGAGCCGGGACATCCGTGCGGTTAGGACCCCTCACCAAGAAGGCGGGTGTGTGCTGTCCAGGGTTTCTAGAAGTGAACTTCTAAAAAAAAAGTACAAATGCAAACAGCAGTCAGGGAAAATGAGACAAAGTGATGCTAAGTAAACGAGCAAACGCCAGGAGCCCAGCGTGTACCAGCCACGCATTCTCGACGGTGACCCCGTGGTGGCCCACTTCCTGGGGTTTTTCTGTTCACAAGCGCCTGACGCCTAGGCTGCCCTGTTGTGGGGGGATGACAGTTCTGGTACAGTCGAGGGGTGTCATCAGAGTGACTGTCCATGGCTGGGCCCTCCCTGGGACCCTCGGGCTCAGGTGAGCGTTCCTGTGGCCCTGGCTGGGCCCTGGGGGCCTGCTCCCTGGCCAAGTGGGTGTGGGGGTGCAGCCTGGACTCAGGGACCCACATCCCAAGGGGGTGCCTGGTGCCACCACTTGGTACAAGGCCGCCGTGTTCTTCGTGCTGGAAGAGCGTGGGCTCCGGAGTCTGCCCCCATCCTGGGACCCTGGGCCAGGCACTGCCCTCCCTGAGCCCTGCCATCCTTCTCTGCACACGGGGGACCCCAACCTGGTGGGAAAGTGATGACCACTTAGCAGGCTGGCGGCGGCAGGCAGGCAGGCTGGGATGAAGGGTCTCATCCTGCCCCCACCCCCAGATGCCTCTCGGAGCCTCCCTGACTTCACAGAGCTCGACCTCCAGGGCAAAGTGCTACCCGAGGGCGTCGGGCCCGGGGACATCAAGGCTTTCCAGGTCCTGTACCGGGAACACTGTGAGGTAGGACGGGTGGGTAGGGGCCCAGCCATGGGTGGGGGAGAGCCATGCGGCCCCCAGGCCCCCCTGAGCGCCTGCCTCTCCCGCAGGCCATTGTCGACGTCATGGTGAACCTGCAGTTCACCCTGGTGGAGACGCTGTGGAAGACCTTCTGGAGGTACAACCTCAGCCAGCCCAGCGAGGCGCCGCCTCTGGCCGTGTGAGTCCCACAGCATGACCAGGGCAGGAGGGCGTGACCCCCTCCCAGAGAGTCAGCCGCCCAGAGGTGGGGTGGCCTGACCTCTGGCGTCATGCAGGAGTGGGACGTCTGCCCGACGCCTGCAGTTTGTGGGGTGGACATGCCCTTCACTTCCCAGAGTGTGTGCGTGTCCATCTGCTGGGCAGGGCGGGGCAGGGCAGGCGTGTGCCACCAATCCAGGAGTGCCGGCAGGACACCATCTCCTCCCTGGGGTGCGTGGGTTCCGAGGCCCCTTGCACTGCATTGTGCAGAGTGGGGTGTACGACCCCCCTCTGACCCCTAGGGCGTCTGCACCAGCCTGACCCCAGGGCGGGGACTGGGGGTGCCTGTGCCTTCCTGACCCTGGGTGCAGGACCATGGAGTGTCTGAGTGACCCCGGGGTGGGGTGGGTGCCTGCAGGCACGACGAGTCAGAGAAGCGACTGCCCAAGG
>VBSM01003225.1:5132393-5146828 GCA_008086735.1 Cheirogaleus medius | reverse complement strand
GCCTCCCAGAGTGCTAGGATTACAGGCGTGAGCCACCGCGCCCGGCCTTAGCCTCAAACTCTTGGCCTTAAGTGATCTCCTCGCCTTGGCCTCCCAAAGTGCTGGGATTACAGGCATGAGCCACCACGCCCAACCTCTCGTGGCTGTTTTTCTTGGAGGTGGGGACCACTTTCCCCAACTCCCCAAGGAGGAAAGTGATGCTCAGAGAGAAATGAATGGTCCTGCCCAAAGTGGCAGAATATTAATTTCTCCCCAAATCTGATCCCTTCTCCTTCCCTAATAATGGAATTCTGGTGAGACTCATGGTGGCCCAGCAAGAGACTACATGTCCCAGACTCCCTTGCAGCTAGGTGGGGCCATGTGAATTTGTTCTGGCCAATGAGAGACAAGTAAGTGACGTCACTTCCTTTAAAGGAAACCACTAGCTCTGCCTTTCTTTCTCTCATCCCTTCTCAAGGGGCTGGATAAGATCCACTTAGATCATGTGAACAAAGATGACCTCCTAAGGTGCAGCAGAGCAATAAGATGGAAAGAACCTGGGCACTAAAGGACCTCCTGTTGCAGAGCCCAGACTGTCCTTAGTGTTACATGCAGGAAACATTAAATGTCTGTCTCATGTCAGGCTTGGGGGGCCTATTTGTTATGGCATCTTAGCCTGGCCCCTGACTGATACATTCCAGGTCACGTGGCTGCTAAGGGGCTGGAGCCTGACCGGCGGGTGCCTAGCAGTTCCCGCAGAGGGCTGAGAGATTCACCTTGGCGATGTCCACGGGCAGCCCGTTGCGTGAGGCCTCCAGCATGGGCTCCAGCCCCTTGGCCTGGCGCAGGTGCATCTTGGCACCCTCCACGTCATTTTTCTGCTTGGCTCGCAGCGCAGCCTGTAGCAGCTGCTTCTTGCGGCCCTCCAGGAAGGCCAGCTGCTGCTGGGCTGTGGACAGAGGGGCCTCTGTGGGTGCTGCGCGGCCCACAGCCAGGAATCAGGCAGCCAGGGTGCAGAGGGGGCACCTACCTCTGGTGGATGTGCCTTTGGGGGCTGCTTTGGCTGCAGGGGCTGGTCCTGACTGTGGAGCCCTTGAGGATGGGGCCTTGGGCTGGACCATGGGGGCCACAGGGCTGTTCTGCTGCTGGCGGAACAGAGAGGACATCAGAGATTTCCTAGTGCCTTCGATGAGTCCACTCCCCAAGGGTCAGGGCCCGACACTGACCACAATGGCCACCTTAATGGATCCCCAGAACTTCACTTGGCTGCTGTCCCCTGCCTCAGCCCAAGGCCCCGGTCTCTCATACCTTCTTAGGCACCTCATCCTCTTCATCCTCTGGGCCTTCGTCTTGGTTGGCCAGCTTCATAGCGGTCTCCAGGACACCCACCAGGCTTGGCTGGGCAGGCTCGGTGGCCTCCAGGCCCTGGATGGGGGGAAAGCCTGGGCGGCCGGTTGGGGCCCGGTCAGGAGGGAGAGCACCCAAGCCATCAGGGCAGACGTGCATTGCCTCCCGATCTCTGGAGTGGCTTTTATTTTTCAGTTTTTTAATTGAGACAGAGTTTTGCTCTATTGCCCTGGGTAGAGTGCAGTGGTGTCATCATAGCTCACTGCAACCTCAAACTCCTGGGCTCAAGTGATCCTCCTGCCTCAGCCTCCCAAAGTGCTGGGATTACAGGTGTGCGCCACCACACCCAGCCATCTTGAGCCTTTAAATCTACTTGGAAATCAAGGACGGAGCTGCTGCTGGTCCTGTGTAGATACCAGGCCATTCTCAACCTCCCTCATGCCTCTTGGCTTCTCCCGCCTGATCCCAGACCTTGACAAGGACTGCGGCGTCCTGTGTAAGGTGGTGCACTGGGCACTGGGCCTGGAGGGGTCTCGGAGGACCAAGATGCAGAGAGATAATTGCTCTCACGGAGGCTGCACAAGCAGCTCTGAGAACTCAGAGGAGGAGGCCTCTGACCCACTGGGGGCTGATGGGAAGCTAAGTAAGTGTCTGCAGAGCTGAAACCTGAAGACTGGGGAGGAGTGAGTCGAACAAACAAAAAAAAGACAGTGGCAGGCTGGTAATAGGCTCTCAAAAACATCCTGATTTTTAGAGTGTGCCAATTCCCATGATGCAAATGCTTCTATTATGACCAATGTCAAGCTACCAATTGTTTAACAAGCTGGCAAAACTCCCGCATATGTAGCAGCCAGCTCCCTGAGCCTGTGCCATCAGAAGGAACAGCATTTGCAAAGGTTCAGAGGCAGGAAGGGCAGGAGGAGGGAGTGGGGCCTTACCTGGGGGCACAGGCAGCTCGGCCACATCCACGGCTCGGCCAGCCTTGTGGGCTCGGATGGCGTCTTGGTATTGCTGTGGGGGACGCAGGTGTTAGGGCTATGTGGGAGAGGTCTCTGGGGGTTGCCCACTCGCCTGCCCGGCCCCCTCACACCTTGACAATGCGCTCGTGCATGCGAGCCTTCCGCTGGTCCCCCTTGCTTTTGGCCTGGGCCGCAGCCACGTGGTAGCGCTCCATACGCTGCTCCAATGCCTCCAGCAGGGTCCTTGGGGCTGGGGGAACCTCTGGGCCAGACAGGGAGCAGGGTTAAGAGTCGAGGGAAGGGCAGATCGTCTGGCCCCAGCCTGTCCACCCCAGAGGGTCCCGGGAGTCTACCTGGCGTGGGGGGTGCCATGGCAGGAGTCGGAGGCTGCGGTGTCGGTGACGGTGGGTCTGGGGGCAGCTGGTCTGGGGACAGAGAGGTCCAGTCCAATGAGGGGCTTTGCTTGTCCACACCAGCCCCAGGCTGATCTGGCCCAAGGAGGTCCCTGGGCCTGACCAATGGGGCCGGCAGCACCAGGGAGAACTTAGTGGATGCCTCGAACCATCCCGGAGAGTGGGCAGGACGGGGTCCTCACCAGGTGGAGGGGGCAAGTGGGACAGGTCCACGGGCTCCCCGCGGCTCAGGGCCTCCAAGATGGCATCGAAGCTCTGGGAGAAGGAAGGAGATCAGGGCAGGAGGTTGCAGCTGGGGGCCGGGACCCTGCAGGAGCCCCCATGCCCTGTCATGCCACAGAGGACTCCTGGCTCTATCCCTTCTTTTGCTTCATCCTGCTCAATTCTCTTCTGATAATTATACCCATTTCACAGAGGGGGAAACTGAGGCTCCAGGGGGTACAGCAAACTACAGCTAGGGAGTGACCAAGCTGAGATTCAAATTTGGGTCTGCCTGACTCAGGAGCCCATGGATTTGGCCATCAAGCAATGTTGGGGACATCCTGCTAGCTCCCCCACCACCCTGCAGGGCTGTCTGGACGCACCTTGGCCACGCGGAAGTATCTGGTGGCGGCAGTCATATCTCCCTGCTGCTTGGCATGGAGGGCAGCCAGCTTGTACTCGTGCTGGCGGCTCTGCAGCTGGGCCAGGGGGCTAGGGCTGCAGGGACCTGGAAGGGGGAACAGCACACAGGAAGGCTCTGTTGCCTGGGCCAAGTTCACCGCGCAAACCATTTCTATTTACATCTCACAACAAAGACCGAAGTTGGGGCCATTTTACAGATGTGAGAACTGAGGCTCAGAGAGGGGATGTTGCCTGCTCAAAGTCACACACCCTACAGACGGCTTGGTGAGGACTCACCTCCCCAGGCATGGCAGGCTCTAGAGCCACTGCTGTTTTGTCCCCAAGAGAATTTGGGAAATGTTTATTTATGCACCCTTCCATGCTTTTAACTTGACGTCTGTCATTTTTCATCTTGCGTTTAAAAAGTGGCCAAGGTTTTTATTCCCGGTGTCTTGCAAATATTGACAACGTGAAAAGGAAAGCTGTCACACCACATATTTATATGGAATTAATGTCTTTTAACTACTTTGGCGAGTTGAAACTCACTAACATACCAACATTCACTTCTTACTTTTTTTTAAATTGTGGTAAAATATACATAAAATTTGCCATTTTTTTTTTTTTTAGAGATGGGGTCTTGCTATGTTGCCCAGGCTGGTCTTAAACTCCTGGCTTCAAGTAATCCTCCCACCCTGGTCTCCCAAAGAGCTGGGATTACAGGCTACAGGCATGAGCCACTGCACCTGGCCAAATTTCCCCATCTTAACCATATTTAAGTGTGTAGTTCAGTGGCATTAAGTACATTCACATTGTGGTGCAACCATCACTACCATCTAGAACTTTCTCATCTTCCCAAACTGAAACTCTGTCCCCATGAAAGGCTAACTCCCCATCCCCCTCCCTAACCTCTGGCACCTACCATTCTCCTGTTTTGTTTTGGTTTTTTTTGAGACAGAGTCTCACTCTGTTGCCCAGGCTAGAATGCCGTGGCGTCAGCCTAGCTCCCAGCAACCTCAATCTCCTGGGCCCAAGCGATCCTCCTGCCTCAGCCTCCCGGGTAGCTGGGACTACAGGCATGCACCACCATGCCTGGCTAATTTTTTTCTATATATTTTTAGTTGGCCAATTAATTTGTTTCTATTTTTTAGTAGAGACGGGGTCTCACTCTTGCTCAGGCTGGTCTCAAACTCCTGAGCTCAAACGATCTGCCCGCCTCAGCCTCCCAGAGTGCTAGGATTACAGGCGTGAGCCACCGCGCCCGGCCTCATTCTCCTGTTTACAGGTCTGATTGTTTCAGGAATCTCATACTAATGGAATCATATAGTATTTGTTTTTTTGTGACTGACTTATCTTATTAAGCGTAATGTCCTCAAGGGTCACCCATGCTGTGGTGAGTGTCAGAATTCCCTTTCTTTTTAAGGTAAAGTAATATTCCATTGTATGGATAGATCATAGTTGGCTGGTTTACTCGTCTGTTGATGGACACTGGGTTGTGTCCACCTTTTGGCCACTGTGAATAAGGCTGCTGTGAACATGGATATGCAAATAGCTGTTTCACTTCCTGCTTTCAATTCTTTTGGGTACACACCAATGTTTTTAAAATATATTTTGGGTCCCACTTCTAGCAATTAGGAATCTTCTCCTCTTATTTCAATCCACATTCCTCACAGAATTTTATCCTAACATGATATATCTGTGTCCTTGAAAGCCTTTTTTGCCTACCCTATCGTATATTTATACAACCGAAATACATTTATGCAATGTGTTTGCAAAAGTTGGGAAACCCAGGACTTGCTGCTTTTGAAACAGTGTGTTAGTTATAGTTTCAAATAATATGCTCAATATGTTTTCAGGGGAAGTTTCTCTAATTTTAAAGCAATAAGTGCAATTTTTTTTTTTTTTTTTTGAGACAGACTCTCACTCTGTCACCCTGGGTAGGGTGCAGTGGCATCATCGTAGCTCACTGCAGCCTCCAATTCCTGGACTCAAGCGATCTTCCTGCCTTGGCCTCCCAAAGTGCTGGGATTACAGGTATGAGCCACTGTGCCCAGCCTAAACTGGCAGATATTATATACAGTACCGTGACAACAAAAAAACCTCTCTGTCTGTGTGTCTGTGTTCCCCTTGGAAAGTACTCCAGGGACACGAAGACTCCCGGACAGAAAATGTTGAAAATATCTAACAATCTGTGCAAGGCCTGCACCCCCACCTGAGTGGCCTACCCCTGAATAGCCCATCGGTACCCGCCATGAGCCTGGCCCTGGCCAGCCTACCTGGGGGCAGCTGGGGCTTGGCTGAGGCTGGGGATGAAGCTTGGGTGGTGGCAAGAGGCCCCTCTAGGGTGACCCTGGGCTCCGTGGCTGACGGGATGGAAGGGGCCGGCTGGGTGGGTGCAGGGCTGTGGCTGGGCACAGCTGCTGGGCCCTTCCCTATGGCCACGGGCGGTGGGATGTCCTCTTCGTTGATAGCGTTGCCCTTCCGGACGGAGGCCAGTAGGTTTTCCAGCGTCTGAGACGAGGCATGAGGGTGAGGTTGGGAGAAGCTGAGAGCTTGGTGTAGGGGGAGTTGGCGTGGGAGGGTCCCAGCACCCTGCCCTCTGCTTACTCACTTTAAGCCCCCGGTCATAGCGCCGCATCTTGGTGCCGTCTCCGGCTTGCCTGGCGCTTGCCATTGCTGTCTGGTAGAGTGCCAGCCTCTCCTGCAAGGTGGCCTCCACCCCCGGGGACGGGGCTGAGGGCTTCGGCTGCAAGAGGGACCAGGGGCACGGTCTGGGTGGTGACGTTATTCAGGTTACTGCCACTAGCCTCTCCCCACACTAACAGTCAGCCACAGGCCACCCCTGGGCCAGGCTCTTCTGCCTCGGTGGGGCAGAAGTCCAGGTCCCTGTTTCCCAGTGGAGGAAACCGGGGTCAGAGGCATCATGCCACATAGCCGAGAGGGGCAAGGTGGGCTTTGAAGCTCAGGTTGTCCAGGGGGCTGTGGTTCAAGGAGCAGGGTTGTTGCAGCTGTACCTGGGCCACAGGTGGCTGGGGCTCCGATGCCTTCTGCTCTTCTCCAAGGACCTCATTCAGCTCCGCCTGCAGGGACACGTGGACAGGGGCCAGATGTTAGGGCTCAGTGGATGGGGGCGATGGATGAAGAGCACCCCCTACCCCGCCGTGGGTGCTTACGAGCAGGTCGTCATCCGCCTCCACGTCATCCTCATCTGTCCCCTCCTCCTCTTCCTCATCCGGGTCTCTCATGCAGAGTCTGGCCATCTTCTCGATGGCCTCCATGGGCAGGGGGCCTGGCAGCAAAGGGGGGCACCGGCTGGACCCAGATGCTCCAAGAGCCGCCCACCTCCCCATCTTGGACACCCTCGGGCCCTCCCTTCGTGGTGACCCCGCCTGTCTTCCTCACGCAGCCCCAGTTCCACAGCTGGGCCACCTGAGTTCAAACCTCAGCTCTGCAACTTTCTCACTGTGGGACCCTGAGCGAGTCGCTTTCCCTCTCTGGGCCTCAGTTTCTCCATCTGTTAGATGCGGGTAACAACAGTTTCTCCCTTACAGGTAGGTTGGGGGGATGGAAGGTAAATGAAGCTCTTAGCACAGCATGTGGTTAGTATCTTGTTATTCGTGTTAGTCTCATTATTTGCGGTACTTATGTTCTATAAAGTGGCTTTGAAATCTGAATTAGTGAATCCACAGGACCATTGCTCCTAGGGGAAATTCAGGCTTAGGTTCCTATGAGCCCCTGGTCACAACATTTTCATCAACTGATCAATACTTTATGTGTGTTTCTGCTTCAAGACACCTCAAATATATACATAGTTAATTCATTAACTGAACACACAGCCAACAGTCCGATAACTCACGCCTGAACGAAGCTTCTCTAACACTCACACTTTCTGCGTAAGGCACATCACAGCCTCCTGGTGCTTAGGCACACTAGACAGCCCTTCTGCGTTATGCCCAGAGCTGTTATGAACAGTGAAATTACCAAGAAAAAGCCCCAAAATGAGAAAAATATGGCACTGAAAGGGCTCCAAAAGGGACCCTTGTTTACAGTATAAAAGCTGAAAGGAGAAGGCGTAGTGCTGTTCCACTTTATACGTCAGGAGACTCAAACTTTTCACTGCTCTTCGTGGGTCCGTGAATGACATAATTATTGATTTTGGGCTTACAAACAAATTTGAGGGAGTTGTGAATTCACAAATATGAAATCCACCAACAAGCAGGATTGGCTGTATTCGCTAAAATGTTTAAAGTTTCCACTTCCCCTCTGGGCTCCAGCTCCACTTGACCCCTTCAGGGTCCTGTGTCCCCTGCTATCTGCATCAGGGCCTTTGTACCTGCTGTGACCCCTCCTAGAAGTGCCCCCGCCTCTTCACCTGGCTCTCTCCATGGTGGGTACTTCCTTTAGCAATCCCATGGCCACTCACAGGTCTCTCCCCGCATCCCAGACCTGATCGTGGGACAGTGGGTTGGAGTGATGAGGACGTGGTCTTATTATATGTCAGGTGGCCCTGTGTGAACTACTTACGGACCCTAGAAGATTAACTCCTATCATGTAACCACAGTTATTATTCCCACTTTACAGATGGGGAAACTGAGGCCAACACGGCCAATAAGTGGCACAGCTGGGGTTCAAACCCCCATCTGGGCCCAGAGTTGATCACTTACCCTCTTTCTTACCTAGTCCGTGGGGTCCCAGAAGGTAGGAGTCTTATCTGTCTTCTATCCCCATCTGCCCAGCACCCAGCTCTGAGTCCAGCCCACAGCGGGAGATAAAATGTTCAGAGGTGTATTAATCATCTTACCTTTTCCTTTAAGCTTCTCCAGGGCTGGGGGCTGGCCCCCCACCAAGGCCAAGAACTCAGCCTCCAGTTCCTCATTGTTAACGCCATCCTCAGGGATCATCAGGCCGTCTGGGGAGAGGTCAACCAGCAGACCCAGCTGGGGGAACAGGGAGGGTCCAGTCAGACCTGGGGACGTACCATTAGACCAGAGGCAGCCGTGATGGACCCAGAGCCTCCTTGGGAGGAAGGAACCAAGGTCTCCTGGGGAAAGCCATTTCCTGGGGGAGTGCCAGGAAGCTGGAACAGGCCCAGAATAGGTGTCCTAAGATGGCCCAGGCCTTCTGGCACAGAGTAACACGGGGCAGAGGGCAGGCAGACCCAGCTCCCTGCTCTGAGTCCACACCCGTGATGTGCTGCTAGCCAAGTTCACCGGGAGAAGCAGGCCCCACACCCTGCCAAAGCGAACCTGCTCTGCACGCCTGGGCTTTTCCTTCCAGCATCCTCGTGCAGGAAGCCTGGAGCTTTAAGAACAATTAGAGGCCCCGACAACAACGCAGAAGCCGAATGTGGGGTCTCTGCCCTGCAGAACTGTCTGTTTTGGTTAATGACCAATCATGATGTGGTAATATTATGTTGAACTGTATGAAGTTGCTCACCCTTTGGTCAAAAATGGCCAAATACTGGCAATTATGTATGATCTCACCTAATAGTAATAATGATGACGTTTATACAGTGTTATGTTTTAGCACTTTCTTTCTGTTTTTTTTTTTATAAAAAACTTTTTTTACGTGTTATCTTTGCGCAGGGGCCATGCTAATCTTCTCTGTATTGTTCCAATTTTAGTATATGTGCTGCCGAAGCGAGCACGGTTCTAGCACTTTCTATAAACTATCTGAATGCATCTTCACAACTGTCCTGGGATGTGGGGGTCTCTAAGAGGTATCCATTTTACAGATGAGAAAACTGAGGCTCAGAGCTGTGAAGTCAAGTGTCCAAAGTGCAGAGGCCAGGAGGGAACTTCAAGTCAGCCAGACTTGAATATCTGAACACTAAGCCATGCCCTAGGCTCCTACCATCAAAGCTGAGAAAAATCAAACTCCTCGAATGCCTGGAGCAGAGGAGTTGGAGAGTAAGAAGGGGCCCAGCCACAGTCCTGTGGGCTTATGGCTGTAGCTCTGGATTCGCATTTAGATCTGGGCAAGCTGTTAATCCCTATGACCTTGGACAGATGTCGTCACCTCTCTGAGCCTCAGTGTCCCCGTATGTACAATGGGAATAAAAGGAGTCTGACATGGCCCGACTGGTGCGAGGGTTTGACAAGCCAGGTCCGAGGGCTGATCCTCCCCTCCCCGACTGGAACTGCTGTGGCAACAGGTGGCTTC
This sequence comes from Cheirogaleus medius, assembly GCA_008086735.1. Taxonomy (NCBI): domain Eukaryota; kingdom Metazoa; phylum Chordata; class Mammalia; order Primates; family Cheirogaleidae; genus Cheirogaleus; species Cheirogaleus medius. The sequence continues at coordinate 5,137,368 of VBSM01003225.1, read as the reverse complement.
GTGCCTGGGGCAGGACGCCAGGTGCTGGGGGGGGGGCCAAGGCCAGCAGGCCGCACGCTGGGGGCGGAGCCTCATCTGGGGGGCGGGGGCCATGGCTCACGGGGGGGGGCGGAGATCGGGCTTCTCTTTGGGGGGGCTCTGCCCTGAGTGTGTGACGAGGGTAGGGAGGGATCCCCCCGTTGGGACCGTGGGGCGGACTCACCTGGCGGGCGGCGGCGGCGCCTCGGCCCGGGGGTCCTGGGGGTCCCTTCCTCCTGTGCATCTTCCAGGCTTGATGCCCGGACCACCGGCCCCGGCGCCCGGCCTTGCCCTGCCTCCTCCCCCGGGGCCTGTCGTCGCGCACGCGCCGTTCCAAAGCCCTGCGCCCCTCTTCGACGCCTCGCGACCGCCGACCCCGTGCCCTCGCTTCCCGGGTTGGTCGCCCCACTTCCGCCTTGGCCTTCGGTCGCCTCAGCACCTGAGCGCGGCCACTGGACTCGCCGGGCCCGCCGCACCGAAACTACAAATCCCGGCAGGCCATGCGCGGACGCGCATGCGCTCGATGGGGCGGTGCCGCTGGCTGCGCGGGAGAAAGGGGCGGGGCGTTCGCGGGTGCGAGCGGCGGCGCTGGTACTGCGCGTGCGCGGGGCGTGGCCTCGCGAGGCGCGGGAAAGAAGTGGAGCGCGCGCAGGTGTGAGGGGCGGTGGTCGCCGTGTGGTTAGCTGCGGCCAGTGATCTCTCACGGGCTCCGGGCTCACCTGGGCTCCCGGTGTGAAGAGTCCTCACTTTTCTGTTGCCAGGGTGGTGTTAGTGGGCAGCTGGTCGCCAGGAGCGGGGTCCACAGCGCCCAGGCCTCGGGCCTCCTTCGCCTCCTCACGCTCGGCCCAGCCTTCCGCGAGGACCAACTTGGTCTTTTATTTTTTCAAAAAGTGTAACGCAAATAATTCAAGTGACTTATCCGCCAACTGGCCCAGGCAGACTTTGTTCCTGATAAGGACAGAGAGACTTCAGCGACTTCTGTGGCCCAGGTCGGTTTGGGCTTGCCTGGCCCCCAAGGCTGGAAGAAATCGGCCTGTGGCGACTCCTGCCCCCTCCAAGGCCCTGGCTGTCCCTGGAAGGGCCCCAAGTGGCCCCTTTAAAAACCCTAGATAACCTTGAAGGGCCCCAGATGACCGCTGGAAAGACCTCAAGTGTCCCTGGAAGAGCCCCAGATACCCCAGCCTGGAGAGAGGGGCTTCAACCCAGGCACGAGAGCTGGGGTCCCCAGGGCTTCCCATGAAGGACTCACCTGGGCCCATGTACCTCTCGGACCCTGGGCAGAAGAGGGGCAGTCCCCTCTGCAGCGTGGAGGAGGTTCGAATTCCTACTCGACCATGGCCCAAGGTGGCTGTGATTCTGTGTCCCGTCCTGTGGGGGCTCATCTGACCCCTTGGGGCAGCCAGATGGGCTGAGGTGGAGGTGGGGGGTAGCCTCTGCCCTCAGCTAAGGCCACTGGATAGGGACAGGGACTGCTTATAATGGGAGATTTTGCTTGTTTTCAGATTTCTCAAGGGACAGATAAAATGAGTAAGAGGAAGAAGCTTCGGACCTCAGGTATTTTGCTCATTCAAGTTGACACTCCTTAGTGGGTGCTTGTGCTTATAGGAGGCATGGGGGTTTATTTATTGCAGAAATGGCTAATATGATGCCCCCAGGTCCTTAAAAGAAAACAAGGATTTAATACACATTAGAAAGAAATATAGAAATTACAGAGAAAGGCATACAGGAAAAAGTAAAAGTTTTCTGGAGCTTCTGCCAGTCCCTGGTGGGGTCCCACAGCTTAGGGAAGGCCCCCCCCCCCAGGCTTCAGAGCACGGACACAGTGTGAGAAGACCCCTGAATAGAGCTTGATGTCCTGCAAAGGCACTGGTATGTGGCTGACTGTTTCACTCTGGGGCCCAAAATCTGAGTTTATCCCTGCTCTCCTGCTCACCGTGTGATCATGGATGACTTACTCTGTGCCTCAGTTTCCCCCTTTTGTAAATTGGGAACAATACAAGCACTACCCTTTCCTTTGGAGCAATGGTCCTCAACCAAGTGGGAGGGGCGATTTGCCACCCAGGGGACAGTTCGCAATGTTTAGTGTGACATTTTTGGTTTTCACAACTGGGGTGTGTGTGTGTGTTGGGGTGTGGGAGGGTGATACTAGCATCCAGTGGGTTGAGGCCAGGATTGCTGCTCAAAATCCTACAATGCACAGGATGGCCCTGACCACAGAGAATGATCCAGACTCGAATGTCGACAGTGCCAAGGTTGCGAACCCTGCCCTAGAGCACATGAGTGGATTAGTGTATGTAAAACACCAAGAGCCAACCAGAGGTAGTGCCCAAATGTATGCTGCGGTTAACGATCATCCTTCCAGACTTTTAAAAAACGTTTTCATTTTGAAATAACCGAGGGCTTACAGAAAAATTGCAAACACAAATACGGTTTTACTGGAAAACAGAATCATCCCACTGCAACCGCCGTTTTTCACTTTGAAGTAGAGTGTAACCATCTTGTCAGTATATCTATAGAAAACAGAAACACCCAATAATACATAGTAAGGCTCCATTTCCCTGTCATTCTCTTAAGATAACTTCTTAAAAATTTAAAAACGATTTTTTAACTTACTGGTGAATTTAGGGAGTGGTGCTCATTTTCTCCCCCAAGATGGGGGACAGAAAAATTATCAACAGATTGGAAATGTTTTGTGCAGAGATGAGCAACAAGCTGCTTGGAGGCACAGGAATTTCTCTGACCTTGGAGAGGGAAACTGGGGAGAGCCAGGCCCACCCACGGCAGGTCATTTGGGGCCTCTCTTGGCAGTGGACTGCCCAGCTCTCTGGACCTCTGGGCTGGCCCTGGACAGCTCTTTCTGTGTGTCCTGGGTGGAGAAAGGAAGAAGGTTCTGGCAGGTGGTGAAAGAGTCCATTTCCCCCTCCAATCTCTTTAGCCTGTGGTATTGAACACAAGGTTCTGCCTCATTTTTTCTTAAATTAGTCTCATGGGGGCAGATCACAGGAAGGAAATAGGAGGCTCTTTGCTTCTGTTGATATTTTTGCCTTTTATTTGGTACAAATGTCCATCAGATCAGCCAAGTGAGCAAGTGTTTGGGAATCTTAAAAAACCAAATAAACAAAGCTGCTATAATTTGCCTTTTCTGGCAGACCACAAGGTGGGAATGTGTTTGCGCAAGCAACATCCATCGGAGGTTTACTCAGGGTGCAGGGCTCGCTGGGGTAGCCACCTGGGGGGACTGGGGCAGGGATTAGGATGAGCTCAAAGGGTACAGCAGATTCAGCTCCTGCCCTGGGAACCCTCAAGATATAGTTAGGGGGAAAAGGAAAACGTTTCTCACAGAGAGAGCTAATCAGATACACAGCAGTGGGATAAGGCTCTCAGTGGGCACACACACGCCATAACTGAATTAGAAGAAATTACAAGAAAATCGCTGTGGTTTAGTGGAGCACAAACAGCCCATGAGTGAGGATGGAGGAAGACACTAGCAATTGATATTGGAGGCAGAGGGACTCAAATAAGTGGGTTTACTTCAAGGTGTGGAGGTGTGTACAGAGCTGGGGTTAGGAAGAGTCCAAAGTCTGCCTGTTTTTTTTTTTTTTTTTTTTTAAGAGATGAGGTCTCGCTCTGTCACCAAGGCTGGAATGCTGTGGTGTGATCATAGTTCACTGCAGCCTCGAGTTCCTAAGCTCAAGTGATCCTCCTAGCCTCAGCCTCCCAAGTAACTAGGAGTACAGGTGTGCACCACCACACCTAGTTATTTTTGTAGAGGTGAGGTCTCGCCGTGATACCCAGGCTGGTCTCGAACTCCTGGCCTCAAGTGATCCTCCATCCTCAGCCTCCTGAGTAGCTGGGATTTTAGACATACAACACCACGCCTAGCTACTGGTTTGTCTTTTTTTGTTCTCTGCCTGGTCAGAAGCCCAGTACATAGAAGGTGTTTGGTAAATGCTCAAGTACTCTTAAGTGTGCCACCTCTGGAGGCGGCCTGAGTCCCAGTCTTGGTTCCTTGGCCTGTGTGTGCCTCAGTTTTTCCATCTGTAAGGCAGGCATAACAGCAGTACCCTACCTTGAAGCTTTGTTGTAATACATACAAGTTCTTAGGATGGTGTCTAGAGTGGAACTCGTTAGGGTCAACCCTTATCATTTGCTCGTTGAACATGTGATTAAGTCGGGGCCAGGTTTGGGGAGATCTTACAAGCCAGCTGCTATGGGCAGTTTCTATGTAAGGGAGTTTCCTCCATTCAACAAATAGATATCAATAAGCACCTTTAGCCTCTCAAGCACAAGAAAAAGACATACCCTAGTTGCTTTCAGTGATGGGAAAGGTAGGGTAGAGGTGCAAGGGACCAAGAAGTAGCCAAGGCATCACCTCTTTAGCGCCTGGTGACTCTGGGTCCCAGTTTCTCCAGGATGGATATTCTGCAGGTATTGCGGAAAACCAGAGCGGCGCGTAATTTAGTCTTGCCTGCACCTGGTGATGTGCATTTTCTACATGCGTTTATTCAGTCATCTACTAGGTATGTATTGAGCGCCGGCAGTATACTAGATGTTCCTCTAGGTACTTGGGACCCAGCAGAGAGTGAGACAGATTAGGCCCCTCCTCACATGCAGCCCAGTTATAGTTGGGGGCGGGAGTAGATGACCCAGTACAAGGGATACTTGCATAAAAGCTGAGAAGTGACTATGACAGACTCATGGGCCAGAAAAGAGATGCTCAGTGGAGAAGTCAGGGAAGGCACCTGTGCAAGGCCATTTGAGCTGAGACCCACCACATACCTCTAGCCACTTCCCCAGACAGAGAGTCTGCTGAACTGGATTGTCCCATGTAGTTGGGAGCCAGGCCATACCACCTCAGGAGTCAGCTCAGTCAAGGCCAGTCCATAGGTGAAAAAGCTCTTGAGTAGTCCCAGCTACTCAGGAGGCTGAGGCAGGAGGATTGCCTGAGCCCAGGAGT
>VBSM01003225.1:5064402-5079850 GCA_008086735.1 Cheirogaleus medius | reverse complement strand
GCCCCCGCACACCTTCCTGAGCTTTTGCTGCTGCACGATGCGCGCCTTCTTGGGAGCGATAACACGACCTGGGGAGAGACGCGTTCGCGTAAGGCCGGGAAGCCCCAGGCCCACCTCGCCCTCCAGCCCCCGGCCCGCTCCTCACCGCCTTTCTTCGGGCCCCGGTTCCGCTCAGAGGCCGCCGCTGCAGTCTTGCTCTTCGCCGGCTTGTGCGCCTGGAACTTGCGCTGCCCCTGCGCCATGTTCACGCACGCACCGGAAGAGGCGGGGCTGCAAGCAACCTAGCCGGAAGACGCAAAGCACCATGGGACGCAGAGGGGCGGAAGGGCGCAATGGATCACGGGACACGACACGGCACATATTAAAGGGACCATAAGTCACAAAGGTAGTCAATCATAACCAGCATTTTGCAAAAATTTCAGACGAAAGGTGACAATGATAAGCTAACAGTTACTGCTTATGTGTTTTATAAAACATGCTATTTTATGCCCTTTATACATGAGACTAGGATTAGAGTGTATAAAACTTTTATGCTTTTTATACATAAAATCTGAGGCTGGGATTAGGGTGAGGAAAGTCGCACTCATCTCTGGTGCAAAATTTCATGGGAGGCCATAAACTGCAGTAATTAAGATAAACAACATTTTCAAGATTTTTATTTTTCATCATGGATTTTTTTGCATTAAATGATTTTTAAAAAAATCTTGCTTTGTCGGGCGTGGTGGCTCACGGTTGTAATCACAGTACTTTGGGGGGGCTGAGGTGGGAGAATTGCTTGAGGCCAGGAGTTCGAGACCAGCCTCCTCAACATAGCGAGATGCTATGCTATCTCTACCAAATGAGAAAAATTAGCTGGGTGTGGTGGCGCACGCCTGTAGTCCCAGCTACTCGGGAGGCTGATGCAAAAAAAAAAAATTGCTTTAAAATATTATTTATCTTGGTTACTGAGCTTTTTGCACCCAAAATGATAGCTTAGTTTCAGCCCTGAGAGCAAGTTTAACAGGGAGGTACTAGTATTATCCCCGTTTTATAAATAAGAAGACCAAGGCACAGAGAAGTGAAGTGACTTGCTTAAGATGACACAGTGGAAAAAGTGGCAGAGCTGGGATTTGAACCTGGGCAGCCTGCCTCTGGCTACTGGGCTCTTAAGAGCTATGCAAGGCCCTGTCTGATCTCCCTGCTCTAGGAAGGAGTGTGGTTGAGGGCAGGAAGGTCAGCTCTTGGACAGGCCATTCAAGAAATTTATTATAAAACTTGGGGGATGGGGGCAGGGTAGGGAGAGCTGAGCTGGTTACAACTGGGGTCCATCTAGGGTCCCTTGCCCTGAGGAGACGTTGGTCGTTAGGGCTGCCTGCAGCTCCTCGGGGGCAAAGACCCCCAGCTCCGTGATGATGCCACCGGTGATGAGATCGTGGGGGGTGACATCGAAGGCAGGATTCCAAACCCCGATCCCTGCAAGGGAGAGAGGGCAAGCAATGAGGCTGGGATTTGACTCTGTAAAAGTTCTCAAGCTGTTGTCACCTGCCTCCATCCACCACAGTGGTCCTTGGGGTTCCCCCAAGAATCTGGGGGTCCACATGCCAAAAAGCACACAAAGGCATGGACAGTATATCCAGTTAAGTTTAGACTTCCAACTACTCCCAGAATGTCACTGTCCAAACAGAAATCAAAGTCTTATATACATCTACTCCACTTCTGTCTGCTCTAAGCATCTCTTTAAGAATCTCAGAAGCTACCTCAGGGCCTTTGCAGAAGCTATTCTCTGTGCCTGGCTGCTCTTCCCTAGATATGCACATGACTTGCTGTTTCACCTCCTTCATCTTTGCTCAAATGTCACCTTCTCAATGTGGTCTTACTTGACCCTCCCGTCTAAACCTCCCTGTACAGACACTTCCTATACTCTTGCTTGCTGCTCCTTGGCCAGCCTTTAGTCCCGTCTAACATACATTGGAACTTTGTTATTTGTCTTGTTTTCTGTCTCCCTCACTGCACTGTTAGCTCCCTCTCGGCAGGGACATATCTGTCTTTATCCACTGTGTCCCCAGCACCTTGCACGGTAGCTGGCATGAACATGCACTCAAAAGTATTTGCTGGCTGGGCATCGTGGCTCATGCCTGTAATCCCAGCACTTTGGGAGGCCGAAGCGGGAGGATCACTTGAGGCCAGGAGTTCAAGACTAGCCTGGGCAATGTCGCAAGACCCTGTCTTTACAAAAAATAAAAATATTAGCTGGGTGCGGTGGCACACACCTATAGGCCCAGGTACTCGGGAGGCTAAGGCGAAGGATCGCCAGGGCTGTGATCACACCACTGCGCTCCAGCCCGAGCAACTGAGTGAGACTCTGTCCCTTAAAAAAGTTTGTGCCCCAGGAGACCAACAACGCCCTAAATGCTACCCCCGCCCCCATGAAGTGCCCAGGTGCCATGGTGTCCCCTTTCTGGCGTCACAGCTTACCAGGCGCTGCAATCCTGACGCCATTAACATCGGTCAGCTCTTGGCCTGGGCGCTCCTCGATGACGATCTCCCGGCCGGTCTGGAGACGGAGGTCGCACGAGGAGCTGGGGGCAGCCACGTAGAAGGGAATGCTGTGGTGTTTGGCCGCGATGGCCAGCTGGTAGGTGCCTACCTTGTTGGCCGTGTCGCCGTTGGCAACCACGCGGTCGGCTCCCACGACCACGGCTGGTGGGGGTGGTGAGAAGTCAGGGGTCACTACCTGGCTCTGGTTCCCCGAACCCCGTGCCCTGCACCCAGCCCACTGACCTGACACGCCCCTGTGGGCCATGGCGGCTGCAGCCATGCTGTCCGCAATGAGGGTGGCAGGGATCTGCTCGTACACCAGCTCAAAGGCCGTCAGCCGGGCTCCCTGGTTGTAGGGCCGCGTCTCTGTGCAGAAGGCGTGTTCCAGGCGGCCCATGGCGTGCAGGGAGCGGATCACACCTGTGGAGGCCCCGCCCACCAGGAGGCCCCAGGTAAGGGCAGAGAGACAGGGTGGTCCAGTGGTTAGGGGTGCGGGCTCCTAGATTTCTTGCAGTGGCTGTTCCCTCTGCCTGGTACGCTCTTCCCAGATCCCGGTATGGCGTCCTCCTCATCTATTTCACATCTGCTTAGAGGTCACCTCCTCTGTGAAGCCCTCCCTGATTCCTGGATTTCACACAGTGACCCCCACACCTCCGATACCCTGCTGTCTGTCCTTAGCATTTGTCACTTGTGAACATCTTGTGGGTACAGTTTGCCCTCCCTGTCTGTGGGTTCTGCCTCTGTGGATTCAACTATGTGACTTGAAAATATTTGCAAAAAAATAAAAATAAAAATAATAATAAAGCACCTGTACTGAATGTGTACAGACATTTTTTTCTTGTCATTATTTTCTTAGCAATACAGTATAGGGTGCGGTGGCTCACGTCTGTAATCCTACCACCCTGGGAGGCTGAGGCGGGAGGATCGCTTGAGCGCAGGAGTTTGACACCAGCCTGAGCAAGAGCGAGACCCTGTCTCTACTAAAACAAAAAAAAGAAAAAAGAAAAAGAAAAAATTAGCCGGGCATGGTGGTGCACACCTGTAGTCCCAGCTACTTAGGAGGCTGAGGGAGGAGGATCAATTGAGCCCAGAAGTCTGAGGTTGCAGTGAGCTAGGCTGATGCCACTGCACTGCCGGGGTGACAGAGCAAGGCTCTGTCTCAAAAAAAACCCCAACAACTAAACAAAACCCAGTATAATAGTTATTTACATAGCACTTACAATCGCATCAGGTGTTATAAGTAACCCAGAGATGATTAAAGTCTGCAGGAGGACGTATGAAGGTTATATGCAAATACTATGCCACTTTGTATCAGGGACAGGAGCATCTGTAGATTTTGGCATCCTCAGGAGGTCACGGAACCAATCCCCCACCGAGACCAAGAAACCACTGCATTTGTCTTGCCTGTGTCTGTTCTTACTCCCCTGGGACCTCCCCAGACAAGGGAGAGATTTTATGTACTTTGTTCATAAAATCCCCATGCTATGGAGGGGGGAACAGGTGGAACAGTGTCTGGTGCTTATGAAATGTTGGTCAAGTGGCTGAATCAAAGGCAGAGGTCTTCCCATGAAGGCCCCAGTTCCTGGGGATGAGGGTGGGACCCAGGCAGGTGGGGCAGTTTTCTGGGGAATTCAGGGTCAAGTGGAATCTCCTGCCTTGACCCATTCCCCTCACTCCTGGTCACGCCTACCCCAATCTTCCTGTGGTCACTCTCTTCTCCCTGGTCCTCCTGGGATCCACATCCTGCCCAGTCTCTAGGCATATGGTTCAGGCTGGGCTTGTCCTGTGACTGATCTGGGGTGGGCAGGTGACCCTATCATACCCCCTGAGATGTAAGGAGACTTTTCTGGTACCCTTGGCTCTTTCTCTCATGATCTGAACCCTGATAGCCCCCTGGCAACCTGTGGAATCTGAGGATGAAGCACAGGGATGAGTCCTGATGCTATTGGTTGAGCCCCTGGATCTAGCCATACCCGAAGCCTACCCCCCAAGGGTTTCTGTACAAGAACCAATACATTCACTTTTTTTTGTGGATCAAGTGGTTTGGGTTTCTTTCTCTCTCATCCAAAAAGGGCCCTGGAAAGCCCTTTGCTACCCCCAAGGATGCTCACTCACCTAGGGCTGTGCCATAGCCAGAGGTGGCCAGGGCACCGGTGTTACAGTGTGTCAGCACCGTCACCTTGCCACCGCTGGGGGCCACCCGCTCCAGGAGGTGGCGGGCTCCCAGGTCCCCAATGCTCCGATTGTCTCTGAGGTCTTTCTCCAGCATGTCCTCGGCGTAGCGGATCACTCTGGGGCCGATAAGAAGCTTTCAGCACCAGCCACGAGGCCTCGGGGCCCAGGCCAATCCCGCCTCTCTGCACAACGCTGCTGATCGGCAGCCCTCCTGCTCGAAGCCTCTTGTAGCTGTGGGGCCTGAACGCTTCTGCCACGGTCACAGAACTGTCACCCCATTCGCTAGCACAACACAGGTTTGTGGAGCACTTCCAGTCTGCCAGGTGTGGGGGGACACAGCAGTAAACTAGACAAAACTCTCTGTCCCTATGGAGCTGACAAGCAGTGGGGGAGGCAGCAAAGAAGGAAAAGGCGGCAGAATCAGGTGACAGAGAGCACAGGGTGGTTGGGGAAGGCAGAAACCTGAAACCCGAAGGTGAGATCAGCTCTGTGGATTCCTGCAGGAATGGCCTGTGCAAAGGCCCTGAGGCAGGGGTCAGCCTGGTGGAACCAGGTAACACCAGGGGCGGGGCTGGAGTGGAAGGATGGGAGGGGGAAGAAGGCAGGGAGGGGCCCAAGACAGGGAAACAAAATTCCTCAAAAGCAAAAACAGGAGAACAAGGTGACACCAAAAAGGATGGAGGGGAGCGCTAGGCGTGTTCAGGGGAGGCACAGTTAGGGGGCCGAGGCCAGGCAGCCCAGGCAAGATTCCCAGCTCTGACTGTGGATCCTTGGACAAGGGACTTAAGTGCGCCGCGCTTCAGTTTCCCCATCTGTAAAACGAATCGCTGCGCATCTAAAAATAACCATGGGTCAGTGAGTATTTTCTGCTCAGAGCGGAGTCTGCCACCAAGTCTTTGTACCTCTCCCGGACCGCCTCCTCCGTGGCGCCCTCCCGCTCCGCCTCCCGGGCCGCGGTGTCCGCCAGGTCGCGGGCGGCGAGGGCCATGTTGACGGCGGTGGGCCGGGCGGTGACGAGGAAGCTCAGCATGTCGCGCACGAATGCAACCAGCGCGGCGAGTCCCGGCCCCCCGGCGCCCGCCTGCAGCTCCACGGCGAGGCTGAGGCAGCCCACTAGGGCGATGGCCGGGGCGCCGCGCACCTGGAGGGGAGGGCCGGGGCGTCAGGGGGTGCAGGCGCCCCCCACCTCCAGCCCCCCGCCCCCGCCCGGCCCCCCGCCGCGCCGCCCCACCTTCATGGCGCGGATCGCCTCCCAGGCCTGGCGCACCGAGCCCACCGCCTCGTAGCGGCTCTGCCGGGGCAGCAGCAGCTGGTCGAGGATCTGCAGCGAGCCCCGCGAATAGCGGATCGTCTCCAGGGTCATGGCGCGGCGGCCAAGATGGACACCACAGCGCGCGCGCAGGGAACCGCACACTCGCGGGCGGGGCCGGGCCGCGCGCAGGGGGCGGGGCCCATCCCAGGAAAGGCGCATGCGCACGCACACTCGCACTAAGCTCTACAGGTTCCCTCGACCCGCCGTCCACGTGGCCGATCCCATCCGCGTTCCGCCTCCGAGCCCGGAGGACCGACAGCGGGCCTCCTCGGAACCACAGAGGTGGCATCATTTACTGGGCGCCTACTGGATACCGGGCTGTGTGTTCAGCGTCCGGGTGACCAGAGTCAGGGGTGCATCCCCAGTGCCGAGATACAGCTGTGCAATCCGTATTTGTCAAATGATTCTCCAAGGTTGAGGGGGAGCTGGGGTGGGCCAGGCGCCCCGATGGATGCACGACTGTTTCTGGGCCATTTTCTGCCCGGTTTGCTTCAAGAGAAGTTACCATGCTGGGGCCTTTTCCACGGGCGTACTCCTCGGCTGAAGACAGCAGTTCACACCTGCACGCGCCAGCCCGGATGCCCTGGGCACGCCACCGTGCCTCGCCCCTGGCCTACCCTGTGTGGGTCCTGCTGCCCGGCCCCCTTCCCACCCTTCGCGCTTAGTCCGTGCTGCGCTGAAGCCCTCATCAGGCTGGGTGGGAACCATGTCCGTGGCTACCGCTGTGGCCCGCCGAGCTCAGCTGGGTGGAGGGAGAGGGAGGGCAGCCGCCGGTCCCATCTAGTAACCCAAGGCAGGGGCAAAGAGGGCTTTAATGTCAAGGGCTCACAAGGCACAAACACCCTCACCAGGACCAAATAAATAACTCCTTGTTGTGGGAAGGCAGGTCTGGGGAGGGGGCGGCGTCTGAGCTCTCCAGGGGCTGCTGGGCGAGCAGGGGTCTGCAGTCTCTGCGGGGCCTCCGGAGCGGGTCCAGTCCCCAGTCCTCGGAATCACTCACTCTCCGAGTCAGAGTAGTCGGCCACGAGGGAGGAGCTGACGGTGCAGGGGTGTGGCCTGTCTGGGGGCTCAGCTGCCTCCTGGGAGGAGCCTGGTGGGGACAGGGGCTTGTCCTGACAGCTCCCCTCCTGTGCACTTGTCTTGGGGGTCTTTGCTGGCTCCTGAGGATAGTCTCCAGGGGACGTGGGCCAGTCCTGGGCACTCCCCTGTGGCACCTGAGCTTCTCCAGACTTGGGGGTCTCAGCCGTGTGCTGGGGGCTCTCGGGGACATCGCGCGACCTCCGCCGAACAATGCCCAGGTCCCCCACCGTGATGGGGGAGCCGGCGGGTGTGGGTCTCCGGCTCTGGGCCAGCTTCTTCAGGACGACGCCAGCTTTGCTGCTGGGGCCGGATCCTGGTGCAGAGGGGAACCAGGAGCGGCTGATGATCTCCGTCCGCTTGAGTTTTTGCTTGTCCTCGTAAGCTGTGGGGGGAATGAGAGGACATTTGAGGGGGGCAGGTTAGGAGGTCTGGAGGTGCCCTTGGCCCTGGCCTGCCAGCGTCCACTCATGGCTGGGGAGACCCATCTCTCCCCCAGACCCAGGGAGCCTCCCCGCCCCGTGGGCCCACGCACAGTCCAGGGTGTGGAGCTTGAGCAGGGCGGCCAGCCGGCGGTCGTCCTCCGTCTCGGGCACCAGCGGGATGGCCAGGCTCGCCTTGGCCTGTAGGGCCTGGTCTCTCTCCTCCTCCTCTTGGATGGCCTTTTTCTTTTCCTGTGAGTGGGGAGAACAGCACAGGGGAGGGAGGGGGGTGTCAAAGCCCTGCCTCTTCCGTGTCCTGGCCTGGGGGGAGGGCATCACTTATGTCAGGGAAGGGCCTCACGCAGAGGCCCTGGGACACAGAAGTGGGGGCCAGAACGGCTATGGGACAGACGGGGAGGGGTGGGCGTTATAAAAGGGAAGTCAGAGCCAACTCCAGGCTTCGGGGCCTGCATGCCCAGAAGGGGCTGCCTCTGATGAGAAGGAGGGTACAGGCAGGGTGGGTTAGGGATAGATCAGGGTTTGGTGGGATGTTAAACGTGAGGGGCTGTAGACCCCCCATGTGGTGATGCCCAGGAGGGAGGGGACACACAGCACAGGACAGAGGCCTGGCTGCAGGGATACCCTTTCGGTAACAAATAATTAGTGAGAAAACTAGCCGTTTTAGTCCTGCTGATGACGACCATGGAGTGATCAGAAAAGGAGACAGAAAAAACGGGAGCGGTGGGATAGTGAGACTAGAGTTTGTGCCCCGTGGTGGGGCCGAGGATGCCCGCCTGGGCTCCGTGCGCAGTGCCCGGGGGGCACTAGCCGCCCACCAGCGCGAGGGAAGAGGGGCGAGTTCCTCATGGCTTGCGGGACCTTCCAGTGCTGCCACCAATGGACACGCTTGAGGGTGAAACCCCCTCTGTGTTATCCTCTGTGAGTCCAGGCCCGGACTCATCCACAGCTCCACCGAGTATTTTTGCCTCAACGTTGGCAGCCGTTGTGGTCACTCAGCAATGCGGGGGTGGGGGGTGGGGGGTGGGTGGGGTGTGTGTGTGTGTGTGTGTCCTCTGCAGCAGGACAGCGCCCCTGGTGGCCTGAGTCTGGATCTGCGCCCTCAGGGACCCTACACACAGGATCAAGGTGTCCTACCCATGCATTTACATACCGCAATCCGCATTATGGGGTTGTATTGTAGATGACTTTCCCTTTTTGTCTGTCACGTTTAGGGCACTCCAGAATGTGGATGTTGGAAATGACAGGGGGGCGGGTTGATGACCCGGATTTCATTTCAGGATGGCTAAGAGGGCCTATGAGATGTGTCAGGGGCCGGCCACCTCGTTACTATTGGCCTGCTGGCCCTGGCCTTTGGCCCTGGCCTTTGAGACTGTGCTGAAAATGAAGGCCCACTTCTCTAGGGACAGGGACTGTGTGCTTCCTGAGGGCCACCAGGTGAGGCACTTCCCCTCCCACAGCAGGGGTGAGCTATGGTCTCATTGTTTGTGTCCCTCCCACCAAATTCTTAGATTAGTGTCCTTATAAAAGAGGCCTGAGGGCGCCTGTTCGTCCCTCCTACCCTATGAGGTCGCAGCAAGAAGGTGTGTCTATGAGGAAGGGGCCGTCACCAGATGCCGAATCTGTCCTAGCCTTGGTCTGGGACTTCCCAGCTCCAGAACCGGGAGCGATACATTTCTACTGTTCAGATTACCCGGTCTGTGGTGTCTTTATCACAGCAGCAGGGATGGATTAACATGGGGTGTGGTCCCCGTGCGGCAGTTGGGGAAACTGAGGCTCAGAGAGTGCCATGAGCTGCTCACAGCTAGGATGTGGACCGGGTCTCAGCCCACCCCCCGCGCGTCCTCCCCAACCCCGGATGCAGCCCCGCTCACCCGGAACCTTCTCCGCAGCATGCTGTTGAGGGCGAAGTCGTCCTTCCAGGCGCTCTGGGCCTCCTGGATGTGGCTCAGGGTGGGCAGCGCCTTCTTGAGCGCGCTGCGGTCGGCCTCCCCGTGCTCCAGCCGGAACATGGCGTCCGTCTCCAGCTTCTGCTTCTTCTCATGCTCTGCAACGACCAGGGCTCAGCTGGGCCTTTGCGGCCCCAGCGCGGGTCCCGGCGAGGCTGGCCTGGGACATGCGGGGCGGACAGGCAGGTGGCGCTCACCTGTCGTCAGCACCTGCTCGTTGTCCGCCATGTCCCAGCGCTCCTCCTTACGCTGGGCGCCGCTCACGATCACGTAGTCGCAGTTGGCGGGGTCTGTCTGCATCTCGATGTAGTTGACACACAGGTGGCATTTCATCCGGAACCTGGGCGGGGGGCGGCAGGTGGGAGTCAGGAGGCCGAGGATGTGCCCCAGGACACCCGTCACCTCTGTCTGCTTCCTTCAATCCACTCACGTCATTCAATAAGGGTTCGCTGAGCACCTACTGCGCACCAGGCTCTGGATCTGGGAGGACAGCCGGGGTCGAGAGGGACATGTCCTGCCACCCCACAACCCACCTTCCTTCTGAGAATCAAGTTAGCTCATCCATTCATTCCTTTGTTTATTCGTCCATTCATTTATTAATTCATTTGTTAGTTTGTTAATTCATTCACTTGTTAATTCATTAGTTCATTCATTCATTCATTCATTCCTTCATTTGTTCACTTGTTCATCCATTCATTTGTCTCCCTTCATTCATTCATTCACTCATTCAAGAAGCCTTCCCAAGACAGGTTGGTTTGTGGCAGGCTCGGTGCCAGCTGCTGGGGACACTGCAGCCAACCTGCTCTTGGAGAGGCTGGTGCTCCAGCAGGGGGTCCCTCCTCAGCAAGGGGACAAACAGTCACACAGTGTCGGGTGATGAGTGCTGTTTTAGAAGAGTTTTGCGGGTTGGTGTTTGAGCAGAAACGCAAGTTGAGGGAGGGGGCCTTGCAGCTACCCGGGGAAGAGCATTCCAGGTGGAAGGCACAGAGAGGCACATGTCCCTGGGGTATGTGAGGGACAGAGAGGAGGAGGCCATGTGGCTAGAGCAGAGTGAGTGAGGGGGAGAATACAGGGAAGGGATGAGCAGAGGGTGTAGGGCCCTGTGAGCCGGGGGAGGGGGGACCCGGGCTTTTACTGAGGAAGGTGGGAGTCATGGAGGGTTCTAGGCAGAGGGACATGCCCTGACCAACAGACTGGGATGGTCTCCAGGACAGTCCCACAGAGAATGGCCAACAGGGTACGTCCTACTCAGACTCCCCTATAGCCCTCTCACGCCGTGGCCACCCCACCTGTTCCTGAGACATCGACCAGCTACCCTCACCTGTAGATCGGGGTTGTGTAGTAATTGCCAACCTTCTTCTTTTCTGCGTTGTAACGAACACCTGGGAGGGGAAGGAGAGCACAGAGGCTCAGACTCAGGCCACCCCCAGCATCGTTTCCCTGGACGGGGGACAGGTCAGGGTGGCATTTCATTGCCACTGGAATTTTGCTGATGGATAAACTGAGGCGCATAGAGGCTCAGTGTCGCTTGCTGAGGGTCACCCAGCTAGAAAGAGGCAGAGATGAGATTTGAACCCAGAGTCTGACTTCCTCACTGCTCTGCAGAGAATCTCTGCACACAGTCTGCCAGCCACTTGGGTGCCTGTCCCCTCCCTGACTGCTGATCCGGAACCCCTGGTGGAATCAGTGTTTCCAGGAGCCCAGCAATTAAGGGACCTGACGTTCGCAGGACTGAAAGGTCAGGGGCAGGCAGCGGCTCACCCATGCCGATGTGGTTCTTGCAGCCGTCGCACCAGATGTTATACGGCATCTCGAACCTACAAAGACAGACGACATCTTATTTGTGCTTGTGCACTTGGGCTCTCCCTAGGTCCCCACACCTGCGACTGTGGTCACAGTTGTGATTTGAGGGGTGGGGCGACAGACTCATCCTCTTGATGGGAGTTCCTGCAGTCACACTGCAAAAGGCACAGACAAGAGAGGAGTAAGAGTCACAGTCGTCCCTGTAACCGAGCAGGTCCTCTCCCTGTCTCACTCTCTAGCCAACTGGCCGAGTCCAGCGAGTCTCCTTAGAGTGCCACCATGTCTTTGACACCTCATCAGCCAAACCAGCTTTTGAACAGAAGAGGAAATGGGCTCAGGATGTTGTCCCGGCCAGTGGTGTCTGATTAAAGAAAAGTAGTGGTATTATCACTGGTTTATTGTTATTTTTTAAATTAAATTCAATTTTTTTAGAGACAGGGTCTCACTCTGTCACCCAGGCTGGGGTGCAGTGGCATCGTCATAGCTTTCTGCAGCCTCGAACTTCTGGGCTCACGTGATCCTCCACCCTCAGCCTCCTGAGTAGCTGGGACAACAGGCGTGCACCACCACACCTGGCTAATTTTTTATTTTTCGTATAGATGGCATCTTGCTATGTTGCCCAGGCTGGTCTCAAACTCCTGGCTTCAAGTGCTCCTCCTGCCTCGGCCTCCCAAAGTGCTGGGATTACAAGTGTGAGCCACCACACCTGGCCTGCTTCTGTATTTCTTTTCCACAGTTCCATCTACAGCATGTGATCTTGGTTTTCCTTTTAAAGTAAAACCATTAAGTAACAAACAAGTTGAATTTAAAGACACTGCAGGGATGGGATGAGGGCTCAGCATACAGGGAGGCTGGAAGTGGTGTGGGCAGGACAGAGGCGGGCAAGTCTGGTCGGCTCTGCAGTGTGGAGATGAGTCAGAAGTTCTGAGGTATCTTTCAGCCCTGTGGCTCCCGAGGCCACTGCTGGGACCGGACATCTCGATTCTTCTTTTATAGACATTCCTGCCTCTGACGATTTTGTCGCTGGAACCTCTGCTGGGGCCCAGGGCAGACCCGGGAGACTGAGATCAGAGCCCATGAGGGATTGGGGACACAGAACAGAGGCCAAACAAGCTGTCTTCTGCTCCCTGCCAGGGACGACCTGCCGTGTGCTGGCCAGAGACGAGAGGAGACCCCGGAGGGAAGGGCCTGGCTGGACTGCAGTCACGGCTGATTCTTAATCCTCTCCATACCCATGCCCCGTGCAGTGTGACACTGCAGCTCTTCCCAACGAGAGGTGGAGTCTACTGTTCCACTCCTGCCATCACAAGCCTCGTGGGCAATGAATGAGACAGAAGAGACGGTGTGCCATTTCTGGATCTTGGCCTCAGGGGCCCTCACATGCTTTTGCATTAGAACCCTGGCGCTGCTACGTGAGCAAGCTGAGGCTGGCCTGTTGGAGGATGCAACACAATGTGGAGCAGAGCCCAGCTGTATAGGTCAAGGCCCTGCTAGGCCGGCCACTCCCCAATCCCTAAACATTTGAATGGGCCCAGCCTGTCGACGCCCAGCAGAGGCATCCGGCTGAGCCGCAGACTTGTGAGCAATAACCAATGCTTATTGTTTTGTTACGCAGCAATAGCTGACTGATACAGTTGACTTTCCGCTCTATGGAATTAAGACCCTGCAGCACTGGGCCAATTGGGGGGTGCTCAATTCTCTTTGAGACTGACATTAGGTGGCACAAATGCGGGGCCCTCAGGTGATACGAGGCCTTACCGGATGATGAGGATGCCTTGTGACAGCTTCCGAGCCCGCTCCCGAAGCGGGTGGCTATTGTGGTATCGGTTGAGAGAGCCATGCTGTGTGGAAAGGACAAGGGAACAGGTCAGCACTCGCTGAGCTAGGGGAGTTCATTCTTTGTGTCATCCCCACGGCTTTGGGACAAAGGCCTCATGGGTTGGGCCAGGCCTCGTTCTTCTGTCCCGTTGGATGGAGTTCACAGCAATACAGGAGGCACTGAGGTCTCAGTGAAGCACGTGGGCTTCACATCAGGAATATGTGAATGTGAGTGGCCGCTCTTCCATTTATGAGCTGAAAGAGCCATGTGACCCTGGGCAAGTGATCTCACTTTTTGCCTTCCCGAGTCAGTTTCTCCAGTCTGTCACCTGGGGACAGCGATCATCATTACCTCCGGTTTTGTAGGGAGGATTACGTGAGACGATGAGACTGGCAAATGCTAATGGGGCACTTTACGTGAGTCACCGCATTTCAATCCCCCAAGGATTGTGTGAGGTCAGGTTGTTTTAGTCCCCACTTCTGACATAAGGGAAACTTCAGCACAGGCAGGCTGAGTCCTGTGCTCAAGACCACACAGCTGGGACACTCGGGCTCTTATTGAGCGCCTACTGTGTGGGGACACACAGCTATGAACAAGACAATATCTCATTGATCGTTTCCCTGGACGGGGGACAGGTCAGGGTGGCATTTCATTGCCACTGGAATTTTGCTGATGGATAAACTGAGGAGCATAGAGCATAGGGAGTCTGCTCCCTCATGGAGCAGACATTCTAGAGGAGGGAACGGACAATACACAAACAAATGAATGATACGTCCAGGAGTTATAAGAGCTATGAAGAGAAATAAAGCACTTGGTGATATGACAGAGAACGAGACAGCGGTCAGGAAGGACCTCTGTGAGAAAAGACCTAAAGGAAGTCAAAGAGTGTGCTCAAAAGAAGGAAGAAGTTCCAGGCAGAGGGGACAGCCAGGATGCCAGAGGAGCTGGAGCTGGGAGGGCCAGGGGACCTGACCCTAAGCCTGTGTCCTCCGCCTCATCCTCAGCTCTGCTATAAACACACTAAGCCCAATGCCAGGCACAGAGCTAAGGTCACAGATGAGGGCCACATTTCTCACGCAGGAGTGACAACAGCCCTGAGATTCATGTCCCGAGTGGAAGCAGAAAGATCTCAGGGGATGCCTGCCTTTCCACTGCCGAGGCTCTGACTCCAGGAGGGGACGGTGTGGGTCTCTTTGCCACTGTGGACCTGGAGAAGGGAGCCTGCCCCTTACCTTTTCGGGGTTGAAATCCGGAGGGTAGTATTTGTTTACACCTTTCCTTTCACCCTGGAAAGCAAAAGAGAGACGTGACTCAGTGACAGCCCTCCAGGACACCTACGTGTGCAGCCTCAGGGGGCAGGACCTAAATGAGGGAGACTTGGGGACATCTTAGGGGATGGTGCTGGGTTTGGTGTCTGATCAGGGACTGGCTGCTTGGGCAAAAAACCAATTGTCATCACTTTGGAAAATGCCATGAGGTTCAGACTCTCCTATAGTGATGGCTTTCACACACAGCAAGAAATATTTATCATTGCAGCTGTGCAAATACACGTGTCACACAGCTAAAGCACAGGTCTCGTGAGAGAACCCAGGGCCCGGCCGCGAGCGTTGTTCTTTGTAAATGCCTGCTAAATAGGCTTGAAGAGCCACCACAGCAGTGGCTGTCAAACTTGGCTACGTGTTACAACCCCTGGAGGAGTTTCTAAAATAGGGGTGCCTGGGCCCCACCCCCAGAGGCTCTCTGGACAGTGCACCTGCTTGGGGGGGGGGGTGCTGCTTGGACACTGGGCTTTTAAAAAGCTCCCTGGGAAACAGGAGCTCAAACAAATCCTGGTACACGAATGTTCAGAGCAGCAGGATTCAAAAAAGTCCCAAAGTGGAAATGCCCCAAAGTCCACCAACAGAGGAAGGCACCAACAAAATGTGGTCTGTCCATCCGATGGAATATTACTCAGTCATGAAAAGGAATAAAGTGGTGATTCATTATACAATGTAGATGAACCTTGAAAATATGATGCTCAAAGAAGCCAGACACCAAAGGCTACTTAGTATGTGATTCTATTTCTATGAAATTTTCATAATAGGCAAATCCATAGAGACAGAAAGCACGTTAGTGGTTGTCAGGGGCTGAGGGAGGAGGAATGGAAAGTGACTGGAGTTTCCTTTTAGGGGGGTGAAAATATTTTGGAATTAGACAGAAGTGGTGCTTGGACAACACTGTGAATGTACTAAATGCTGCAGAATTGCATGCTCTAAAAGGAATTTTTTTTTAAATTTAAATTTAAATTTTTTTAGAGGCGGGTTCTTGCTCTGTTGCCCAGGCTGGAGTGCAGTGGCAAGATCACAGCTCACTGCAG
>VBSM01003225.1:5045380-5064302 GCA_008086735.1 Cheirogaleus medius | reverse complement strand
GCTCCTCTGGGTGATTTCAGTGCATAGCAAAGTTTTAGAACCACTGCACCAAAAGATCATGATCCAAAGTTGGACGTGACCATCTGAGAGCTCCAGGAGGGGAGGAGGGGTCTCTAGGAGCGGGAAGAAAGTGGTGCCCGCCAAAGACCAGGGGAGAAGCCCAGAGCACAAAAGGCTGTCTACTCACCATCTTGGGGGCCGCCTACTGTCCTCACCCTCAGGGCGGCCAAACTGAAATTGGCCTCTGAATCCACTGCCCAGCCCCGTCCTCCTGCGGAGCCTGGCAGAGGGTCCGCGGGCTTCCCTGTGAAGATGTCGTGTGCTGTGCAGGGGTGGTGCCACCGGCTCAGATGAGACTCCCTTCAGGCATCCAAAGAGCTGTGTCTGTTGAGAGAGAGTGTCCTGTCCGCTCTACAGCCAACACATGTCACACTGGACACTTGCCATCCTTCCGCTGTGCCACCCTGGTCCAGGCTCCATTACTGCCCACCTAGACCCCGGTGTGGTCTTCTTTTGTCTCCTGACTCTGCCCTTGACACTCGTTCACCCCATGGCAGCCAGAGGGATCTCTCAAAATTTAAAATGATGCTTCACTCTCCTGCTTAAACCCCCTGCCTCTGAGATTCCTGCCACTTCTACAATCAAGCCAAACCCCTCCCCACAGCCTATGAAGCCCCTGCCTGCCTTTCTAAGCTCGCCTCTTAGCCTTGTCTTTCTCGCTCACTCTGTTCCAGCCACATTGGCTTCCTGGCTGTCTTCAAAGGCCAAGTGCAACCAGGCCGCCCCTGCTATTCCTCTGCCTTGACTGCTCTTCCACCAGCTGCCTGTTACAGGTGTCGGTTTACACATCACCTCCACCTACAGTCACTCCTTCCCTGGCGTTCCAATCATATCACCCTGTGTTTGTTTATCTGTTTCTCCAGCTAGGTCACGCTGTACTGTATCCCCAACACCTAGGACAGTGCGTGGCCCCTGATAACTGCTAATTGAGTGAACAACTGAAATAACCGAAAGAGGTTCCATAAGAACCAGTGCGGGTGACACAGACATCAAATGCAAGGGCCCCTTAACCTGGAGGTGGGGAGACCCCTCCCATGTCTGGAAAAGACACTTTTAGGAGAAATGTCTAAAGTAGAAGGAAGTTCTAGTTTACACTAAAGAGAAGCACTGTGGGGCACTGAAGCGTAGTCTAGAATGGAGAACGGCAAATTTTCAGTCAAGGGCTAGAGAGTAACTATTTGTGGCTTTTTGGGCCAGACTCTTTCTGTCACAACAACTCAACTCTGTCCTCGTAGCTAGAAAGCAGCCCCAGACAATGTGTAAGTGAACAGGCATGGCTGCATTCCAATAAAATCTTATTTAAGGACACAGAAATTTGAATTTCACATAATTGACACCTGACGCAAAATATAATTTTCCTGCTGATTTCCCCCAAGCCATGCAAAAATTTAAAGCCAGTCTTAGCTTCATTGCTGTACAAAAATTAGGGGATGGGCTGGTTTTGGACTGCAGGCCCAGCTCACCAGTCCTTGCTCAAGAAGCAGGAAGCTTCGTCTCTGATTAGCTTTCTGTCAAGTTACCTGAACACTCTCTACCATTTACTGTGTGCCAGGTGCTGAGAAGAGTCTGACATAACTGCTTCATTTAGTCTGAATTATGTTATCGTTATTTCCAGGTGACAAATGAGGACACTGGGGGCTTAAGTACCTTGCACAGCATCAGAAGCTGATAGCAGAGCATCTGATGGAGTGGGGTGGGTGGTGGTGCAAAGCCCCGGATGTCAACCCTTCCCCTACCACCCTGAACCTCTCTTCGTCTTGGACCCGCCATCCGTAAAGTGTGCCCCTTGGATAGGAGTTTTCTAAGGTCCGTTCCAATCTAAAAATACTTTTGCCAACAAAATAGCTAAGTATCCTCCAAGGCTTTTGGGGGTTACAGCTCCGTGGGCTTAGATCCCAGCTCCATTCATCAAACCCTGGTGACCCTGGTCACTATCTGCCCTTCCCTGACCTCCAATTTCCTCATCAAATGAGTATGACAGGATTGACTTTCTAGGGTTGCCGTGAATGAAATAACACACAGGGAGTGCTTGCACGGAGTAAATACTCAGTTTACAGGAGCTTGGGGGTGTGTGTGTGTCTTAAGATGATTTTACTACCCCGCAGTGAATGGCAGACAGGACGACAGGGTGGATGTATAGGAAAATCTCTGGTCTTCCCTATCAAGAGTAATTATTGACCTCATTTGTCCAGGGTTTGCAGCTTGGGTTTGGAATTCTATCTACTCTGTGGCTTCCCAGCTGCCTGACTTTGGGCAAACTGTTTTCCCTCTCTGAGCCTCACTTTCTGCATCTGTAAAAGGGAGGTTTATAAAAGTATCAACCTGTTAAGGCTGCTGTCAAGATCACGCTTTGTCCTAAACACTTTAACTTACTGACACCGAGTGAAAACGTTGGCGGTTTGGTTTTACCTCACGCCCACCGTCTTAAAGCATCATTTTACAAAGCCTTCACCACGGCCCGGCGAGGTAGGGGTTTATTGGTCCCATTTTCCAGATGAGGAGACACAGGGGCCCTTCGGGCATTAACAGGGGCCCGGACACTTGGGTCGGAGGTTGCCGGTGGGACCTGGGCCATCCTGGGCATCCAGGTCGCGTCCTCAGAGATCTGCGTCCCCCGAGGCACCCGTCCGCACCAGGTGGCTCTGAGGTCGGGGTGAGGAGGCCGCCTGACCCCACAGCCCTACAACGCCGGCCCACACTTACCTGCCCTCCTCCCGACGTCACGCCCCGACCGTGCCCGGAAGTGCGCGCTGGGAGCGCAGGGAAGCTTGGCGCCCTCTCCGCGTGACTGGGACGCCGGCGCGAGGCGGGGCGAGGCGGCAGCGACGGACTGATTGGCTGAGCGCCGAAACGAGGCGGGCTCTAGGCGCTGTATAGGACCAATCCCAGACCGCTCCTCCCAACCGCGCTCGCGTCACGAAGCCCCACCCTCCGCCCCGCCCACTCCGCGAGACTTAATCCGAGGCCCGCCCCCTGACACCAGCTTCCCGGGACGAGCCTGAGCGCTGGAGCCGGTCGGCGAGGACCTGCAAACTGCAGCCTGCGGGCCAAATCCAGCCAGCCCGCTGTATTTTGGGATAATTTGTTACACAGTCATGGGTAACACATTGTCAAAACCAGCTAGGCTTTAATTAGTTTCTTTCTTTGTGCTGGCTGGAGGCCTCTGGTTTTTCTAGATTTCTACCGTGTATTCCAGAAACTCCAGGAACCTTTTTTTCTTTAAGAGATGGGGTCTCACTATGTTGCCGAGGCTGGAGTGCAGGGGCTATTCACAAGCACGATCATAGTGCACTGTAGCCTCAAACTCCCAGGCTCAAGTGATCCTCCTGCCTCAGCCTCCTGAGTAGCTGGGACTACAGGTGTATGCATGCCACCGCACCTGGCTTCAGGAATCATTTTCTGTTTTTTTGAGACATGGTCTCACTCTGTTGCCCGGGCTAGAGTGCCATGGCGTCAGCCTAGCTCACAGCAACCTCAAACTCCTGGGCTCAAGTGATCCTCCTGCCTCAGCCTCCCAAGTAGCTGGGACTACAGGCATGCACCACCATGCCTGGCTAATTTTTTCTATATATTTTTAGTTGGCCAATTAATTTCTTTCTATTTTTAGTAGAGACAGGGTCTCACTCTTGCTCAGGCTGGTTTCGAACTCCTGACCTTGAGCGATCCACCCGCCTCGGCCTCCCAGAGAGCTAGGATTACAGGTGTGAGCCACCATGCTCGACCCAGGAATCATTTTTGAACACCATAATTTTGGGTAATATAGTCCCCAACTCTCATGATCCTACTGACTGCATGGGTAGGTGCTAATAATTCCCAGTAATTTAGTGTTAATGGCTATCATGGAATCCCCTTTTATTTTTATATTCCTGGAGTTTTGAAAAAGTGGGTAGTAAAGGATGCTTGGTAAAACATACTAAACACACTTAGTACTCCGTCCCAGGCCAAGATTTAGGTCATTGTGAGTCCCAACAATTATAACCCCAAATAGGTCATTGAAAAGCATTGTGTAGGAGATTACAGTGGAGATGGGATTATTGCTACTGAAAAAAATCACTACATGCCTTAGTCATCACTGTGGGATTCTGTCTCAAACTCTAATTAAAGTGAGAACTCCCTAGTCTTCTTCCTCCCTGTTTTATGCAGAGTGTCCTCTTACTCATTGCCTTGACAAAGAAACTCTGTCTCTGACTATGGGTCATCCTGGTGCGTCCACTGTTAGGGGCACAATTTCAGGAAGGGTAGATGCTCCCCACTGGCCGACAGCCGGGCTCCAACTCAAGTTTCTTAACTGGTGCCAAAGAACATGATTTTCTTTGCTTGAGCCCAGGAGTTTGAGGTTGCAGTGAGCTATGATAGCACCACTGCACTCTAGCTGGGGCAACAGAGCAAGACATGTCTCCGGAAAAAAAAAAAAAAAGGTATCCACTAGTGAGACAATGGAGTGCCATAGTTATGTGAGTGCACCCGATTTATATAGATAAGCATAAATCTATTTATTTTATGGTTTTATCCAGCAAAGGAATTTAACATAAAAAGAAACTTCTATGAGGTGAGCAATCAGTCAAAGGAGTTTTAAACACAAGTGAAGGAATAGGGACCAAGAATTCAGAAGAAAAACGAATCCATAACAGTGATGATTTGTGATGGTGATGATGTCATAATGGCGATGGTGTCATTCCATCTGACTTTTCATCACCCTGTACTCTCCACTTCTTATGTTCATCCACTGAAATGTCCCCAGGGCCCAAGGCCATGGTGAAGGGGAAACTTCCCAAGACAGACACTGAATGCAAAAAGTCATACTACACGGAATGGTGGAAAGGTATGTTTTGGGGGACAGTCAAGAAGGCACCATGGGCCTTTTTGGTTGAGAGGAAACATCTGGATCACAAGAATCAAGACAGCTTGATCTTGAACCCAATGGCTACCAGGATGTTCAGTGCCAAGGGGCAGATGCCCTGGAGTTTTGGAGCGGGGAGAACTAGAAGAGTGATCATTCCAATGGTTTTGTCCATACGAAGGGCTAGCAGCACTTTATTGGCATTCGCTAAGCCTTTTACCTTTGGAAAACTGTACCATTTGTATTATTTCCTAAGGGGCATGGGTTAGTCTGGAACTGTACAATAGGGGAGTCACCAGCCACATAGGGCTACTTAAATTTAAACAAAATGAAATATCTCAACCCTCAGAGTCACTTGTCACGTTTCAAGTTCTCAGTTGCAGCACAGAGCTGGTCTAGAAGTCAACAGGAGAGTTAAGCAGCAGGGATTTATACAGAGGGTGGCCAAGGCTTCACCAGCAGGAGGCAGTACTGAGAAGTGGCCTCATGGCCCTTTGCTGAAGAGGTCATTGTAAGAGCCAAGCAGTCACTGTGCCTCCTCTGTCTGCTGTTCTGCCTGGCTTTCACATAATTTGACTACATTCCAAGGCATCTGAGTAGTTTTTTTATTTTTTTTGAGACAGGGTCTTATTCTTGCCCAGGTCAGAGTGCAGTGGCACCATCATAGTTCACTGCAGCCTTGAATTCCCAGGCTCAAGTGATCCTCCTGCCTTAGCCTCCCAAGCAGCTGGGATTATACATGTGTGCCACCATGCCAAGCTAATTTAAAAAAAATTTTTGGTAGAGACAAGGTCTCTCAGTGTTGCCCAGGCTGATCTTGAACTCCTGGCTTCAAACAGTCCTCTCACCTTGGCCTCCCACAGTACTGGGATTACAGGCGTGCACCACCAATGTCTGGCCATCCGGGTAGTTCTGACAACTTCCTCCCATATCGCTTGTGAGGGAAGATTTCAAGAGGATGAACTCAGGAATTTCAGCAATAGTGGAACTAACTCTAAGTGAAGGGGATGGGGAAATTGATTTCAGAAGCCAAAGGTTCAGGAATCACATGTGCTGGGTTTTGGGTAAATGTGAGAAGGGGAAGCTCGTTGGGGTGTGTGAGTCATTTACTCCACGAACGGTCATTTCCAAGTCCAGAAGTGAGAAGAACGCAGAGAGAGGCGGAATCCTTCCTCCCGGCTGCATGCACAGCGAAGGAAGACATTCTGCACCATGGGAAGGCCAATAAACTGATTTCGCTTTCAGTCTGGTCTCTCTAACAGGATCAGCAGCAGCCCATCGCTGAGAGCGGCATCCCTGGGAAGGTGGGAAGGAGGATGCAGAAGGAGACAAGAAATTACCCACAATGCACTTCGGTAAGGCCAGCGTGATGAGCCCGGACACTTCACAGATTGAACAAATGGCTGGGAGAGACAAAAGCAAGAGGGTTCCTCCTGAAAACTGGTTAAATCCACAGTCGTGCTGGAGCAAAGAAAGGAGAGGCAGAGAAATAGGGTGACGATTTCAAGGCAACCCAAACTCTTCTTTTTATTTTTAAAATTTTTATTTTATTTTTTTAAACTCTAAGACTTCCATAGCATCCACACTCTTTCTTGTTCTTTTGACAGAGCGAAGGGCAAGGATAGTGAGATGTTACGAAAGACAAATCTGATTGATAATTTGTCAATTATACATTGACAATTTTATAATTTGATAACTTATTTTATCTTTATAATTTAGTTTTTCTATTAAACCAGAAAAGAAGTTTTCTATTTTCTTTTCTTTTCTTTTTAAGAGATAGTTTCACTTACGTTGTCCAGGCTGGACTCAAACTCTTGGGCTCAAGTGATCCTCCCACCTCAGCCAGAGTAGCTGGATCCAGCAAACCAGAGAAGAGGGTTTCCATAGCAGACACTCTATGGTGGCCCTCAGATCACTGCCTTCTAGTGTTTACCCCATATAAATCTCCTCTCTTTGAGTGTGGGTGGGGCCCAGTGACTAACCAATAGAGTATGGGAAAGGTGATGGTAGATACGTCATTAGGTGTACGTAAATATACTACACAACACTGTGATATCCATCTGGTTAGGAAACTCTCTCCCTTGCTGGCTTTGAAGTCGCTGCCATGCCGTTAGCTGTCCTAAAGAGAGGGCCACGTGAAAAGAAAGCCCAGAGCCAGCAAGAAACTGAGGCCTGCGGTCTGACAGTCTGCAAAGAAGAGAAATGCTACCAATAACCACACAAGCTTGGAAGCATAGCCTTCCCCTGTTGAGCCTCAGATGAGACCACAGCCCTGGGCAACACCTCGACCGCAGTGAACCCAGTTAAGCTGCACTGAGACCCCGGCCCACAGAAACTGTGACATAATAAATGTACCTTGCTTTAAGCCACTACGTTTGTCGTAATTTGTTCTACAGCAGTCAAGAACTAATACAGTTTCTTTCCCAGAGTATGAAGCAACATGTAATGAAAGCAGCCTGCACGAAGTGTTTTCAACACGACTGCAGGCAAGACACAAAACTCAATTGCAGGACTATATATTTGCATCTGTAAGACTCCAATGTGACTGGGATGACACTTGGGTTTCTTGGTTACGCAAAGGATTCTACAAAAAATCCTCTTCCTGGTGCAAGCCTGAAAGAAGAGAGGACAGGGCCAGGGCCAGGGCCAGGGCACAAGGGAGAATCTCTAGGGCCTGAGTGAGTCACTCCTCCAGCGGCCGGGAACTGAGCACAAGGGAGCGCCATGATACTGACCCTCCAGAGAAGGCAGAACGAGAGACCTCCCAAAGAGATCAAGTTCAGTGTCACACGTCCACTTGCTAGCTGCTTCACCTGACTTATTCTGCAGCTCAAGTTCTTTGCCGAAACAAACCCTGAAAGGGAACATTTGTTTACAAATACACATTTCATGTGTGCCAAAATGATGGTGGTAACACAAAGGGCTTTGAGTCCACACAGAGTAGTGAAGGCTACTTATTTGGCCTGGGTATATAAATAGAGGAGGACGACAAGGCTGGATTAAACGAGAGAGAGAACCTCATTCCCCAGTTGTGGAAGGGCACCTTGAAGCCACTGAGACCCCATCATGCTTTGTGGCTCTGGAACAGGGAGAAAACATAACAGAGGTCTTTACCTCGAAGAGCTCAAAGCCATCTGTCATCTGTGTGCTGCCTCCAAACAACAATATATATGAATCAGGCACTGATTTTGTTTTTTTAGAGACAGGATCTTGTTCTGTCTGCCAGGCTGGAGTGCAGTAGCACAATCATAGCTCACTGCAACCTTGAATTCCTGGGCTCAGGTGATCCTTCTACCTCAGCCTCCCAAGTAGCTGGGACTGCAGGTGCGCACCACCATGCCCGGCTAATTTTAAAATTTTTTGTAGAGATGGGGTCTCGCTATGTTGCCCAGGCTGGTCTTGAACTCCTGGGCTCAGGCGATCATGTTGTCTTATCCTCCCAAAGTGCCGGGGTTACAGGTGTGAGCCACTGCATCTGGCCTTGGGCACTGCTTTTATTCCACAAGGTTCAAAGGACTTTTAAAGGGGTTTGTGCCTTTATGGGGCTGGGAAATCTGGATTCTCAGGAGTAGCTGGGTTCTATTCTTGGCTGGATTGCTTGCTTGCTATTTTAGGTGACCTGCTGTGCAATGGGATGGCTTCGACAATCTCTTGGAACTTTACTGTTCTTGAAATTTGAGGAGAGAGCAAGGGAGTCGAGATACAGAGATACTCATAGCATTTCTGGTTTTTCTAAAAGCCTTTGAATAACTCAAGGCTTTATTGCTTATGGCTGGGAGGAGGCCAGGAATGCTGCCCCCGCTGCCACACAGATGCCACGAGGTAGGCATTTCCTGTTCACTTGGTGGCTCTGTGGCAGGGGTCCTTTATTCGCCACTAAGTGTCCACAAATCCATGGGTATACTTCATGGCCCTCTGATGTCCCTTAAAAACAGCTAAGTCTGGCCGGGTGCAGTGGCTCACACCTATAAACAGTATTTTGGGATGCTGAGGTGGGAGGATCGCTTGAGGCCAGGAGTTCAAGACCAGCCTGGGTAACATAGTGAGACCCTCTCTCTACTGAAAAAAATGAGGTGGGTGTAGTGGCTTCTACCTGTATTCCCAGCTACTTGGGAGGCTGAGGCAGGAGGATCACTTGAGCCCTAGAGTTTGAGGTTACAGTGAGCTGTGACCTTACCACTACACTCCAGACCTGTCTTAAAAAAACAAAAGCCTCCCCCAAACCTGATGCATCTGAAGGAAACAGGGGTGATGTGTGCAAGGGTTCCAAAGTCGGTCACAAGCAGGCGGACCAGAATTTGGGCTACCACTTGTTTTGGTCCTGGCTTGCAGCCTCCAAGTCTAAGGCAGGTTGGGAAACTTTCTCGAGAGCCAGGGGGTAAATATCTCAGGCTCTGTGGACCAGTCTCTGTAGCAACCACTCAACTCTGCCTTGTTGAATGAAAGCAGCCAGTGACAATACATAAATGTATGGGTGTGGCTGTGTGCCAATAACAAAACTGCGTTTCTAGACTGGGCGCATTGGCACGCCTGTAGTCCCAGCTACTCAGGAGGTAAGGGCGGGAGGATCGCTTGAGCCCACCAGTTTGAGACCAGCCTGGGAAACATAGCAAGTCTGTCTCAATAAAAAGAAACAAAAAGACCCTGAATTTCCAAAGCCAGGTGGTCGGCTGCATAGTTTGCTGAGCTGGGGCCTAAGGGATTAAGATGAAAGCTTTATCTTAGGATACAAGTCTGACTCCCAATCAGAACATGCAAAGATGCTGTGGACACAGTGCTGGGACAGCCTGTGTCTGAACCCTGGTCATCGGCTTCCTGGTTGTTACAAAGTCCTCAACTTCAGATTCAGAAGTTTGAATTCGGGCTCCAACAGTTACGAGTGAACTACTGTAGGACTCAATTTCATCACTCATCAATGGAGATGACGATCTTTATAACTCAGCGGGTTTCCCAGGATGACACTGGGAAGGTACTTAGCATGATGCCTGGTGCTGAGTATGGATTTCTTCAACACGTCCACCTGTTCTGACTTACCTGCGTTAAGGTGATGCTTCCAGACAGCAAACTACGAGCATGTGGAACAAGCTTCTTGGATAAGGCCAGGATGCAACAGGGTAGGGGTGAGGGCAGGAATCAGGATTAGGGACCATGGAACTGCCTCCTCCCCATCCGTAACACGAGGCCCATCACTTCACAGGCTCTCACCCAAGTCCCCAGGTACATAAGGCACGGCTGGGAAAGCAGCACAGACCCTCCCAAACGTAATCAACTCCTTCTTCCTCTGCCACCAGCAACACATAAACACTGCCCTCTAGAATCCAGATGGTTTGCAAAATATTTAGATTCACTTTATTTCTTACTTACTCAAATACTCCACGTACCCTTCATTCACTCATTCATTTGTTTATTCGCTCATTCATTCATTCACTTAGTCAACATATTTACTGAGTGCTACTAGGTGCAGAGCTTAGCTGTAGATGCTGGGTATGTGGCGATAAACAAAACAGGCAACCTCTGCTCTCTAGAGCTTACGTTTTAGCAGGTTCAGTTTGGATTATCCCGGGCAGACCACACTCTATGGGCAATATCCCAATTCCTTATTTCAAATTCCTACTCCTTCCGGGTAGGACACAGACGCTTCTAACCCATTATCCCAATCTGGCACCTGCAGGGCACAGGGGAGGGCAGGTGGATGCTGAAGAAACTTAATTATAGGGATGAACTTCAGCTTTTTGTATGAATATTAGCCAGGTCAGAAGAACTGATGTAAAGACCTGGAATACTCCTATAATTTAACCACCACATCACAGAGCACTTTAAAAGGCCAGTTTTTAATTTTATTTTATTTTTTCTCATGCAAACACCAGGATGTCTTGTGCTTAAACACCATAATTTCCCATAAATAAGCCCCTGCCACTCCTGTGTTAAACACCACCATAATTTACTTGTTAGAATCGGGAATAATAATGAGTTTGTCTGAGTGCTAACAACAGCCTGGAAGAACAGACTCTGAAAGATGTGTTTAGGGGGCCAGGCTGGAGGCTGAGAAAAAGAACAAAACATTTGGAGGTGAAGAGGGCACCGGGGGAGAGGCTGGGTGGCTTAAATAACTTCCGTGGGGAGGGGTATGGGCATCATGATAGAATCTGGGCATTTCTGGGCCCTTAGAAATCACCTCAACATCTTCATTTGACAGAGGGGAAAAAAAGACCAAGGAAGTGACAAGGTCACAGTGCTTGTAATGGCAGACTTAGGGACGGAAGCCAGGTCTCCTGATTCTTGGCTAAGGCTTGTTGCTCTGAGTTGAACTGCCCATTACAACCACCCATTGTGTTTCATGTAATCCAATCAATCCATATAATCAGGTCAACTAGTTTCCAGAACATATTTTAAGAATCTCCACGGCTGGGCTCGCTCGGTGGCTCACACCTATAATTCTAGCACTCTGGGAGGCCGAGGTAGGATTGCTTGAGGTTAGGAGTTCAAGACCAGGCTGAGCAAGAGTGATACCCCATTTCTACAAAAAATAGAAAAAATTAGCCAGGTGTGGTAGCTCATGCCACCTGAGGCAGGAGGCTTGCTTGAGCCCATGAATTCCAGCCTGGGCAACAGAGTGGGGCTCTAAACAAACAAAGGAATCTCTACAGTGAGAGAATTAATATATTAATATATACATTCTGGCAGAGGACAATGGTTAAGGGATTCAAATCTATTTAGTGACAACTAGCAGATTCATCTGTCTTTTAATTTTTGGCTCTAGCTCAGTGGTTCTCAGCAGGTGCCATCTTGCCTCCAGAGGACACTTTGCAATATCTGAAGACACTTTTGGTCGTGACAACTTGAGTTGGGAGGGAGTGTTCATGGCATCTCGTGAGTAGAGGTAAGATCTGCTGCTCAACTTCTGTGCTCAGGACATCTCCCTACTACAAAAGAATGATCTGGCCCCAAATGCCAAGGATAAGAAACCCTCCATCAGAGGCACAGGCACCAAAACAGGGGCTCAGGTTGGACAGGAAGCTTGACCACGAAGGGCATGCCACGTGGGCTGAAGAATTTGCCAGCAAAGGTGTTGTTTCAAAAGGTACACCATTTTGAGCTCCTAAATCCAACACTTTTCCCATCACATTTATAGTCCGGATGGTGTTGGGGGCATTCTGGGCATTCCATTTCTTGTACGCCCTCCTTCTGCCTACCCTCAACATTTAAATATAATCGGGGCACCCCTGGAGGCACAAAGGCTCATCCCACCCCAGGATTCTCCAGTGGGGGTCACCCCAGGGTGGATCCCTTCCCCTCCATGTTCCGCCCGGCACTATCCGAGCAGCCCCTTGGGTGGGTCACTTAACTTTCCTGGACCTCAGTTTCCTTCCCTGTAAAGTGAGGAGAATAAAAGAAGCAAGTTTTTTGAGCTTTTTCGTAACTGGCTGCTATGTATTAATTTTCTTTTTTTTAGCCACCTCCCATCACTCCCACCCCGAAGGCCTGCGGAGCGTTCACCACGGAGCCTGCCCTGTTCCGGGTTCTCTAAAAATCCTCAAAGCCGCCTCTGAGGTAGGGGCTGGGAACCGTCTTTTCTACAAACGGGGAAACTGAGGCTGGAAGACCACGGGACTGGACCACGGATCTCAAACCTTTGAGGGAGAGGGGTGGTCTGGAAGGCGAAGGTCATCTTCAGGGGCCCCCGTCAAGGGCGCTCAGCACCCACTAGGCGCCCAGACAAGCTGCTCATCCTTCCTGGGCCCCTCGGATCCCGACTCTCCGCTCGCCCAGGCTCTCAGCGCGCGCTCGCAGGAGACATTGGGAAGCTGAGTCGCCGCTGCAGGACGCCGGCTCCGAGGCGCATGCGCGAACGTGCGCGCGGAAGCCTGTGGGAAGATGGCCGCGCGCACGAGGCACCGCCCTGACGCCGGCGCGGTTGTCAGGGCGACCGGGGCGGGGCGGGGCCAGAACGTGACTGAGTATTTGCTCACAAATGGCCCTTTGCTTCAACTCGGTGAAGCTTCTTCGAGTTCTTTGTTGCTCGTTTGTCTGTTCGCTGTCCAGTTGCACAGAAGCTGACTCTCTAGCCCCAGGAGTGTGTTAGCCAGGCATCCCAGCCATGACAGGTGCCGGTGGAGACCACTTCGAAGAACTCCCAGCATCCATCCGGTTGACATGCACATGTCTTTTTTTTTTTTTTTTTTCTTTTCTCTTTTGCCTTTGAGTACTTTATAATTTATTAGCGGCATCTATAATTTATCTGACTTCGCCGGCCGGATCTTGCTTAGACAAAATCACGAATCTGAGTTTTGGAGAAAAGACTCAGCGCTGACTCATATCATTAGGAAGGCATTCTTTACTAAAGGGTTCACAGCAAGATTTCTTTAAATAGAAAACTTCCTAGTGCGCTGAAAACGATTCATTTTATATACAATTCATTTAGATACCAGACTCTATCCTCCTCCCTATTTTTTTTTTTTTTTTTTGCATGCAGACATAGTCAGGGACGCTGTGTATGGTTGTGCAGGTTGGCAGGTTGTGCCCTGAACAAGGGTGCCTGGCTGAGGGCATAAGAGTGGGGCTGAAATCAGCCCAGGCTGTGTTTTCCAAGCTGAAGGACGGGGCATATTCTTCTAATGCATCGATTAGAGGCGGTGCTTTATTCTATTCACATGAAGTTTCCCTGTGTACCAGCTACCTTTTTGCACACAATACTTTCGCAGTGTCAAAAATATAATCAGATACAGTTAGGAAAGGTTTTAAAGTTTATTGTCATGTAAAAAGTACACGTTGAGATCTGGTAGGCTTCAAATTGTTATAGCTTTACCAGGTTCATTGCCCACTGCTCAAGAGGAAGCAAATGCCCCGAGACAGCAGAGGTTACAGCAGAGAAGGAGTTTAATATAGCAGGTGCCACACGAGGAGACAGAAGGAAGTTCTCAAATCTGTCTCTTGGAGAATTTTGGGAAAAGGGTGAGTCAGTTCCTTGGTATGGGTCGCTCTGGTCTGGGTGGGCCAGCCGATCCACTGGAATGCAGGGCCTGGATGACACCTCAAAAACTAGCCTTAGGTTTCACGAGGGTGATGTTATCTATGGGAGTAATTAAAAGAGTAAAGAATCTTTATGAACGTCAGCTATGTGACTCTGGAGCAGCAATTATAGAAAAGCAAACTAGGGGACAATGGCTGGTTGTAAACATATTTTAACTGTGCCTGTACCTTTACAGAGTTCAGGCCCCCACCACGTGATGATGCCACTGCACTCTACCCAGGGTGACAGAGCGAGAGACTCTGTCTCAAAAAAATTAAATAAATTAATTAAAAAAAGATAAAATAAGGTTTTTGTAGGTACAACCAAGATAATATGATGTCTTTAGGATGGCCCCTAATCCAAAAGGACTAGTGTCTTTTTTTTTGTTTGCTTGCTTAGAGACAGGGTCTGGCTCTGTGCAGTGGCACAATCATAGCTCACTGTGCCCTTGAACTCCTGAGCTCAAGCGATCCTCCCGTCTCAGCCTCCAGAGTAGCTGGGATTAACAAGTGCAAGCCACTGTGCCTGGCTGATTAGTGTCTTTATAAGAAGAGGAGACAACAGAGAGAGAGGCAGAGGGAAGAGGGCCACGTGAAGACAGAGGCAGAGATCGGAGTGATGTTGTCACAAGCCAAGGATCACCAAGCGCTACCAGGAGATGGAAGAGACAAGGAAAGACGAGCCTTCCTTAGAGGCTTCAGAGGGAGTGTGGCCCTGCCAACACCTTGATTTCAGACTCCTGGCCACCAAAACTATGACAGAATAAATTTCTGTTGTGTTCAGCCACTCAATCTGTGGCACTTTGTTATGGCAGCCCTTAGAAATGAACACGATGGCAGAGCAAGAAAATGACAAGAACCTATGTCCCAAGTAACCAAACAGAAAGAAGCTGGGAAGTTACCTAAGAAAGGGTCACACTTGAATGTTCTTTAACCTGCTACATTCTTGGGTCTCTATTAGAACAGCTTAGTTTTTTTTTTCCCTGTGGACAGATTTTATGACATTGAACACTAACGTTTCTTTCTCCCAAAAGCCACCTGTTCACCTTCCTTCTTCTTCCTCTTTTGCTCCTTTCGGTTTTGGAAAGTTAACTTTCTCCTGTCTTGGAATATCCCTGTTGACTATTATAGCTTTGTGACTGGCTGTTTTGGAATGTCGCTTTCGAGGGAGAACAGTGGAAGTTATAAGAGATGGATGTGACAAATTTGGCATCTTGTAACACCAACAGGATTACTGTTTTTTTTTTTTGAAGATTTTAGAGAAAGCAGCATGAATCAACCTCAATTATTTGTAAGTAAAATTAGAGCAGTTTCAAGCTGTTGCTTTTCTCTGTCCTACACACGTTATTCAGATAAGTTGGCAGAAGAATGTTGTTTGGATTTACATTAGGGATTTATGGGGACATAAATTTGGGTCTAAATTAGTGACATTTAAAACGGAAAATCCTTTAACTCTTAGAGGCAGCAGAGTGTTGTCATCCACAGAGCAGATTCCAGTGCTGGGTTGTCTGGTAATCTCTCCTACTTCCTGGCTGTGTGGCCTGGGGAGAACTCCTTAACTTCTCTGTGCCTCATTCTCCTCATCTGTTCAATGGAGATTGTCTTAGTTTGTGTTCCTCCCAGACAAGTGATCCTCCCACCTCGGCCTCCCAAGTAGCTGGGACTACAGGTGTGCAGCACTATGCCTGGCTAATTTTAAATTTTTTTTGTAGAGATGGGGGTCTTGCTGTGTTGCCCCGGCTGGTCTCAAACTCCTGGGCTCAAGTGATCCTCCCGTCTCAGCCTCCTGAGTAGCTGGGACTCCAGGTACATGACACCACACTTAGCTGATTTTTCTATTTTTTTTTTTTTTTAGGGATGGGGTCTTGCTATGTTGCTCAGGTTGATCTGAACTCCTGGCCTCAAGCAATCCTCCTGCCTCGGCCTCCCAAAATGCTGAGATTACAGACGTGGCCCACCATGCCTGGCCTGAATTGCATTTAGTTGTCATGTTTCCTTCATCTTCTTCAGTCTGTGACAGTTCCTGTCTTTGTTTCAGTAAAATCCCAGGACAACACAGAAAAACCACCCCCCAAAGTGGGAGGGAGTCAAGAGACTGAAGAATGATTCAGTCAAGTCCAGCTTGGTGAGTTAGATGAGCTTATTAGAGATCACTTACAAGGGCCCTTGCTGCGGGGCGGCACAGGAATTTCTTCCACAGGAGACTTCTTGCGTGCAGAATCCACATCTGCCCTCCCCGTGGGGTTACCTGAAATCTCTTCCCAATGAGTAAGGCGAATGTTTTACATTTTTGTCTTTGCTTGTTCACAGTGAAACAAATCACACAGCCACAGTACCATCTTCACGAGCTGTCATGCAACCCGTGGTTTGTTAATGATACTACAATTTTCTACTAGCTGGGGATTTTAGTATTACAATTAGCTAAAGGGCACCACACGATAGCTAAAGCAGCTTTAAAACAGTCTGGGCCAGGCTGAGTTGGCTGTTTCAGGTCAAGAAAGCGCTGAGACACCCAAGAAAGTGCTGGGCACTTTTCTGGGCCCAGTAGCTATCTTGGCACTTGCTTAATTTACTTTGTAGCGATTTTGTTGTGCACTCCAGGCTAGCACCGTGTTTCTATTATGCAGTGGGGAACCTGCCTCTGTCCCTCTGTCTTTCCTTGTCTTTCGTGTTTGTCATACTTTTGAAGTTGTACTGGCCAGGGATTTTGTAGAATGTCCCTCCTGGTGTTTTTTCACAATTGGATGAAAGTTATACATCTCTTTTTTACAAGTGTTTGCAGAAATACGATTGGCATGGTTTCAATGTGTCCCCCAAATTTCAGGCGTTGGAAACTGAATCTCCAAATTCATGTGTTGATGGCAGGTGGGGCCTTTGGGAGGTAATTGGGCCTAGATGAGGTCATGAGGGTGCAGCCCCCAAGGGGGGACTCTTCTTTATGAGAAGAGAAAGAGAAACTTGAGTGGACACGTACCCTGTTGCCATCTTGTCATGTGATGTCTGCTACCATGTCATGTTGCAGCAAGGCCCTCACCAGATGCAGCCCCTCGACCTTGGACTTCCCAGCCTCCAGAATCATGAGCCAAATAAACTTCCATTTTTTATAAGTTACCCAGTCTGTAGTAGTAAGCTATAGCAATAGAAAATAGACTAAGACGATGATTATAGTTCTATACCTGGAAAACCAGCTTTTAAAAACTGGAGTAAAATACACATAATATAAAATTTATCGCCTCAACCATCATTTTTTTTTGAGACAGAGTTTTACTCTGTCACCCCAGGTACAGTGCCGTGACGTCATCCTAGCTCACTACAACCTCCAACTCCTGGGTTCAAGTGATCCTCCCGCCTCAGGCTCCCGAGTAGCTGGGACTATAGGCATGTGCCACCATGCCCGGCTAATTTTTCTATTTTTTGTAGAGAAGAGGTCTTGCTCTTGCTCAGGCTGGTCTTGAACTCCTGAGCTCAACCAATCCTCCTGCCTTGGCCTCCCAGAGTGCTGGGATTACAGGCGTGAGCCACTGTGCCTGGCCCATCTCAACCATTTTTAAGTGTAGAGTTCAGTGAAATTATCGAGTACATTCATATTGTTGTGCAACTATGACGACCATCTATCTTCAGAACTTTGTAATCTTCCCAAACTGAAACTCTGTACCCTTTAAGCAATAGCATCCTATTCCCCACTTTCCCAGCCCCTGGCAACCACTGTTCTATTCTGTCTCTATGAATTTGAACACTCTAGGTATGAGATTATGCATTCCTGGCAGGAATTTCGTAGAAATGAGGGGTTCTTTTGAGTCCATCCTATTAGAGGCCACACGATGTGATATGCTGATGTTAATTGTGACCAGTCGCACCCTGCAGTCTTTAACCCCACACTTTTGGGCTGCCCTGAGAGGTTGGAGAGGCTGGAAAAAGCAGGAAGATGGGTGGTCTAGGCTCGAAATGTGACACTGTCAACAACAGGTGAATCGGAGCTTGCAGGGAGCTGTCCCCTGAGGATGCAGGGAGGGGACTCAAAGCACCAGAGGGTCTGCTGCAGAGGTGATAATAAAATAGCCTGTCAGCCCACAGGGGTATCGTCAGGATTAAGTAAATTATTGCTGAGCCTGTTCCATAGCACGAGCTTGGTGGGCGTTAGCCGATGCGACACAATTGCCAGCTTCTGGCAGCATCGGTCTGTGAGTACCAAATTGCCTCCCGCCCCAGCGTGCTTGGTGGTGGCACCTTTATTTCCTGGCATTTCCAAGGCTAAGGAAGTTCAGCAGTCCCAGGAGCACTGAGACCAAACATTCTGTGTTCCTTAAGAAATATTTTATAGGGCAAGGTGTGGTGGCTCATGCCTGTAATCCTAGCACTCTGGGAGGCTGAGGCGGGAGGATTGCTTGAGCTCAGGAGTTTGAGACCAGCCTGAGCAAGAGCGAGACCCTGTCTCTACTAAAAATAGAACCATTAGCTGGGCGTCGTGGCCCACGTCTGTAGTCCTGGCTACTCTGGAGGCTGAGGCAGGAGGATCATTTGAGCCCAGGAGTTTGAGGTTGCAGTGAGCTGTGATGACACCACTGCACTCTACCCAGGGTGACAGAGTGCGACTCTGTCTTAAAAAAAAAAGAAAAAGATTTTATAAATAATGGAACTAACGAAATGTATAATAACTGAAGCCCGAGGACCTAAGCACTCTTCCCAAATTCTATCTCGGGCTTCCACTTCGTGGTATAGTCTATTCTCCACACTGCAGCCAGAGGGAGCCTTTGTTTTTCCTTTTTAGCAAAAGTTTTCAAATTTGTATATCACTTTTTTTTCTTTTTAAAACTGAAGCGAAAGTCACAAAACATAAAATTAAGCAGCTTAAAAAGAACAATTCAGTGACATTGAGTCCATTTGCAATGTTGTGCACCCACCGCCTCTATCTAGTTCTGGAACATTTTCATCATCCCAGAAGGAAACCTTGTTCTCAATAAACTTGTGTTGAATGCCGTAGCCGGAACCCCTATAGTATGGGGGTTACGCTTT
>VBSM01003225.1:5027061-5044405 GCA_008086735.1 Cheirogaleus medius | reverse complement strand
ACTCCTGGGCTCAAGCGATCCTCCTGCCTCAGCCTCCCGAGTAGCTGGGACTTAGCCGTGTGCCACCACGCCCGGCTAATTTTTCTATTTTTTGTAGAGATGGGGTCTCCCTCTAGCTCAGGCTTGTCTCGAACTCCTGGCTTCAAGTGACCCTCCTGCCTCTTCGGCCTCCCAGTGTGCTAGGATTGCAGGCGTGAGCCACGGCGCCTGGCCTATTTTAATGTATAAAAACATTTTATGTGGAAATCATTGCAGACTTACAAACATGTTGCAAAAATAGCACAAGGGATTCTACTCCTAGATAGGTACCCCAAAGAATTAGAAACAGGTATTCAAGCGAAAACGTGAATGCTCACAGCAGCACTGTTTACAACAGCCAAAAGGTGGAAGCAACATGAATGTCTATCAACAGATGAATGGACAAAGCACCTGTGGTACAATGGAATATTATTATTCCCACATAAAAAGGAATGAAGGGCTGATCCAGTCTACAATGTGGTAGAACCTCAAAAATGTTACACCGAGTGCCAGACACAAAAGGCCACATACTATGTGATTCCATTTCTATGAATTCCATTTCTATGATTCCATTTCTCTATTTTATTTCCATGAAATATACAGAGTAGGCAAATCTATAGACACAGAAAGCAGATTGGTGGTTTGCAGGGATTGGGGAAGTGGGAATGAGGAGTGACTTCTAATGGGCATAGGGTCTCCTTTTGGGGCAATTAAATGTTTTGCAACTAGCTAGAGGTGGTGGTTGCACAACACTGTGGATGTACTAACTTCCACTGAATTGTACACTTTGATTAATTTTATGGTATGCAAATTTCATTTCAATAAAATATAAACAATTGCAAAATATTCCCACATATCATTCATCTAGACCCCCCAAATTGCAACATCTTAGATAACTAGAGTACAATCATCAAAATCAGAAATTTCATATCAATGCAATACTCCTATCTAATCTATAGGCCTTATTCAAAGTTTGCTGATTGTTCCGCAAATATCCTTTTTTTTTCTAGCCCAGGATCCAAACCAGTATCATATGGTGCTAATCCGGGACGATTCCTTAGTCTTTGCCTTTCGTGCCCTTGGTACTTTTGAAACGTCAGGGCGGCTGTTTTGCGGACTGTCTTTCAATTCAGGGTTGCCTGGTGTTTCCTGAAGATTAAATTCACATTACGCATTTTTGGCAAGAATACCTCCGTCACGATGCCGCATCCTTCTCAGCAAATCATACCGGCAGGTGCAGGATGTTGGTTTATCGTCATATTGGTTAAGGGATTTTGGTTAAGGTGACTCACCAGTTTTCCCCACTGGTAAGTTTGTAATATATTAAGCTTCTCACGGGGAGATGCTTTGAGACTTTGAGAATAAAATATTTCTCATCCAACCTTTGACCGCTAATTTTTAGCATCTACGGATAGTTCTTGCCTGAAACAATGATTCATGTCTCCCTGGATTTTTTTATTGTGGTAAAATACATATAACATAAAATTTACCATTTTTAAGTGTACAGTTCAGCAGCACTATGTCATTCACATTGTTGTAAAACCATCATCGCCATCCATTTCCAGAACTTTCTCATCTTCCCAAACTGAAACTCCGTCCCCATGAAACACTGACTCCCCCTTCTCGCTGCCCCAGCCCCGGCACCCACTGTTTGACTTTCTGTCTTTATGAATTTGACCACCGTGGCTGCTTCATAGACGTGGGGTCATATGGCATTTGTCCTTTTGTGACTGGCTTATTGCACTTAGCATAATGTACCTGGATTTTCTAGAAGAGAAACTGTTATATTTTCAGTTCCTGCCTTAGACTAAATACAGGTGGGCCTGGCTGGCTCCCCAGGTCTGAACCCATATTAAGAGGGTTTCCCATGTTTCTTCATGGCCTTAGAAACTTCGTTCTCAATACCCCTGCCTCCAAGTTGGGAGAACAGAACTAAGACAAGCAGACATAAAGGGGAACACATTTATTTACTTTCTCTGTGAACTTTAATTAATGCACTATTTTTTAGAATAGAACCAAGTACTTCTTTTGCCCTGGGACTAGTTGCTTGTTTGAAATGGCTTTCCCTCAAGTCTCGATTCTATTTTTTTTTTTTTCTTTTTTCTGTCTCATTCTATTATCCATGGTCTGTCTGCTTTTATGTGACATTTTGACCACTCCTGGCCTTCTGAAGTATTCTCTTCCATTGTGTCTTAGTTTTGCTTTTCTGATAGCTTATTTGGAAAATGGTTTCAGGAAGCAGTAGCAGGGGTGTCGGTACAGGGAGACAGGTGAGCAGGAAAAGCCAGGAAAGGGTACGTTATTGAGTTGGCTACTACCGCAGGTAAATAAACACGTCAGCATGGTCCACTCATAGGATGAGGTGGGCAGTGGGACATTCATTCTTTGACTCTCATTCTACACTGGTCATGACTTACCTCCTGGGGGCTTTATCTCATCTGAACTTCTTCCTCTTTTTTTTTTTTTCTGAGATAGAGTCTTGCTCTGTCACCCTGGGTAGAGTGCAGTGGCATCATCGTAGCTCACTGCAGCCTCTAACTCCTGGGCTCAAGTAATCCTCCTGCCTCAGCCTCCCGAGTAACTGGGACTCGAGATGCATACCACCACGCCTAGCTAATTTCTGTATTTTTTTGTAGAGGTGGGGGTCTCACTTTGTTGTCCAGGATGGTCTCAAACTCCTGGCCTCAAGCAATCCTCCTGCCTCTGCCACCCAGAAGGTTAGGATTACAGGTGTGAGCCACTATGCCTGGCTAGCCAATATCTTATAATAAATTTTTTTATACACATATACATCTATCCATCTACTATCTAACTATATACCTACCTACCTATCTTCTACTGCTCTGTTTCTCTGAAGAACTCTAATACACTATCTGTGCAGGGTTGAATGGTATCCCCACCAAATTCACATTAACCTAGAACTTCAGAATTCAGCCTTATTTGAACATAGCATCTTTGCAAATGTAATTAGTTAAATTGAGATGCAGTCACCCTGGAGTAGGGTGGGCCCTACACCCGATGACTTGAGCGCTTTTAAGAAAGTCATGTGAAGACTCGGACTCACGCAGAGGGAGAGGTTGTGTGAAGGAAGAGGCAGAAGATGGAGTGATGCTGCTATAAACTTGGGAGTGCCAAGGGTGGCTAGCAACTACTAGAAGCAGGAAGAGGCAAGGAGGGGTTTCACCCAAGAGCCTTCAGAGGGAAGATGGCACTGCTGACACCTTGATTTTGGATTTCTGGCCACCAGAACCAGAAGACAATAAGTTCTGTTGTTTTAGGCCACCTGGATTGTGGAACTTTGTTACGGCAGCCCTGGGAAACTATACGCCCTCCCCTCTAGCCCCTTCTCTGGCTGCTCCTTTCTCAACCTTCTTCATGGTCATTGCACCCTCGGGTCCATGAATGAGTCTTCTTGGGTTTCTGTTCTTATTCCTTTTCTCCTCTCTCTTCTCACTGAGGCTGACTTCTTCTCATCCACACGGATGCTTTCACTAAAAATAGCATGCTTTCTCATCTGCAGCCCCAAAACATCATCTCCCGCTGCGGATGAGACATCGCCACGTGGATGTTCCACAAGCTTTGACCTTGCTGATGCCCGAAGCTGACGTTGCCATGTCTCCCACCAAACCTGTTCGTTCCAGCATTCTCTTGGCCATCTGCCGGTCTCACCAGCCAAAGACTGGAGTGTCCTCCTAGACTCTGCCTTCCCCCTTTGCATCTCTCACAACCAACCTGTCCCTCGGGACTGTGGATTCTGCCCTATGTTTGACTCACATTGGATGCATTAGAACGTCAGCTGCACCAGGGCAGGGGTTTTTGCCTGTTGTGTTCATGGCTGTATTCCCATTGCCTCAGCCAACATCTGGCACACCATAGGTGGCAAATAAATGTGTTTTTTTTTGAGACTGAGTCTCACTCTGTTGCCCTGGGAAGAGTGCAGTGGCGTCATAATAGCTTACTGCAACCTCAAATTCTTGGGCTCAAGGGATCCTCTTGCCCCAGCCTGTCAAGTAGCAGGGACTATAGTGCCAACATGCCTGGCTAATTTTTCTACTTTTTGTAGAGATGGGATCTTGCTATATTGTCCAGGCTGGTCTCAAACTCCTGGCCTCAAGCAGTCCTCCCACCTCTGCCCCCCAAAGTGCTAGGATTATAGGTGTGAACCAATGCGCCAGGCCCTAAACAAACGTTTGATGCATGAATGGATCCTAACTGCTAATTTCTTAGTTCAGGTCTTGGTGACTCATCTGGATGTGGTCACAAAGAGACAGAGCCAAATGCTAATAAATAAGTGGCAAAGAGTTTTATTCAGTACTATTGCAATAGGAGGAAAGAGACTTCAGTATAGAACTGAGCTCAATTCCAAATACAGCAAAGACAGCTGGGGATTTATAGCCAGTGGACAGGGGGAGAGGGTTAGTGGATGGATAAATACTAAGAGGAGACATCAAAGGTAAGGAGATTCTTGCTAAATAGGCTGCTATAGACAATGTACATGTCTCCTTCAAATTCGTATGTTGGAACCTAAATCCCCAATGTGACGGATTTGGAGGTGGGGCTTTTGGGAGGTGATTAGGTCATGAAGGTGGAAGAGACCCCGCAGAGGCCCCATGTCCCTTTCACCATGTGAGGACACTAA
Source organism: Cheirogaleus medius (assembly GCA_008086735.1). NCBI lineage: Eukaryota > Metazoa > Chordata > Mammalia > Primates > Cheirogaleidae > Cheirogaleus > Cheirogaleus medius. The sequence goes on along the minus strand of VBSM01003225.1, from coordinate 5,039,748 downwards.
AGAGATGGCCCTTTTATGAACCAAGAAGTGGGTTCTCACCAGTCACTATTGTGCGGGCACCTTGATCTTGGACTTCCCAGCCTCCAGAACTGTGAGCAATAACTTTCTGTTGTGTTAAGCCACCTGCTCTATGGTGTTCTGTTAGAGCAGCCCAAATGGATTAAGATACCAACTTCGCAGGATTCTTGCTGAAGGCAGTCGAGGGTGATCAAACAGTTAAGGGCAGAGGGGATAACTTAGTAGGATTCTTTGCCAAGATTGGCAAAGGACAAGGGCAGGCTAAGGGCAGGGCCCGAGGATGAGGCCTAGTTGAAAACAGGGCTCAGAGGAGAGTGTCTAGAGTTTGGGCAAGGAAAAGAGTCTTTATCATATTAATGCTGTCATGGCCTCTTAACTGGATGTTTCGCATCCTGTTTCCCCTCCAGGATGCACCACCACGCCTGGCCAATTTTTCTAATTTTTGTAGAGACAGGGTCTTGCTCTTGCTCAGACTGGTCTTGAACCCCTGGCCTCAAGCAATCCTCCTGCCTAGGTCTCCCAAAGTGCTGGGATTACAGGCGTGAGCCACTGTGCCTTGATCAGCAAGACTTTTCTTGATCAGATCTGAACTAGCTGTTCATTTTCATTTCCTGCAAAAACTCACACTTGCTTTATGGGCCCACCACACTGAACTCTGGGCTATGTCTTTCGTGCCTCTGGGCGTTTGCAGAACCTTTTCCGACTCTCTTTGCTTTTTCTTAACCATTGGCTCAAGCATCGCTTCTTTCTGGACATTTTTCCTTATCCTGTGAGTTAGGTCCCCTGACCTCCGTGAATTAACAGCACTTTCAAATCCTGGCTTTGCTCCTTACTAACTATTCACATAACCTGTCTATTTGGGTGTAAAAAGGGGGCACATAAAATTAATAGTATCTTCTTTCTACAGTCCTTCTGATGTTTCAAAGAATTAATGTGTATAATATCATGTGTATAACATTTACAAGGTACTTAGAACTGCGCCTGGTACATAAAGAATAGAATGTAAATGCTATAGCTGTATAGGAAAGGAGCCCCCCAAAACGCAGTATCTTGAAAGAACAAATTTAAAAAATTTTTAATGTAGTCAATCAAAGCTATGTATTTCCCTCTAATCACTGCTTTAGCTGCATACCACAGCTTTTTTAAATGTTGTATTTTCATTAGCATTCAGTCCAAAACATTTCCTAATTTCCACTGTGATTTTTCTTTTTCTCTGACTTGTGGGTAATTTAGAGACATGTGGCTAAATTTCCAAACAACTGGCAATTTCTAGCTGTCTTTTTATTGTTGATTTCTAGTTTAATTCCATCATGCTCATACTCTGTATGCTTTTTGTTCTTCAAAATTTACTGAGATTTACTTTATAGCCCGGCATGTGGGCTATTTTGGTGACTGTTCCAAAAGGATAAATAAAAGCAATCATTTATTCTCACTCACATTCCTGGGGGGCGGCTGGGACTTGGCTGATGCAATGTGGAGATCAGCGGGGCTTCTCGGATTCACGCGTTGGCTTCTCGCTGCGGGTTGGGTTTAGGTCTACTCTGCATGTATTCATCCTGGGGTCTCAGCCAAGGGAATTGTCACTCCTGGGAGGAAGCTCTCCTTATGATGATGACAGAGTTAAGAAAGCAAGTGGAAACTTAGGAGGCCTCTCGAGGTCTACACTTGGGCCTGGTTACCTGTTGAGCAAAGCAGGTCACTCGGCCCAATGTCAAGGGGCATGGATTCTGCCCTTGTTGAAAATAGCAGCCAAGTCCCACGACACAGGCTGTGTGTGGGGTCTAGAGAGAGCTGAAGAAGTGGGAACAATAATTCAATCAACTACATTGTCACTACTTCTCTGTTTTCCTCACTGGACTATAAACCCCCAAGGGCGGGGACTGGGGGAATCCATTGTATCTTCCAATGCTCGGAATATAAGCATTCCACGGACGTATACCACACAAAGCAATTAATCAGAGGAACCCGGACAAGTTTGGCACCCTGGCAGCCGCGGATGAAGGTGGTGTCGCTACCCAGACAGCTGAGAAGGTGTCCTGATTCCGCAGCTGAGCATCTTTGACCCAGATTCGGGAAGAGAGGAAAGGAGTATGTTTTCATGTCTAGCTTCTGCCCTTTTCTCTGTTTCTCAAAGAAGTCTCCACTTGACATTCCATCACTCTGGGATGTCGCAGTCCCCACTCGGCACTTGTCTGACGTGCTGTGAAAGGGTGTTTTGAACAGCTCTATTTTGGGATTTTGGCAGCGTCGTTTGCCCGCCCATCAACCCCCTCCACTCAATCTGTTCCCACGAGGGCAGAGAAGTGTTACTTGTCCTGTTTGTTGACGGGGTGGGGTGGGGCTGCTAGTTTGTCTTGCAGATGCCTCCGCACGGACATTCTTGTTTTATTTCAACTCTCTCTCTCTCTCTTTTTTTTTCCTCACCAGCTTTAAAATATTCTTAACAACCCACATTCCAAGATTCACATCTACCTCTAGGTTCCCTGGCGCCTAAATGGTTTATGCAAATCTTGAAGGAGTTCCTACTTTCGGAGGAGGAAAATAGCTCTTTAATCTGGACCACACGATGGCGTTGAATAAATGCTGGCAGGTAGAGCTGAAACGTGGATCATCGGTGGCTAATGTACAGTGGCAACCAAACGAAAACCTACCCCGGAAGCCAAAATGGAGATATTTCAAAGTTAGATACTCCAAAGTTCTAAAAGTTTGATATTCCAAAGCAAGTCTTTTATTCATTTATCCATTCCTTCAACTAATATTTATTGTGTAGCTACTATGGGCCAGGTTTTAAGTTTTTATTTTACTTTTTTTTTTTTTTAGAAATGGGGGTCTTGCTATGTTGCTCAGGCTGGTCTCGAACTCCTGGCCTCAAGTGATCCTCCTGCCTCAGCCTCCTGAGTAGCCAGCCAGGACTATAGGTGTGAGCCACTGTGCCTGGCAGGGCAAGGTATTAATACTTTCTAAGTCCTCAGGATATAGCAGTGAATAAGCAAAGTTTCTGCCTTCATGGAGCTTAAATTTGAGTTTTGGGGGGGATAAATAATAAATGCGAAACATAGATATAAATATGTTAGAAGGTGGTATAAAAAAAGAATATAGGACAAGGAGAGGGGATTGGAATGCTGGGGGCGGTGGGTTGCAGTTTTAAATAGGGTGGTCAGGATGGGCTTCATTGAGAAAGTGAGGACTGAGCAAAACGCGATGCAGGTGACAGAGGTAGTTGCATGGAAGAGCTTTCTAGGCAGCAGGAACAGCAAATGCAAAGACCCTGAGGTGGGACTGTGCCTGCCATGTCTGAGCACCAGTTAAGGAGGCCAGGGAAGTTGGAGGGAGTGATTGAGGGGAAGAAAGGGTGACGACAAGGGCAGGGAGGTGACAGGGGCAGATCATGCAGAGGGCTTTGTGGGTCCTGCGAAGGACTTTAGCTTTTACCTCAAATAAAGTGGGAGCCATGGAGAGTTCTGGGGGTTGGGGATGTGTGTGACCTGACTTAGGTGTTCACGGGCGCCCTCTGGTGGCCGTGGGGGGAACAGACAGTGGGGCAGATCCGGGCAGAAACAACCGCACTGTCCAGGTGGGAGGCTCAGACCAGGTGTTAGTAATTTGTTTTTGTTATTTTAGATCGCCACTTTTTCCCATTTTACATTTTAGGATGATAGCTGCGTTTCTATGCGTTAGAATTTCATTGCAATGGTTTGGGCAGATGAAATCATGTGCTGCAGAGAAAATCAGGCTGTTAAAAAAGTCCAACGTTGCTAAATTTAATACATGTAAACCTCTAGGACTGTGCCCGAGCAGTTATTATAATTATTTTTCTTTTGCGAAAGTTTTTTTTTCCCCTCCTTATCCTGCTCCAGGCATTTAGGCATTCACATGAGATGTCTGTGTGCCAACCTTTCATGTTCTAATTTGATGAATGTGACCTTTCAAACTGAGGACACAACAGAACAGCAGAGCGGAGAGGGAAAACTGGGAGTAAACTTGGATATGATCAGTTATGTGCGTGGAGAACCGTTTCCTGCTAAGGACAGACCAAACATAAGCAAACAGGCCATTTGTTAATTTCAGTGAGTTTGTTGGCAGAAAGAGGCATGAGGGTGTTGCCAAAACTCTCTGCCAAGTTTAAATTTAGGACAGCAGGTTCCCCAGGAGTGGGGAGGTTTTAGAATTCTTGCTCCGATTCTTACTATAACTTTTTTTTTTTTTTGGTGATATTCAGGGGTTGCCACATGGAGGGAATTATTTCCAAACTCCCTGTCTACTTCCCTTCCCCAAATTACCCAAACTGAAATTAGAAGTAAGGAATTTTTTTTTTTGATGAGAGAATAGATTGCAGAGACGTCTCCACCCAGCCTTTCATATGGGGAAACTGAGATTCATATGGGTGTAGCGACTTACACGCACCACTGCTTTGAGAGGCTCTTAGCTATATCCCCTTTAAAGAGGAAGCTGATGTTCATCATGCAATAAATATTTTTTATTCTTCAACACATGGAATCAGGAATGTGCTGCTTACCTATCTCACACAGTTCTTCATTAAGTTCTATCTTGGATGAGTTCCTCTTGGAAAATGAATTATGCAAATTGTAGCTGGGGATAATGACATGCAATGTCTGCAAAAGTTGCCCTGAGAATTCATTCTTTGTCCAGAAATTATTCTTGCTAGTCAGCATAAGGCTACCTTGAGAGGCAATAACAAATTGGACACCTCAGTGGCTTCACACAGCACGAGTTTGTTTCTCACTCCCGTAAGGCTGGTGAGCAAGGCTTGCCTCCAGGTGGCGACTCAGAGATCCAGTCTTCCTCCGTTTGTCAACAGCACAGTCTCTCACACCGCTTCCAAAGCCACTCCAGGAAGGGAAGAAAAGGACAGGGGGACACACCAGCTCTTAAATGCCTCATCCCAGGAGAGATAGCTCATTGGCTAGAATGAGTCACACGCATCCTTCCCATCTGCAAGGGATTCTGGGAAATGTAGGAGAACATAGCTGAGCACCAGCACATGGCTTATAATTTCTGTTGGAAAGTAGAGAGAGACTTGGCTTTTAGTACCTTGAAGATGGCGTGAGAATTATGTTTGGATATCACCAGGATAACAAAAGGAGCAGGACACTTCTCCCTTTTGATGCAGATATCCAGACATGCCATTGATTTTGACTGTGCATAGCTAGCAAACCCTGTGTCTCTCACCAGACCAAGTCAGCCGCATTTGTTTGAGGGTGATGTCCTGCTCAGATATTTGAACACCCAGCTTCCAGCAGAGGGTGAGGACGGTGAGGGTGGGTCAGCCACGGAAGGCTAAATTTTAGGGTCTTTGAAACAACAAAGGTTTATTTCTAACCCATTCCACTCATTTCAGTTCTCTATCCCTGAGTAACGAACTCTCCCCAAAATGTAGCGGCTTACAACAAGGATGGTGGTGATTTCCCATGATTCCGTGGTGGACTGGGCTCAGCTGGGCAGTTCTTCTGTTCCGCGTGGTGTAGGCGGATGTCCCTCGTGTGGCTGCATTAGGAGCAGCGGCTGGAGCATTTGAGAAGGTCTCTCAGTCCTGCAGGGCCTCTCTTCACGTGGCCTTCCCTCATTCAGTAGTTTGGCCTGAGCTTCCGCACGGGACAGCAGCTGGCATCCAAGAGCGGGAAAGAAGAAGTTGTCAGTCCTCTTAAGACTGGGCTTGGAAGTTCCAGAATGTCATGTTTGTCACATTCCGTTGGTCATTTCTTTTTCTTTTCCTTTCTTTTTCCTCTCCTCTCCTCCCTCCTCTCCTCTCCTCTCCTCTCCCCTCCCCTTTCCTCTCCTCTCCTCTCCTCTCCTCCCCTCTTCCCTTCTCTTCCCTTCCCTTTTCTCTTCTTTTCTTTCCTCCTCTTCCCTTCCCCTTTTCCTTCCCTTTCTTTTCCTTTTGTTTGAGACAGGGTTTCTCTCTGTTGCCTGGCGTAGAGCGCAGTGGGATGATCCTAGCTCACTGCAGACTCAACCTCCTGGCCTCAAGTAATCCTCCCGCCTCGGCCTCCCAAAGTGCTAGGATCACAGGCGTGAGCCACTGCGCCCGGCCATCTTGGTCACTTCTTGATGAGAAGAGTGGGAAAAAATTGTGGTCTCTTTGATATACCACACTAGAAATTTTAGTTGTTTCAGACCTTCCAAGATAAGAACCAGACTTTGAACAGCTGAACAAGCAGAACGCTCTAGACTGTGCCGCGGCAACCCCCACCCGCTCCCCAAGTCCTGGTGGTTAAAATGGTGCTGGGATATGTTTTCCGTAAAGGGCCAGATAGGAAATATTTTTGGCTTTATGGGCCATATGGTCCCCGTTGCAATGATTCATCTCTGTTGTTTAGATCGAAGGGCAGCCTAACCGTGACTGAAGAGGAATCTGAGGGCCTCCCGCTGGCAATGAAACGCTTGCACCCGGAAGGGACACAAGACACTTCCTCTCATACCTCACTGGTCAGAACAGGTCACGTGGCTGAGCCAACCCCAAGGACAGCCAGAAGAGGTATCCTTTCATGTGTCTGGAAATGTAGCGACGAACAGCAGCAATGTCTACATGGTGGGAGGTGACCCCACTTCCACGTTGTCCCCATTGAACAGTGAGAGAGCGGTGGTATTTATCCACCAACTTTGTCAGTTACCAGTTGAGAGCCGCTCCAGGGGGTGGCGTTCTGTGGCCTGCAAGTGGCAGAGTAGGGCTCAACGCCGAATGAAAGCCCCTCGTCTGGCACTTGGAAGAGAGTCTGGCGTCGCTGAAGGAGTACCGGTGAGGGGGCAGGGCTGGAATTCCCGTGCAGTAAGTAAAAACCAGAAGGAAAACGCAGCATGCTTATTGTGGCAGAGACTGCTTAGTGCACCCTCAGTATTCATCCTCTATTCTTCTTTCTAACAGAATCCCCATCTTTGTATTTATTGGGGTTGCAATGTGCCCCGCTAAAAAACTACATTTCCTAAACTTTTAATGCAGACAGCAGTGGCCCAATAAAATATAAATGGGAGTTATGGAATAGGGCTTCCAGTAAACTCTTTAATGGTGATGATTCAGTTGAGAGGTGTGCCCTTTTGCCCTAGACCCTTTCCTCTTAATACAGCCTGGAACATGGATATAGTGGCTGTAGCCATAGCAGCCATTGTGTGGTCATGAGGCAACCTTGAGGATGGAATCCAAGAATGACATCCAAGAGCAGAAAGTTAGAAGGCATTGAAGTCTCTAATAATTGTGGAGATGGCCTACTAGCCATGAACTGCCTGCTGCTGTACGCCTATATGGGGAAAAAAAATCTCCGTTTTTCTTGTTTAAGCCACGGTTATTTGAGTTGTCCATTCTATGTAGCAGAAGTGATTTCTCATACGCTTATTCATCTATTGAAAGGGGAAGTGACTATTACTAAAATATTTCCTTCTCTCTCTTCCCTCCTCTTTGTCCTGTTATTTCCCTTTTCCTCCTTCTTCTTCTTTGCTAACATGTGCTTTCAATGACGCTCTGTTCTCTATTCCGTGTCACATTGGTAATCAGTGCCTACCTTGCTGGGTTGTGGCTGGATAATGTACCCAATGCACATAGAACAAATGCATCTAGCATCTAAGAAAGGACCCAGAAATCAGCAGCTTTTACTATTCTAAAGTAGAATAAGTTAGAAATTACACTTCCTGGTAATGGATTACTTTTTAGTGCTGCTGTGCTTCGTGTTTTGATTAATCCTTGGCTCAGTGAGACTGTCCCAAGGGAAATAACGAGCCATATTGCTTTTAAAAAATCCCTGGCATTTGGCTATTTATTCTTGTGTGAAACCCCTAGACAGCCTGCTTATTTAATTGCCCTGATTGGAGCTGTAAGAAATTGCATTTAACATCTGTAAGCAAGGTTTTTATGATACAGGTTTTTGACTAACAGAGTAGAATGCTATTACCCTAATTTTGACCGGTGGGAGTCCCTTCAGGCTAGTTTCTCTGTTCTTTCGACGAGACCCCTTTAGTCTGTCTTTGTTGTTTATGTCTTTGTTTTTGTTTGTTTGCTTCTTTTTCTTTTTCTCACCTTTAGTCTTTAAAACCTCTTTCTTTGATCTCTGACACAAGATATTCTAAGCTCTCCCTGTTCGTTTGCAGACATATATATATATATCTATCTGTTTTGTTCCCTCCTGCATTCTCAGTGATGAGAACAGAGCCTGGCATTGAATGAATGAATTTTCACATTTCACTCATTCCTGTACTTCTTCCCCCCTAACTCCAATTGTTACCATCTCTTAAGTCAGAAATTGGAATTTGGACATTCTAGGGCCACTCAAAAGGCTCTCTGAGGTGTGCCTTCCCCACCCACATGCCTTCCTTGCAGCTAAGCCAAGCCCAGGCCCCAACTTCAGGATCCTAAGGCTAAAAATAGCTCAATGCAGCCTTAACAGCTTGGAGCATCCTGGCTATTTTTAGGACAGAGGAGGGGGTGAAGGAAGAATGTGACTGAGAATCACCTCCAGGGAGGAACGTCCTCTTCCACTGCCTCAGGGTGAGGGTTCTCAGAGATGAGTGGTGCGCAGATGCCCACTTTTGGGAAAGACTCAAATCCGAGAAGCAGATGGTCACACAATACAGTCTCCATCAATACTGGATTTTTTTTTGTTTTTAATTTGAGACAGGGTCTAGCTCTGTTCCCCTCAGCTAGAGTGCAGTGGGATGATCGTAGCTCACAGCAACCTCAAACTCCTGGGCTGAAGCGATCCTCCTGCCTCAGCCTCCTGAATAACTGGGACTATAGGTGTGCGCCACCGTGCCCGGCTAATTTGTCTATTTTTTGTAGAGATAGGGTCTTGCTCTTTCTCAGGCTGATCTCGAACTCCTGACCTCAAGTGATCCTTCCAGGACCCCTGAGGATACTAAAATCCATGGATGCTCAAGTCCCTGATATAAAATGGCATAGTATTTGCTTAGAACCTATGCACATTTTCCTGTATACTTTAAATCATCTCTAGATCACTTAGAACACCTAGCATGATGTAACTGCTATTAACTAGTTGTTACACTGTATTGTTTTAAAATTTGTTAATGGTGTTATTTTTCTTTAAATTTTCATGGTGTTATTTTTATTTTTCCCAAATATTTTCGATCAGTGGTTGGTTGAACCAACAGATGCGGGCCTCATGAATGTGGTGGACCTACTGTGTACGGCTCAATTCATTCATTTAATTAAGTGTAGCAGGCACAGTTCTAGGTGCTGGTGAAATATCAGGGATTGAAAACAAACATTCCTGCCGTCATGGGGCTGGCACTCTAGCAGAGGAGACAGACAATAAACAAAGAGGTGAACCATATGGCGCTCCAGGCATTATTAATTAGTGGGAAGAAAAATAAAGCAGTGAAGGAAATGGGCTGTGCTGGGGGGTTTGTGTTAACCATGCGTTTCTGAGACTTTGACATCTGGGGCCTTGGGGACCCTCGAGGAATGGCCCCTCCCAGGGTCAGTTGATTCTTAGAGATAGTAAAGGGATCATCCATCAGTGAACGTGTATTTTTCAAGTGCAAACCAACCAATCCTCCAATGTGGAGCCTACACCCCAGCCACCTCCATTCTCAGCTTTTTACGTTTTTTTAGAGAGGGTCTTGCTCTGTCACCCAGGTTAGAGTGCAGTGGCGCCATCACAGCTCACTGCAGCCTCAAACTCCTGGGCTCAAGTGATCCTCCCACCTTAGCCTCCCAAGTAGCTGGGACTACAGGTTTGTGCCACCATGCCTGGCTGATTTTTCTATTTTTTGTAGAGATGGGGTCTTGCTATGTTGCCCAGGCTGGTCTTGAACTCCTGAACTCAAGTGATCCTCCCACCTTGACCTCCCAAAATGCTAGGATTACAGGTGTAAGCCACTGCACCCAGCCCTAGGCCCAGGCATTTAGGAGTTAATACCAGCATCTAGAAGTTCTCTGGAATTCTTTTAGTTACCTGGGGACAGCAAGCCCCCTGAGACAGGAGCTGGGTAGGGTGAAATGTGAAAATTCATTCATTCAACCCCAGAGGTGCATTTTCATGCCCGTCAGCCTGTAACTTTAGGGATCCAGGGTCTTCCCATCTTGTGTTTCCACCACAGCCAAGCCGTTGGAACTTTGCTTCCAGCGCATGGAGATGCAGAATTAAAGCACATGGAAGCCCCATGGCGGGGGCCATGCCCGGAAGTGGCGCACATCGCTTCCGCCGACGTTGCTAACCGCAAGGGAGGATGGGAAATAGAGTTGAGCTGTGCGCCTGGGGCTGGCGAGACACATCTGGGTGAACGCGGAGCCAACGCGCAGCGGCAGCGCGCTCACCTTGGGGCGCGTGCCCTGCTGGAGGGATCCGGTGGCGAGGAGCTCATTCCTGGAGATTGAGCCCAGAGCTCATTGTTTTCCAGCTTTTAAACAAATTTGCAAGCATTTAATTCCTGTATGAACTCCCTTTCTACTTTAAAAGGGATTCCCCCCCTACCCCCACGGCAATTCCACTTCTGTGTACACATCCAAAAAAGCTGCAAGCAGAAGTTATTTGTACAACCACGCTGACAGCAAGATTATTCACAACAGCCAAGAAGCAACTCAAATGTCCATTGATGGATGCATGGATAAACAAAATGGAATATATATACATACAGTGAAATATTATTCAGCCTTAAAAAGGAAGGAAATTCTGTCATATACCACAATACGGACGAACTTTGAGGACATTATGCTAAGTAAAATGTCAGTCACAAAAAGACAGATACTGTATGATTCTACTTATATGACGTACCAAGGGTTGTCACATTCACAGAGACAGAAAGTAGAGTGGTGAGTGCTGGGGCTGGGGTGGGGGAAGGGAAATTAGTGTTTAGTGAGTACAGTTTCAGTTTGGGAAGATGAGAAAGTTCTGGAGATGGATTGCGCAACAATGTGCATGTACTTAACACTACTGAATTGTACACTTAAACATGGTTAAGATGGTAACATGTATTTATTTTTACTGCAATTAAAACATTTTTAAAAGGGCTTGTTTTGGATACAGGGTCTCAGCCTGTCTCCTGGGCTAGGGCGCAGTGGTGTGATCATAGCTTACAGCAACCTCAAACTCCTGGGCTCAAGGGATCCTCCTTCCTCAGCCTCCCAAGTAGCTGGGACTACAGGTGTGCACCACCACACCTGGCTAATTTTTCTATTTTTTTGTAGAGACGGGGTCTCACTATTGCTCAGGCTGGTCTCGAACTCCTAGCCTCAAGCCATCCTTTCTCCTTGGTCTCCCAAAGTGCTAGGATTACAGGCCTGAGTCACCATGCCCAGCCTTCTTCTTTTTCTCTGTAAGTTAACCCTATGCGGTCCATGGAGCTTTTGGATTTGTATTTACTGTGTTTCCCCCAAAATAAGACAGGGTCTTATATTTATTTTTCCTTAAGAAGATACCCTAGGGCTTATTTTCAGAGGATGCGTTATTTTTTTTTAAGTACGTTACAACAATCTACATTTATTCAAATATAGTTACGTTGTCTTCTTCTGGAACATCATCATAACTCTCCAAACCCCGAATTCCATCCTGAATTTCTTGCAACTCTATTTCCTTTAGAACCATTGGCCCCAATCTCTCCTGTCGAGCACTAGAGCTCTCCTGGGGCAGATGAGAAGGGCTGCTCGTCTTCTTGACCGCTCCACAATGAAACGCATGGTTTGTGCAGATGCGCTGCGTAGCCACGCCCATCACTAGGTCTTATTTTCGGGGTAGGGCTTATATTGCGCAAATGCTTAGAAATCTTGCTAGGGCTTATTTTATGGGTAGGTCTTATTTTTGGGGAAACACGGTAGTATCTATTGCTAAATCACAAAAGCTTAGTGCTGCTTATGTGGGAAGACTCTCATCCCCAGAAACTAGAGGTCACAACTCACCCTCGACACTTTAGCAAACATTGGCCCCATTTCCAGCTCCCAAGAGCTGCTCTCAGGATCTGCCTTCATTTGCCTGGGGGCTTTCTCTTGCTGTCAGAGTCTGTTTTGCCTCATTTGTGGCAGCCAGAAGTGCTGGAGAGTTCAAGTCCCCTAGAGGAGTCTTCTACTAATGACTGACAGAAACCGCGGATCAATACCCAGCCCTCTCGCCCGCATGCGGGGTAACTGGCAGGGGCTTGTTCTACACCGGCTCCCAGATTTCCCCAGAGGGACTAAGCTCTTGTTACCCACAGAAATAACTCACTACTTAATGATGAATCCTTTACTGCCTGCCTTCTCCTCCCCATCTTCCTTCTTGTTCGCTACTGATGCTTCCTGGGGCTATTTCCTAAATAGTCTACTTATCCTCAAATCCTTGTCTCAGGGTTGGCTTCTGGGGGAATTCAAATTAAGACACTCTCAAAGTACATTGCAGATCTTAAGTCTATCCAATTTGAACATGTGTGGGTGTGGAGAAAGCACAGTTTGGCCAGGCATGGTGGCTCACGCCTGTAATCCTAACACTTTGGGAGGTCCAGGCAGGAGGATTGCTTGAGGCCAGGAGTTCGAGATCAGTCTGGGCAACATGGCAAGACCCCGTCTCTACAAAAAACTTTAAAAAATTAGCCAGGCATGGTGGTGTACACCTGTAGTTCCAGCTACTCAGGAGCTGAGGCAGGAGGATCGCCTGAGCCCAGGAGTTGGATGTTATAGTGAGCTGTGATCACGCCACTGCACTCCAGCCTGGGTGACAGAGCAAGACCCTGTTT
>VBSM01003225.1:4955600-4965694 GCA_008086735.1 Cheirogaleus medius | reverse complement strand
CCACCCCAGCATCTTGCCAGCCAGTTCTTCCGAGTGCTCCTCTTCCTCCCCCGTCTCTGAGGCTTCTCCAAAAGCTCTCAGATTGAAAAGTGCTGAGGCCAGTGTCTCCAAGTGCTGCGCCCTCCTGTTGCCATGGGGAGGAGCTGGCAAGGACAGGCTCACTCCTCCCCCTCAGGGGACCGACAGCCGGGGCCACTGTATACCTGAGGCCGTGGCCCCTTAGAATCGTCTCTGACTGGAGCCTTCTATGAGCTAAGCCATCATGTTAATAATTCAAAACAGATTACTTTTTTGCATTTAAAAAGTTTTTTAAACATTGAGGCGTTGAGATACATTTGATGAGATGTGCAAAATGTCTATGCTTTAAGTTCCGAGCACTGTGAATGTTTACAGATGTGCACAACCAGCGCACATCACCCGCGTCTGGATATACAACAACCCCGCGCCCGACAAGTTTTCCGGGAGCCTCTTCCCAGTCAATACCCCGTGATTTTGATATCTATTAGGTGAACCGACTCTTGAACTCCCAATAAATGGAATCCTCCCCCCTACTACATACACAACAATTGTGTTCTTATTATTTGTCATGGAAAATTGATATTTTCCTAGTTTTAAGTGTTAATAAAAACATCTGTAGGAGCCGGCTGTGGTGGCTCATGCTGTAGTCCCAGCTACTCGGGAGGCTGAGGCAGGAGGATCGCTTGAGCCCAGGAGTTTGAGGCTGCGAGCTGTGATGGTGCCGCTGCGCTCCAGCCTAGTGACAGAGGAAAAGTTCATTTAAAAAAAGTTCTTTAAAAAAATCTGTAGGAAACCTTGCTGTTTTTATTGAGGGGTGACTTATGATAGCAAGAGCAACTATTTGCATAGATGCTTCCCATGTGCCCGACACCGGTCTGAGCGCTTTGCGTGCATCGGCTATCATAATCTTAGCCCTGTGAGGCCAGTGCTAGTATGATGCCTCCATTCCAGATGAGACAAGGAAGGGACAGAGAGGTTCAGCGATTCACCCAAGGTCACACAGCTGGAGCTGGCAGAGCTGGGATTCGATCCCAGGTAGTCGGACTCTGGGATTAACTATTAAACTTTACAGCCTCTCAATCCAAGAGGAATGGCAGCCGCCGAGCGGGTTCCAAAGGACTTCCTGGTCTTCATGCCTCTCCGTAGCTCCTTCCCCAGGAGTGTGTGCTGGGTCTAGTGACTCATTCCCAACAACTAGAATACGGGAACGTGATGGGTGTCCCTTCCTGATTAGGGTCCCAAAAGCCGGTGGTTTCTGTCTTGTTCTACTTTCATGCCCTCGTGCTTGCTGACTGTGAGGAAGCCAGATGTCATGTTGCGAGTGGTCCCTGTGGCCAGGAAGTGAGGGTGGCCTCTGGCTAACAGCCCGCGAGGAGCTGAATCCTGCCAACATCCCCGGGATTGAGCTTGGAAGTGAATCATTCCTCAGTCGAACTTGCAGATGAGACCGCAGCCCTGGCTGATGTCCTGCCCTCACGAACCCGCCAGAAACGATGAGTGTCTGTTGTTTAAGCTGCTAAGCTTTAGGAGTAACTTGTGACACATCCTTTGCTGACAACTAATTAACCAAGTAAAAGCACCGGGCTTTGTTATGCAAATGTGACACCAAGACAGCACCCCCCCGCCCCGTCCCCCCTCCAAATGCCAATCTGATCAAAGTACCTAAGCCTTTTCAGTGTAAAAACTTTTAGAGCTGCTTAAGCTTAAGGGACCAGCCTAATACAAGAGCCTGACCCCCACCCCACCCACAATTGCTTGGTAAAAATATTTTAAATTCAGGCTGGGATGGTCTTGAGCAAAGGATGGCAAGAAATTTGGAACACGCTGTCCCTCCCACCACAAACATATGTTTTACTATGAGAGCAATGAATTCTTACTTTTTTTTTTTTTTTTTAAAAAAATCAGTGTTTTTGAAGTGTCTAAGTTGACCTCTTATTTTCCCCAAGATAATCCCCACTGATGGTGGTGGATGGTCCTTTAGAATTTTTCCCATGCATGCACTAGGTTAGGCAAAATTAATGTCCTAGATATCTATTGTTTTGCAAAATGTTCCTTTCCACTTAATAATGAATAATGATGGCGATGTCTTTATGATGTGGGCTAGGATTTCCTTTGAACCTTCATTCAACATTGTTTAGTGAGCACCTACTATGTGCTGTGCTCCAGAGCTTGGGGTCCATCAGTGCTTTCCTTTAGAAAGATTTTTTTTAGGCCAGGCATGGCAGCTCATGCCTGTAATCCTAGAACATTGGGAGGCTGAGGAGGGAGGATCGCTTGAGGACAGGAGTTGGAGACCATCCTGGGCATCATAGTGAGACCCCCATCTCTGCAGAAAACTATAAAAGGTAGCCAGGTGTGGTGATGCACACCTGTAATGCCAGCTACTCGGGAGGCCGAGGTGGGAGGATCGCTAGAGCACGGGAGTTTGAGGTTGCTGTGAGCTCTGATGACGCCACGGCACTCTAGTCTGGGTGACAGAGTGAGACTCTGTCCCAAAAAAGAAAAAAGAGGGAAAGACTTTTAGAAATCCCTGCCTTGTCTTCTGCTTTATTTTTGCCCCCCTTTTCTCATCCATAAAATGGGGATAACACTAGGACCTGCCCCACACAGTTTTGGGGAGAATGAGCTGACGTATATCCGCTGTCAGTTGCTCAGTGCCCGGCACATAGGAAGAGCGGTATTTCTGAGGCATGGCTATGATCATTCTTCCTTTATCTTTCCCCTTCTTCTCTTCCTCCATCCGCTTCTCCTTTGCATGCCTTCTTACTTTCCCTTTCTCTTGTAGGGAGGAAGAGAGGTTCAGTTCCAAGTGTTCTGTGTGGGTCTATTGCCAGTGGCTGGGAAGAGAAGAATGAGCTAAATTAGAAGATGCATTTGGCTGGCTCAGGCAGCCGTGGGGGAGAACGAGAGCTGGAAAGGAATGGACGCGTCTTCCTCCCCCTTCTCATCCTATTCCCCCTCTCCCCACCCAGAAAAATTATTTCTCATTGTTTCTGGGGATCCAAAGGAGGTCGGCCTGCCAGGTGGGCACTGAGGACAGGGGCT
Organism: Cheirogaleus medius; assembly: GCA_008086735.1. Taxonomy (NCBI): domain Eukaryota; kingdom Metazoa; phylum Chordata; class Mammalia; order Primates; family Cheirogaleidae; genus Cheirogaleus; species Cheirogaleus medius. The sequence continues at coordinate 4,962,631 of VBSM01003225.1, read as the reverse complement.
GGCCACACAGCAGATAAAAGAAAGGCTGACTGCTGGCGAGAGCCACCCACTCCTTTATCTGCCTGTCTCCAAGGTCCCTCTGTTCCCTTCCCACACACCTTGCCTGGCGTTTAATCAGGGGAGAGAATGCACGCATGAGCCCTGCAGCCACCACCGGCATGGTGCGGCCTTTTGTTTCTCTTACCCTTTTAAAAAATAAATCCATTGTCAGAGGAAGGCGAGGCTTTACTATTTAATCATTCACTTACTGGTCCACTCAACACAACGGCTCTTTCCCGGGTGCTGCTGCGGTCAGGGCAGGGAACGCAAACACGAAAAGGTCACAGCGCTCACCCCTCAGGAACAAACGGTCTCGTGCAGCCAACACGCAAATCAACAATTGCCAAGGTGTCCGACGAAGGCTGCAGGGAGGAACATTTTGAGGGAAGTGGGAACCCCTAGCTTTGTTCTGTGGAATCACGGAAGCCTTCCCAGTGGAGGAGGCATTGAGCTGGGGCCTGAGAGGTGAGCCAGAGTGTGTCCGGGTGATGAAGGTGGGAGCCAGATGGACAGGATAGCCCAGGAGTGTTCGTCAAAATTCTTTTAGTTGTAAGAGACAGAAACACAATGCAAACCGACTTAGGTTAAAACAGGAGGGGAAGGGGACTTATTAACTTAAGTAATTCAAAGGTAGGTTTCAGGAATGGCTGTATCCAGGGGCTGGAATACGCTCGGGTCTCAGGAATGGTCCATTCAGGGGCTGGAATGAGGTCATCAGCCTGTAGTATAATAAAAAAAAAATATATTTGGTCTTTGTCCCTGGTTCCTGGGACGTGCTCAAGGTAAAGCCAGCTCACAGTGGGTGACAGAGGCAGGGGTGAAACACTTCCTTGTCTGGCTGTGTCCCACACTTTGGTCATACACAGGCATCATCTCGATTTTTCCATGTCTACTGTACCACGCGTATAATTTCTGTGGGTTGAATTGTGTCTTCCTGGGTTGTTGTGATTAATAAGAAATATGTATTTGGTCTCCATCCCAGTTCCCGGCACAGGGCTCCTAAAGCCCTTGTAGTTTCCCGAGTAATAAGGATGATAGGGGCATCTTGTGTTATCATATTTGGTCTCAGTGTCTGGTTCCTGACACGAGAGCTTACTAAGACCCTTAGAATCTCCTGAGTGAGAAGAATGTGTTTGGTATGCTAATGAGATGACTTTTGGCTAAGGGGCTCCTAGATTTTTTCCCCATGGTGGCTGGTCACCAGGAAGATCAAGGTTTGATTAGAGGGTTGTGACTTTCAACCCCACCCTCCAACCTTTGGGGAGGGGAGAGGGGCTGCAGGTTGAGTTTAATTGCCAATGGCCAATGATTTAATCAGCCGCGCCTACATCATGAAACTTCCATGAAAACCCCGAAACAATGAGACTCCCACTGAGGAAATTTTGACACCTGCTTCAGTCTGGAGGGCATTATGCTAAGTGAAATAAGTCCATCCCGAAAGGATAAATATTGTATGATCCCACTAATATGAGGTATCTAAAGTAGTCAAATTCATAGAGACAGAAAGCGGAAGGGTGGGTGCCAGGGGCTGGAGGAGGGAGGATGGGGAGTTAGTGTTTAATGGGGACAGAGTTTCAGTTTGGGAAGATGAGAAAGTTCAGGAGATGAATGGCAGTGATGGCCGCACAACAATGCGAATGTACTTAATACTACTGAACTTTGCACTTAAAAATAGTTGAGACGGTTAATTTTACATCGTGTGTATTTTCACAACCAGAGAGAGAGAGTTAGAAAAGGCCATCTGAGGACGGTGTAAGGAGTGGTTGGAGGGAAACGGTACTGGAGGCAGGGTAATCGGTAGAGTGGATACTGCAATGGTCCAGGCAAGGGGAGATGGAGGATTGAGAAGAGGGAATGGGTTACAGAGGTGTTTGTCAAGTGACAGATTAATTGAATAGCAGTTGTGAAAAAGGCTTTGAATCTTTTTATACCTGGTTATTGATGCTTATAAAGACCTCATATCATCTGGACTGGGTTCTCAGCAGGCCTAAACTAGAACTTCCAGTTTGACCATCTCAAATGCATTGTCTTATAGCATATATCTCTAAGAGACAGAGTCTATTAAAAACTACAATCACAGGGCATTGTCTTAAAATAAACTTTTCATTTTGGAATGATTGTAGATTTATAGAAAATTTGCAGATAATAGGGAGTTCCTGTATACCTCTCATCCAACTTCTTGTAATTTTACCATCTTATATTACTGTGATACATTATTATCAACTAAATCACAGGCTCTATTCAGATTTTACCAGTTTTTCATTAATGACCTTTTTTGCTGTTCCAGGATCAAACTCCAAATATCACTTCGCATTTAGCACAATGCTAGTTGCACATCTGCCGAAAGGTGGCTATATTTCCTTCCTACCATCAAATAGCCGGTCATTATCTCATTTTCCCGATCGGCTGATATTTCTTGTAAATCTCTTGGGATCTCTAAAAGTTTTTCCTCCTTCTTTTGTTTACTTGCCTCGCATTTATGGAAGAAACTGGATCGTTTGTCCTGAAGACTATTTCATACTTTGGATTTTGTTGATTGCATCCCCTGTGGTGTTGAGTTAGCATGTTCCTCTGTGAACTGGTGGCTAGACCCAGACGAGGGGTTGGTTAACTCTTTCTGCAAAGATCTGGGTAATAAACATTCCAGGCATTGCAGTTTGTGCGGTTTCAGCTCTGCCTTTGCCGTGTGAAAGCGGCCACAGACAATCTGTAAACAAATGAGTGTGGCTGTGTCCCAGAGAAACCTGGTTTATACGATCAGGCAGCAGGCTGGATTTGGCTGGGGCCAGGGGTCCTAGTTTGATGACCCTTGATCTAGAGGATCGATCAAATTCAGTTTCAGTGTTGGGTTGTTTTTTGCAAGAATAATTCTTTGAGGATGCTCAGTACAACCCATAGCCTCGTCAGGTGGCACATCACGTCCGGCTGCCTCGCCTTTAGTGACGTTGAATTTGACAGGGGCTCAGATGTCACCGGCTCGATCCATCCATCATGAAGTTCTCCATAAGTGGGCTGTATTTCAGCACTCCTCTCTCTCCGGCAGCAAGGGGAACTTGTACGGTGCACACCTTGAGCAACCATACATAGAGGTCCCGTCCCCAGCCTTTGTTATTGGCTCTTGACTTTTCTGCTTTCAAATGGCATATAGAATAGTTGACTGCAGGTTCTTAGAGCGCCACAGACTCTGCCACTCAGTTACGAAAAACAGTCTTCAGAGGATTTCCTGAGGACACACAGATTCTGGATTCTTCTGGATCAGAGGTTGTGTTTACAGGCTGTAGCAGTTTTCATTTTTTTAAAAAACTAATTCCTTGCCAACATTTAAAATCTGGAAAGTTTTATATAAAAATCTGGCTTTTCACTCTTCTTGAAAAATGAGGAGATCTGGCCGCTTTGGGCCCAGATTCAGGTGCGGCAACAATTAGTTAGAACTGAGAGTACCTACCTCCTTTAGATGAGGCCACAACATCAGGCAGACAGTAGGGAGTGGAGGGACTGAGGAAACCTGCAAGGCACGTGCCTTGTCAATTACCAGGAGTGGGATGCTTTTCCTGAGCACCTGTGAGTTTCTCTGGAAATTTCAAAATTAAGTGCTCTTGTTTCCATAATTAATCCATTTACATCTCCTGCCCCTCTCTGATCCCGTGCCCTGTCCCTGAAGCGTCCGTTGGTTTCTTGTATGTCTTCCTAGAGTCACTTCATGCAAACCCACGAAGTGTGTGCAAATGTAAAACATCCCTTTCTCTTTCCCCGCTTTTCTTACATAAGGGAGCGTGTATACTCTACATGCAGTTCGGCATTTTGCTTTTTTTCACCTAACAATATGTTCTTGGAGATCTTTCCGGATTAGTTTGGCAGGAGCTTCCTTATTCTCAGAGACAGTATTATAGCTGTGTGGCTGAGCGTGGAGAGACAGCTGGGCAGACAAAGAAACTGAGGCTCCTTCTTCTACCCCACACACAAGCACCTCCCGGAGGGCCTGTGTGTGGTCGGAAGGCACCTACAGCACTCTGTCCTCCTGCCTGCTGTCATCCTTGTGCATCACGCAGCTCTCTTGGGCTTCTTCCTTTTAGAGTCTCGTAACTGTGCATGTTTTCAGGTCCTCAAGCCACCACCTCCTTCTCCCTGACCTGACTTGAAGCTTCTAGGCTGTGTGATCTTGGAAAAATTACTGACCCTCTCTGGGCCTCAGTTACTTCACCTATAAAATGGGGTGATGGTTTGGTTGCACCTGAAATGGTTATGATGAGTTATTACCTATAACGCATCTAGAACAGTGCCAGGCATGAAGTAAATGATATGTCTAAGCTTAATGATCAGTATTTTTCATGTGGTAGTCCACGATTTCTTACACCAGTCTCTACCGATTGGATACATAGGTTGTTTCCAATATTCTGCTTACAATGTGCAATGAATAACATTGTACATGTGTCATTTTAAAAAACCTGTCTACATAACACAGACGATGGGATACATTTGGAGAAGTTGGCTTGCTGGATCAAAGCGCAGAGACATGGGCAATTTTGATGAACATAGTCAAACGACCACCCCCCATGGCAATTTGTACTAATTTCCCCTCCCACCAGCAATGGATTTGATTGCCTGGTGCACAGAATCCTGCCAGCGGAGTGTGTTGTCTTGCTTTTGGAATTTTGCCCACAAGGTAGATGGTAAAATGGCATGCAATCTTAATTGCTTTTCTCTTATTATGAGTGACAATGGGCCCCTTGTCATCTGTTTAAGGGCCGTTTGTATTTCCTCAGGCACCTGGGCAAAGTGATCGCTAAAGCAAGAGGTGGGACATGCATAATAGGTTGACTGGTCTATTTTTAAACCCCAGCTATCGCTGCCAGTCGACACATTCTGATTATGGTTTGATTTTTGGCATGAAATTGGCATTCTCATCTGCTTAATTTTAATTTTAAGTGCCTGGAGTCTCGGATCAAACGTCATCTCTTTGGAGCATGTGTTGTGTGTCATCTTCAGATACCACCTGGTTTATTTATGTGTTTTCTATTGTCTTTGCTTTCTCCTCATCATCTGCTCACCCGCCCAGAGAGAATTCAAAGTCCGTGAAAGCAAAGATGAGTGAGAGTGTGGTCTCATGGAACTTCTGGTTTCAGGGTTTTCAGAGTAACAGCCATCGCTGGTTTCCTCTGGATTCACAGATTCACAGATTCACAGTCAGCACCTTGAGGGAGAAATTCGTCCATCCATCCATCCATCCATCCATCCATTCATCCTTCTTTCCTTCCAACCATCCATTTATTCGTCCATCGAGCCATCCATTCATTCATCCTTCTTTCCTTCCAACCATCCATTTATTCGTCCACCCATCTATCCATCAAATCATCCATCCACCCCTCCACCCACCCATTTGTTTATTTATTCAGTGGTATCTTGTCAAGCACCTGTTACATGCCATGCCCCAGGCTTGACCCTGCAACCACAGTCGTGGACAATGCAGATGTAGTCCCTGCTGGCCAGCTTACCAGTCTAGAAGGCAAGTGCAGTGCTCTGAATGAAGGACATGGTCTATAATCGCAGAGTTGAATATCGTCTAACAAGACCGGGGCACGGTGGCTCCCGCCTGTGATCCTGGTACTCTGGGAGGCTGAGGCGGGAGGATCGCTTGAGCTCAGGAGTTCAAGACCAACCTGAGCAAGAGCGAGACCCCGTCTCTACTAAGAAAAGAAAAATTATCTGGGCATCATGGTGCAAACCTGTAATCCTAGCTACTCAAGAGGTTGAATCAGGAGGATCTCTTGAGTCCAGGAGTTTGAGGTTGCTGTGAGCTATGATGATACCACTGCACTCCAGCCTGGTTGACAGAGTGAGACCCCCATCTCTATAAAAATAAAAATAAGAAAAAATTTTAAAAGAAGCACAATAGGAGGGAATGTCAACTCTTCTCAAAACCCGAGTCTACATACACCGTTACTGAAAGGGTGTATTAGACAGGACAAGGGATGCCAGCTGCTATAACAGATAAGCCCTGAGCTCTCGGTGCCTGAACACAGTGACCATTTCCCTCTTTGCTCACTGAACTGCCCAAGATGGGTGGTTCTCCTGGGAAGCTTTTCTCCAGGCGGTGACTCAGAGATCCCGGGTCCTTCTATCTGTGGCTTTGCCATCTTCTAGGGAGATGGAAGCCTCTGCTTCCACCCCTCCAACCCGCCGTTGCTTCTGAATTTGGCTGGCAGACGTGGGAAGAGAGAGAACACTGGGGAGGATGCTGGACATTTCTTATGGGTCAGGCTTAGAAGTGGTTCACATCACTTCTACCTAAATGCCACGGGCCAGAATGCCGTCCCGGAGCCCCAACCGACTGCAGAGAAAGCTGGAACGTGTACCTTTGCTGCATGTATGCCCAGGAGGAAAAGGAAATGGGATTTGGCACACCCATAGCATCGTCCCTGCCAAAAATGGGACCAGGCAGAGAAAGTGGTTGGACAAACAAAAAATCCATCTTCGTGATTTTCCAAAACTGGAGGAAAAAGCACACACATAAAGGGTATGCCTTTGGTGGCAGAGGGTCAAGGCACATGAACGTGATCTGTGACAACGGACAGCACTTTAGAGTTAAGGGCACTGTTATTTCATTCTACCAAGATGCCGCTTAACATCAGAACCTACTTTGGAAATATCTTTTTCTTTTTTCTTTTCTTCTTTATTTTTTTTACCCTAACCCTAGGGTCTCTTTACTTTTCCACAACATTCAGACCCTGTTTTTCTCCAATGCATGGTTCCAGGGCTGATGTTTTATCTCATTCAAATGTCTCCTTAAGTCCTTGGTCCTTTCTCCAGTACGATTGGTTGTTTTCTTGCCAGCCCGAGGCAAGAGAGAGAGGTTGAGCAGTTGTATACTAATTACTAGGCTATTACTGTTATTATTCAGCTGTGGAAAAGAAAGCCCCAAATATAATTCTCCTCACTGACATCTCTCTGTGTGTCTCTCCCTCCCTCCCTCCCTCCCTCTCTCCCTCTCTCTT
>VBSM01003225.1:4916399-4931596 GCA_008086735.1 Cheirogaleus medius | reverse complement strand
GGAGGGCTTAAGATCTATTGAGATGTAGGCAGGCCCAGGTGGGTGATCGGTCGGGCTTTCTAGCAGTTATCTAAGCCTGACCCAGATTCCAAGAGAGGGGCTACACCCTGCTCCCCACACCGGCTGGCCACCGCGCCATGCCCAAATGTGCCGCTCCTCGGCTTGGTTCCAACCAGCTGCCCTCGGTGTAAAAATGAACAGGGCAAGGTGGGTCCGAGGGCTCGGTGGTGGGTCCCCCCATCGGTTTTGTGTGTGGTCTCCCTGTTACCTGCTCAACAGGGCTGGGTGCTTGGTGGACCCAGGGCTGCTCTCTGAGGAGTGGGCTGGTGGGTGGATTCACTTTTGAGGGCTCAAAAATGGAGCCAACCAGGCTCTTGGCTTCTGGGGGCTGACATTGTCACGGGGCACTGAGGTTTGGCAGTGTGTGAGCAGTCTACTTTGAAGATGGTGAAGAGAGGTCCAGCAGAGGTACTTTTGTGGGGGAGCTCACCCCAACAACGATGTCATCTCCATTGGTTCCCAAGGCAGGAGCCAGGTCTTTGCCGTCTAAGTTCCAACCTCGTGAAGAGGCTGGTTCTTAAGGTTAGCCATTCCTCCCCCCTCCAGGCCCATTGGAGTGTGATTCCTCTGCCCAGCGGAGCGGGGCTTGGAGGGTGGTGAGGGGCACACTCCCCTCCAGGAGTGCCCGGGAGGGACTGACAGGTTTCCGGGTTGAAAATGCCTTTAGATCGCCTTCTGGAGCCTGGGTTTGGAGACTTTTAAGAGGAAAAGAAGGAGGCAGGGAGTCCTTCTGTTGTGTCCTTAGCTCACCTCTGTCCAGCCTCAATCCTGCAGATCGGAGGGCTAGAAGGGAGGCGGGGGTGCTGTGGTAGCCCCTCGGAAGAAGGAATTGTGGGGGAGACGTGCTGGCAAGTTGAGAGTGTTGGTTGATACTTCAGCTTTTCTTTGGCCAGCTCGCTCAAGGCTTCCTTGCTGTTGTGATGAGTTTGTGCATTTTGCTCTCTGCAGACAGTTTTTGTTCTATCTTTGGCCCCAGGTAGTAAACGCATTACACAGTCCCACTCTGGAAAGGAAAGCTCCCCACCCCCAACCTGTCACCAAGCTGGGTCATCTAGGACTGAGCTTTCTCTGGGGGGTAGCGGGGAGAGAGAAGGAGAGGGGGATGGACAGAGGCCGAGGGAGGAGGGGAGTGGTGGATAAAAGAATTCAGGCCAGTGTAAAGAGACAGACTGTGTGGATGTGTCAGGGAGTCAAGATACCAGGACACAACATTGACTTTTCTTTTTCATCCACGATACTTCTGCAGTTTAAAAAAAGTGTACGTGTAAGGACTTATTCTGAATGTTTAGAATGCCGTCTAATAAACGTACAGGAAAGAGCACAGTCGGATCTAGCTTCCTACGTTCCCCAAAGTAAATATGTCAGTGCAGCTAGTGCTCGGGCCGAGAGCCCGGATGCGGCCAGCTCCTCCCAGAAGCCCTCCTCACCCCTCTCAGTCACTCCCTGACAAGGGGCCGCTGTCTTGACTTCTAACTCTGTAGCTTCATCTCGCCTCTTTTTGAACTTTATGTAAATGGAATCATGGTGCGTTTTCTCGTGCCTGGCTGCTTTTGCTCATGTCTGTGAGGTTTACCCACAATTGCTGCAAGTAATTGTAAGTTGCTCCTTCTCACTGCTGTGTAGTATTTTATTGTGTGAATCTACAACAACCTACTTATGCATTCTACTGTTGATGGTCATTTGGGTAGTTTCCAGTTGTTTCGTTAGGAACATTTCTTTGTACATGTCTTTTGCTAAGTTCCCCCCTCCTCTGCATTTCTCTTGGATAGGAGTGGAAATGCGCCTATCCATTTGGGTGCACGTGTAGTGGACATGTGTCTGAAAATGATGCTTAGTAAGGGTTGCAGGTTCCTCCCTGTCTTGTGGAAGAGGAGTGAGTGAATGTTTCATGAACTTGGCTGTGTGCTCATAGGGCCTAAGAGCGTTCATTCCAAGTGCAAGTTCCGTTATAGTGCGCTGGCGGAGGGTGCAACTTTGCCTTTCCTACACTCATGGGAAATTTGCCACTGTGATTCCTTCGCCTTCCATCCCCCCATGGGTCAGACTTGAAGCCAGCAGTGAGAATTAAGTGTTCTCATTTATTTCATCCCCCCCCCTTCCTAAGTAAGAAAACCCACAAGGAAGTCTTTGATGTTCAGATTTACATTGCTGCCTTTTTCTCGTGCCAGACAGCGATGCGTCTTGACCACACACCTTGGTTCCATGTTTTCATTGATTGGAAGTCTGATTTAAACATGGCTGTGATGGTCTCTGATGACTTCCGAAGAGCTCAGATCTGTCAGCTCAGTAAGAAGCATCTGTCAACCTTCCTAGAACTCCCCCCGCCTCCCAATGCCACACGCTCCTAATGTGCTACCAAGCACCAATGTGAATGTCATCTTTCCAGCCCTCCTCGTGCCAGCAGGTCTCCCGCTGAACACGATAGAGAAATCTGGACCATTGCAAGAGCCGTGGATGGAGGTCTGTGTTTTGTCACGTTTAAGTCTCCTGGTCCGCACGTGGGATTCCAGCTTTCCATCCCGGTTTGCAGGAATCTCAACAAGACACTTAAAGTCATATTGACATCAGGTAACACATGGACATTGGTTGATTGGCATGCCTCCAATTTTTTTTTTTTTTTTTTGGTAAGGAAAGACTCCTTAAAGAGAAATATTCTGCACAGGAAGCAAAAGGAGCCCTGGGGGATGTGGGAGCATGTTATCAGATGTTGGCCCATCCTGAAAGATTAGAATGTTCTAGAAGGTACTACTTTCGCAGGTAGGATGTATAACTCCCATGATTCTTGTGTTAGCTCAATTTGGCTGGTATTTCCAGAAGAGCAAAATTCCACAAAGTAAGAATAAGTGTGGCTTTTCCACTGTGAGTTTCTTTTTTCCAACAAGGGTGCAATTCCTCATCTGCCATTCCAAAATCCAAAAAACTCCAAAAACCAAAAAGATGGGCTCATTTAGAGGTAAAACCTAACCTGCACTGACTTGTGTGTATAGTCTTAAGGTACAGTTTGAATTGATGATGCCACGTGGTGCATGTTTTGGTATGTTTCGCCCGCAAACACGTTAGATACTCTCGATTGTGACGTGCTCAGACTTTTGTGCGCACGGGGATTGTCTTGTTAAAATGAAGATTCTGCTCCAGCAGGTTTGGGGTGGGGGCGGGGATTCTGTCTTTCCAACTAGCTTCCCTGTGCTTCTAGTCTGTGGGCTATGCTCGGAGTGTCCCGGTTATATCGTACAGACAGCCTGTGACATTTTTTCTTGTTCTTAAAAATCAGGTTTATCGAGGTATAATGTACGGGCAGCAAAATTCGCCCTTTTTATATGCTGTTCTGTACATTTTGGCAAATGCATGCAGGTGTGCGGCCACCACCCGAATCAAGTTATGGAGCAGTTCTGTCAGCCCTAGAATATCCGCATGGTGCCCTTCTGAGTCAGCACCCCCGTTTCTCCAGGCCCTTGCACCCACTGGTCTGTTCTCCGCCCCTGTAGTTTTGCCTTTTCCAAAAGGTCATATAAATAGAATCACGCAGTATGGAGCCTTTTGAGTCTGACTTCTCTCACTCGGGCTTTGAGATCCATTCGCATCCTTGCATGTGTCACTAGTTTGTCCCTTTTGGGCGCTGAGTGGTATTTCGTGGTATGGATGGGCCAGTGTTAATTCACCCATTTCCCAGCCGAAAGCCATTGGGATGTTTTCAGTTTGGGTGATCGTGAATAGAGCTGCTACAAACATTGGTGGGTGGGTTTGAGTGGGAACATCGAGGCCATAACATTTCCTTTTCTCTTGGGTAAATAGATACCCAAGAGTGGGATTGCTGAGTTGTGTAGTAGGCGTATGTTTAATTTTATAAGAGACCCCCCCCGAACTGTTTTCCAAAGTGGTTGTACCATTTTAACTTCCCATCTTTGTTATCCTTCTAAAAGCCCCAAGTTCTAAACTGCAGAGCACATTCGGCTTTGAGGGTTTAGAGTTAGGAATGTGGATTTGCAGAAAGTGATGGCAATAGTTGTGTTAAATGCCAGTCAGAGAAATGGGAAGGATCGTGGATGCTGTTTGAAGCTATGTGTCTGTACTAGCGAGAGAGAAGGGGGTCTCTGGGGTGGGGTGCCTTGGTTCTGCCACTCACCAGTAAAAAAAATCAAGCTCCGAGGCCAGGAGGCCCATGCCATTGTCCTGTTCTTTGCCACTGCAACTCCACTGTGTGGCACTAAGCAGGCACCCCGTACACGTTTGTTGAATGAATTAAAAAAAAAGTCTGTCTTCACCTATTAGCTAAATCATATAATATCTGATCTGCCCCTTGTGCCAATGTTTTAGGTTTTTGATGGGTTTTAAGTGGAAGAGGTTAGGAAGATGTTCATGAGGTTATCAAACCAGTGACGGTTTCTGAGATGTTAGCACTTGAGCAGATGGGGCGCGGTGGCCCCTTGAGAAGGAAGTCTTACTACAGCGGCGTGGGGGGGGCTTCTGTTGCGTGCTTGGGGCATGTGTCCTCCCTCGCTGTTGCCCCCAGGAGCAAGCACACATAGGCACTTCTTCAATAACAAAAGGCACCGCTGGGAAGGTGGATTAAATCCGGAGATAGTCAGAGCCTATGAGCTGTTAACGCATTTCTGAGAATGCTAACTCAGCTCTTGGGAAAGGGGCCGGATGGTGCCTGCCCTGAAAGAGGGCAGAGAGCACAGGAAAAGTGCCCCAGACTCTGCCAGACAGGCCGGGGTTCAAATTGTTGGCCAGCCAAGCCATCTTGCCCACTGGAACAATTTCCTCACATGCGTCAACGGAGGTACTGCTTCTGATAGTCACTCCCTTGGAGGGCTCTCAGGACATTAAATGGAGTCATGCATGGAAAATAGTCAGCACAGTCTCTGGCACAGAGAAAACCCCAAAATACAAAAAGCCACAATACCAGGAAGTCATATTGTGTCTCCCATCCAAGTACTAACCAAGCCGGACCCTGCTTAGCTTCCGAGATCGGACGAGATCAGGCGCGTTCGGGGTGGTATGGCCACAGACTTGTTCATAGTGTTCTATTTTCTTTCTTTTCTTGGAGGGGGCAACTTTGGCTAGAAACAAGGCTCTCTGGGTGGGAGCAGGAGCAAAGGGCCCCTCTGTGACTGGCCAGTGTGGATTTCTTAACCTGAGTGTGGGACTTTTTAAAGCAACCCTCGGACAATTTTTGCATTCTCTGTTCTCTTCGGGAAGCTTTCAGGGGGAAAAAAAAATTCATGCCCACTTGACCCATTTTTCTATTCCCTTCGGTCTAAGATAAAATTAATTCTCTTCCTCCCCACCCACTTGGTCCCTCCCTCAGTGGGTGACAGGAGAGGCAGTTTCAGAGTCTGTAATTAGTTTTCCTGCTACCACGCCCTGCCTCCTCCTCCAGAGTAGGTCAACAGCCCAGCCCAACATGGAGACCACAGACTCAGGACACCTTCTTCACCTCCCCTGGTGTCTGCTGCGAACTCAGCAGAACTGAGCTTTTTGGGTTAGAATTCAGGTACCCTCCTCCTGCCCTACCCTGCCCCTGAAACTCCTGTCTTCTCCCTCACTCCCTGGGAGAATAGAGAAGGCGAAGAACATTCCTGGACAGGGGACCAGGAAGATGTGTGTAGCAGCTTGGGTTTCAAAAACCACTGGGCATTGTTAGCTCTTGTCCGGGTAGGGTGACGGTTTATCCGGGTTTGGGACTGTCCTGGTTTTAGCGTCTCTGGAAACTCATCAGTCCTGGGCAAATCGGGATGTGGGTCACACTAGGGGTGCGTTCCTAACACCTGAGAGAGAGAGGAGTTTGGTGCACAGAAGATGGTGCCAGTGATCAGAAAAGGGGGCAGAGTCCGTCGCTTTTGCCCTCTGGAAAGCTGTGACTTTCTGTGGCATGAACACTGGTTTTGGAAGCCGCCTTTAAGGCCGCCAATGCGAGAGCAATCCCAGCTATGAAGGGAAATGCCTGAGTTAAGTCCGGATCAAGTTTTGTCATCTTGCTTCGGTCAGACGTGGCTTTTATCTGCTGCTCAGACTGGGAACAGCCGTGGGTCTTCCTTGAGGGTGCTCGGTGCCCAGGTCGTGCGTGCGTGCGATTAGGGATTAGTGTCCCCACCTCCAGCCCCCAAATAACAGTGCTCGACAGAGGCAGGAGCCACGAAGGGAAACCGAACTTAGTCGCCCACCCGCCAGGAAATAATATTCACGGTGTTACGTTCTGTTCTCAATTTAGGCGTATGCGTAAAAAATATATAATTTTAAACCAATTTTTAAAGTCCTTTTTATACAAGCAGTGTTTGCAGGAGAGTGAAGTTCGGATGTTCCCTTTTCCTTCTCAAGAATAAATTGATGGCTTTGTCTTAAACGAGACATCGGGGCGGACCTATACCTAGGTCTATATTCTGACCTTCCAGAGCTGATGTGTTCTTTCATCCTCTTCACCATTATTATTTTCTTCATTAAGAATAGTGGGCCTGGGGGGGTGGTCTGTGCTGAGCACCACCTGCTGCTGTGAAATGTTCGTGGCATGCTGCGGTGGTGTCTGCCCGGGAGTGTGTCTGTCTGAGCAACAGCACCAGGGGTGGAGGCTGGAAGGAAGAAAAGAGGAGGGGAGGCGGTATTGGGGGGCAGGGGAAGGCCTACCCGGCTTGGAAATAGGCCACCCTGGCTGCAGATGTCAGCTCTAGTTGTAGAGCCTTAGTCTTCTCATCTGTAGAATGGGGGCAGTAGTTCTACGTCTAAGGAATGATGGGAAGTTTAAAAGCTACCGTGCCCAGAAAGCACGTGGCATGTATAATATAATCACTCTGTAAAAAGTAGACAAACCAAAGGACTTTAGACTCCCATAAGGACAAAGGCTGTGTTGGTCCCCATTCTGTCCCCATGCCTGATACCTCCAGGGGCTGAATACATAATCTGGGGGTGTTTTCTTGCACCGCAGGTTAACAGACTGTTCCTTTAATCCTATCCCAGGTTCAAGACACACCGTCCATAGTGTCTCTCCTTTTGCCGATTTTTACTTGTTTATTTTAATGATGTATGGAAGCCCTGGTGGACCCACCACCTCGGCCAAGAACTAGAACGCTGGTCCTCAAAGTGATCCCTGCACCCCCTAATCCCCCCCCCCACCGCGGGGTTGGCGTTCCCTGCTGCAGGGAGGAGTTTCTCACACTCGGGCATGCAAACCTGAGGGCCCTTTAAACACGGGTGCCTAGACCTCACCCCCAGAGTTTCCCCCCACAGGAGGGTGGAATTTGCTTTTCTGGCAAGTTCCCAGGCGGGGCTGAGGCTGCAGCTCTCCCCGTAAAGGGGAGCCCCCTTTAAGAAACACGGAACTAGAACAGGACCAGTCACTTACGTCTCCCCGTAGTCTCCACGCCTGCCTTTTCTGTCCGACCCCTCACCCCGTCGCCCCAAAGGCAACCGTTTTGAATTGTGTGTGTCTTACTCCTTGCTTTTCTTTTAAAGGAAAATGTTTTATCATATATTTATATATACTTTAACATTATAAATTTAACTTTCCTTGTTTCTGAACTTTTTCATCTTCTGGGACTTGCGCTGGTTTTTCTTCACTCAACTGTAAGTTTCTGAGATTCGTCTCTTGCGGTGTGTAGCTGCTGGTCATTTATTTTTCTCTGCTGCATAATATTTCACTCTGTGATAATACAGTCATCTATTTATCTATTTTCCTGGGTGATGGGCATGTAAGATGCTTCCAGTGTAGGGGAGGTTGTTTGTTTGCTGTTATGAGCAGTATTTACTGCGATGAATAAGTAATTTTGAATGAATGAATTTAAGGTGTTCATTTTAGCCTGAGTACTTGGGAATCTGGCCCGAGCTAGAATCAGCTGCGACACATCTGCATCCATGAGACACCGGCCATCAGACAGGCAGAGGCTGAGCCATTTCATAATCTACTCATTGTTCTCGCTAAGGGCTGGGTCAACCGGATAGCCCTTGTTCCTGCTTGTATTCCGAAAGTCAGAGCCTGTGGTTTAGACACTGGCCATTGATACGGTTGCAGAGAAGCAGCATGGCTGAGTTGAGAGCCTGGATTCTGCACCGGGTGGCTGAGGTTCGAATCCCAACGCTGCTGGTTTACTGGCTGTGTGACCTTGTGCAAGTCACTTAAGTGTTCTGTGCTTCAATTTCCCAGTCTATCCAATAGGGATTCTAATAGCCTACCTTGGAAGATTAAATGAGTTAATATATGGGATACTTAGAATGCTGCCTGGCACTCAGTAAGCAGTATGCGTGTTTATGTATGGAAGGGCGGATGCACGGATAGACTTATGTAGGTGGCCTCGTTTGGGCTTCTTTGACCCACTGCTTGGAATGATGTGAGGCGCACAGTAGGTGCTGCCATAGTGTTAATATCCTGCCCTTTCTTGCCAAGGCTTTCCACTCACTTGATCTCTGCCATTCTTTGGCATTTATATTGTTAACCCACTCTCCTGAATGGTCAGCTCAACCAGTATGGCTCCAGTATATAAGGCAAAGGGAAAATAATCACAGGGTCTTGTTGACTGCATGGACCAGAATTCCATGATTCCAAGGTCCAAGTGGGATTTTCCATAGCAGTCCTTTATCCATGTTCCTAGTTGACTTCCTCTCCCCTTCCCTGTGCCCCAGTATCAGACTTTCCAGTCTGCCTACAGTTTCCCCTTCCTCTAACCATGCTCTCTCCCAGCCTTGCCTTCTCTCCCAAAGAGCAAGCACCATCTGTGAAGGCATCAAACACTTCAAAGCAGCGAGACTAGGCTAGCTTCCGTGAGGGTCTTACAAGGGTGTGGAGTGCTTGGGTCTGGCACAAAGAGTCAGAAATGTTCATGGGCTTGAATTATCTTTGGAAGAGTTGTTAGAATGCAAATGTTTTACCTTTTGGTCTGTTCCTAATCACAATGCAGTCTTTTAAGTTATCGATCGTGGATGGATGCTTGTGATTTAGCGGGGGATGGGGGCATCCCATGCAGTTAGTGTTGGATGGCTGGGTGGATGGATGGATGGATGAACTGATGGATGGTCGGTTGGATAGATGTGTGGGTGAGTGGGTGAGTGGATGGGATGAAGGAAGTAAGGATGGATGGATGTTGTATGGATGTGTGATTGGATAGGTAGGTGGATGGTTCTATCGGTGGGTGGACAAGCAGATGGATGGATGGATGGATGGGTGTATGGGTGAATGTATGGGTGGAGAGTAGGTAGGCAGATGACTAGATTGGATTGAAGGGTGAAAAGATGGATGACTGGATGGATGGGTGGATGGATGGGTAGATGATGGATGGTCGAATGGGTGGGTGGATGGGTGGATGTTGCACATAAAAGGGTGTGTGTCCATGTTTGGGTCTGTCTGATGTTGTACTCTGATCGACTTGGGACTGACCAAGTCTCTCTGCTCACCACCCTAGTTGTGCCTTTTCCAGTGTCAAATTAATCTTGCTTGCTTTCGTAAACATCAGTAAGATTGTATGTTTACGTTTTACTTCTCTAATTAGGAAGCTTCTTGAGGGTAGGAGACAGTGATATACCTTCCTCTCATGCCCCGAAAGTTCCTTCACTCTATCACACCTAAGTATGTAATTGAGGAATGGTGCAGAAAATAAACAGGTCTGTTGACAGAGATTATTAAAATACCGGAAACACCTGGTTTCGTTTGTTTCAGTGCTAGGACTGAAAGCGGAATTCCTTGGGTTTTGCTCCATCAGTGGGTAGGACGGTGTGTAGTGGTGGACTAGTGGAATATCTCTCTTCCAAGCAGGCTGGGTAAATACCCCAGATTCTTACCCACTAGGCAGAGATTGCAGATTACTGATGTCGCAGGGTCCTATAGTACCCCACATTGATCTGGTCCCTGTTTTGTTTGTTACCTGCGTCTCTGTTCCTCCGAGTCTGCTGTGGCTAGCTCCTGCTCTTCATTTAAGGCTCAGCCAAAAAGTCACCTCCTCCAGAAGGCCTCTACCCTGCATTTATGGAACATCCAAAGCGGCGGTCCCCAACCTTTTTTGGCACCAGGGAGGATGGTTTCAGGATGATTCAAGCGTGTGACATTGATTGTGCAGTCACACCTCTCTGCTAACGATAATCTGTGTTTGCAGCCGCTCCCCAGCGCTAGCATCCCCGCCTCAGCTCCACTCAGATCATCAGGCATTAGATTCTCATAAGGAGCCACAACCTAGCTCTCTCGCGTGCGCAGTTTACAGTAGGGTTCGCGCTCCTGCGATAATCTAATGCCGCCGCTGATCTGACAGGCGTCGGAGCTTGTGCAGAGATGTGGGTGATGGGAAGCGGCTGTAAATACAGATGAAGCTTCGCCCTCTCACTTGTCCTTCACCTCCTGATGTGCAGCTGGTTCCTAACAGGCCACGGGCTGGTGCCTGAGAGTTGGGGACTGCAGGTCTAAAGTACAAAAAAGAATATAAAACGTGTATACTCTCTCATCCAGGAAGAATCTCTGAAGACACATTAATGTATTTCATCCCATACCTTTTTGCGGATATAAATTTTTGTGAACATACATTTCCATGCCACTAAGTATCTTTGAAAAAAGAAGGGTCACCACGTGTAGTTGTGCAGGCTGTATGCCGCACAAGGGCAGCATGTCATGTGTCATAGGCATCGTAGAGCTGTATATTTATAATTTCAGTGCCCCAGCTGAGGGAAGCTTAAGTATCTCGTTCTAACAAAATGAAGATATTATGACAATTTTTGACAGATGCGCCTAACAACTTGAGAAAGGGGCGTCTTGTTTACGTTCACACAGTGGTGCTATATGGGCTGGCGACAGGCACAGAAAAGACTGTTGATATCGGACGACATTCCACTTTGTGGATGTATTGTACTTCATGGAACCATCTCTAGTTCTCTGTTTTGCCAATATAAATAACAGCGCAGGGAACATCTTTGCATGTGGGTCCCTGTCCAAGGTCCTGATAGTCCACATGCGGTACTCCAAGTTCATAATTGAAACTCTGTCGTTACTGCTTTCTTGGAATCTGTAGAAAGGATTTTGAGACCAGGTGACTGGTATATTCAGGATGTTGGTGACAAGGAACAGGGAAAGAACAGTTAATTGGTTTGAATTTTTTCCTAGGCCGTATGTAAAAAGCAGTGCTTTTGAACTGGGCTGATTTTACCCCTCGGGGTACTTTTGGCAACGTCTGGAGATATTTTTGGTTGTCACGAATGCGGGGGTGGCGGGTGTAAGATGCCACTGTCATCTGGTGGGTGGAAGCCAGGGAGGTGAGTTAAGCACCCTAAAATGCACAGGACAGCCCCCCACAGTAAAAACGATCCAGCCCGAGATGTCAGTAACGTCGAGGTTGAGAAATCCCGATGTAATAGATGTCACAGGCTTCTCCAAGGGGAGTGGGTGGCTTTAGGGTTTTTGGGTGACTTAAATTTAATTTACAGTTTCTCTTCCTGGCTGGGTGTCGAAGGCAGCTTTCTGTGAACTTTAGATCCCACACGATCAGCAACAGGCTACCGACAGATTCGTTGATGTAAATATAGATGAGTGTATAGAAGGAAATCTCACCCAGAGTTGGAAAATGTTGGAATGAAAGCTGCTGCGGCCTCCCCTTCTCTCTCTTTCTCCTTCTGTTACCCAGTTTTTAAATCGTGCCTCACTTTCTTTGGGCTGCTGGCGTGGTAACTGCTGCTGGTGTGGACTGTGGTTCTGTGTTCCCTTCAGTCCCCACACCTGGGGCTGGTCTTGGGCGTGGACAGGAGACAGATGCCTGCAGCATAGCAGCTGAGAGATGGGAGGAGAAGAGGTGCATTCATTCATTCATTCATAAATGTTTCTTGAGCACCTACTATGTGCCAAGCGAGTGGGAGGAAGTGAGGGCGGGGAGGTGACAAGGGCAGGTAGTTCTGGGCTCTGTGAACCACAGTGAGGATTTTCTTTTCCTCCAAAGGAAATGGAATAATAACCTCTCCCCCTTTTTCCTCCCAGCACACCTGTGCTTTCTGTTTTCCATAACAAAAATGGGGCAGTGGTTAAGGGACAGAATCTGAGGCCAGCTAGGACCAGGTTTCTCTCTGTCGGTGGTGTGGCCTTTGGGAAGCCGCTTAACCTCAACGACTCTCAGTTTCTTTATCTGTAAAATGGGCAGAGTAATATTTTCCTCCCAGGGATGTTGTAAGGATTAAATCGATAATGAATGTAAAACACTGTGCTTGGCACATAGCAAATGCTCAGCAAGTGGTAGAAGCTCTCAGTTTCCTCTTGGATGGGGGCACTTGACACAGACAAAACCCAGACAGACACAAACAGACAGAAATCCCTGATGTGGCTGACATTCTAGGTGGGGAGGGAGACAGACCAAGACCAGACAACAGGTATAGGATAGAGTTGAAGTGTGGCAAGTTCTGCAGCTCAAAGATAAAAATCTCCCGGGTGATCTTGGCTGTACCTTGGAATCCACTGAGACTGGAGATAACACCTGAAAAACTGAGCTAGGAGGAGACCTGAAGGGAGTGTGGGCTTGATTCAGGGTGATTTGGGAAGTACGGAAGGTGAGGGGCTGGTGTGTTGAAACCCAGATGGTTCTGTCTGGGGGGTGAAGCAGGGATTGGTTTGGGGGAGTCCCCAGGGGACACGTGAGGGATCCCAAGCAGGTGAGCAGGAAAGGAAAGGTGGAGGACCCAAGTGAGTTCTGATTTCTTCCTTGTACACCAGGGTATTTTCTCAACCTTAGCCCCAGGTCTTGGGTCAGTCACTTACAGACACAGACCAAGGGGGCGAGCTCTGGGTTATTTTTAAGGCTCTAGGGCAGGGGTCCTCAAACTTTTTAAACAGGGGGCCAGCTCACTGTCCCTCAGACCGTTGGAGGGCCGGACTATAGTTTAAAAAAAACTATGAACAAATTCCTATGCACACTGCACATATCTTATTTTGAAGTAAAAAAACAAATGGGCAGAAACACTCGCATGTGGCCCACAGGCCATAGTTTGAGGACGCCTGCTCTAGAGGATGTAATTTTTTCCCTAACCTGCCTGATGTGCATTTCTTTTTTTTCTCAGAGGTTGACTAGACGTGAGATACCCAGTAAGGTAGCCACTAGCTGTACATGGCTATTGCAATTTGCAAATTAAGTACGGTGAAAAAGTCCTTCCCTTCAGTTGCACTGGCCACATTTGAAGCCCACAATTTCAGTGTGTGGCCAGTGGCCACGAGACTGGATGGTGCAGATCAAGAACATTTTATTGCTGATATCCCCGAACCTACACTTTCAGCATCTCCAGGGACCTTGTTATAAATGCAGAATCTCATCCTCCACCCCAGACCTGCTCAATCCCAATCTGCATCTCAACAGAATTCCCCAAGTGATCTTGGCTGTACCTTGGAATCACTTGGAAGTTTTAGAAATGCTGATGCCCCAAGCCCCACCCCCACAGATGCTGGAGAGATTGGTCCAGGGCTGCCCCTGGGCTTGGGGATTTTTGAGAGCTCCTTACCAGGTGATTAAGCAGGTAGAGTGGAGCAGGCAAGCCACTTACCCTCTCTGAGCCACAAGTTTCCTCTCTATAAAACCAGAGACCTGCTGGCACCTCCCTCCCAAGGCTGTGAGGAGTAAACGATGTTATGATTCGAAGTGCTGAGCGGAGCGTCTGGAACACTGACAGCAAGCACGCCCTACATACATAAGTGTTAACTTTTTTTAAATGAGGTCAGCAGCCTTAGATCTAATAGTTGGAGTGAAGAAAACAAAACTCTTTTTTTAAATGGATTTTGCTGTGGGTTTTTCTGTTTTCTTTCTTTTATTTTTTTAAATCGAGTTAAGGCTGGGCACAGTGGCTCACACCTGCAATCCCAGCATTTTGGGAGGCCAAGGTGGAAGGATCACTTGAACCTAGGAGTTCAAGGCCAGCCTGGGCAATATAGCAAGACCATGTCTTTTTAAAAAAAAATTTTTTTTTAATTAGCTGGGTTGGTGGCGCATGCCTGTAGTCCCAGCTACTTAGGAGGCTGAGACAGGAGGATTGCTTGAGTTCAGGAGTTTGAGGCTGCAGTGAGCTGTGATCATTCCACTGCACTCCAGCCTGGGCAACAGAGAGAGAGAGAGACTCTATCTAAAACAAATTGAGATAAAATTCACATAACAGAAAATTGGCCATTAACCATTTTAAAGTGTACAGTTGAGTGGCATTTGGTACATCCATGCTGTTGTGCAGCCATCACCTCTCTCCAGTTCCAAGACATTTTCATCACCCCAAAAGGAAGCCCTGTACTCCCCATCGCCCCCCACAGTCACTGGCAACTGCTAGTCGTCTTCTGTCTCCATGGATTGACCTATTCTGGTTTGGGGGTTTTTGAACTCTGCTCCACTGGCTAAAAAACTCTGGGCATCCCGGCGAGACTGTGAGAATGCCCGGCTCCCTTCACTGCCAGGTCTTCCCGGCCCTGGCTTGGGGGCCGCCCCCCACCTGTTTCCCGCTCTGGGCACCTTGGTCCTGCTCATCAGCCTGGGCTAATCTCAGCAGCAGCCTGTGTTCTTCTCTCCCGGGGCGGCCACAAATGAGAGATTTCATCTCAGCTGGGTTTCTCCTAGTTA
The DNA here is from genome assembly GCA_008086735.1 of Cheirogaleus medius. Classification (NCBI taxonomy): domain Eukaryota; kingdom Metazoa; phylum Chordata; class Mammalia; order Primates; family Cheirogaleidae; genus Cheirogaleus; species Cheirogaleus medius. The sequence continues at coordinate 4,916,999 of VBSM01003225.1, read as the reverse complement.
AATATTTAATAAATAAGACCTACAACTTGTGATGCTGGGAGTGTTTGATAGTGAAATTAATGAGGGGGAGAGAGTGGCAGGCGGCCCACAGGTCCCTGCCTGAGCCTGGCTGGTCGAGGCGTCCTGGGCAGGCATCTGCCACGGACACTTGGGTAACCACTGTGGGCCACACGGTCCCATGTCCCCAGGCCAGGGCCTTCCTCTTTCTTTAGCACCGTGCCTGGCACAGAGTAGTGTTTGAGAAAAATGTGTTGAGAGAGAGAGAGATTGTGTGTGTGTGTGTGTGTGTGTGTGTGTGTGTGTGTGCAGGGAAGATAGAAGAGAAAGAAGAGGGAGGAAGAGAGAGAGATGAGAGAGAAAGAAAAGTGGAAGGGAAAGAGAGAGCGGGAAGGGGAAGGAAAGAACTGGAGGAAGTTTAAGGAGGACCATGATGAGGGAAAGAGAAAGAGACACAAAGATGGCGGGAGATGAAGGAAGAAGGAAAATACAGAGAAATAAAAAAGAGAAACAGAAAGAAAAGAGAGAATAATCCTTGGATCTTCCCCCCTCTCCCATTACCCTCGATCATCTTATTTTTTTTATTTTTTTTTTCTGTCTCCC
>VBSM01003225.1:4876421-4892853 GCA_008086735.1 Cheirogaleus medius | reverse complement strand
GCGGAGCCTAGAGCCGGATCGTGGGAAGCCCAACGTTTCATGAACCCTTACAATGGGGGGTGGGGGGGACGTCCTCACTGCCCGTTCCCCACCGTCGCCACCCAGCAGACCTGGTGTCAGCCGGGGTGGGGACAGGTGGCAAGTGGCCACCTTGTCCCTGGAAACGTCATATTCAAGACCAAATTCTTGTGAAAAATTTCGACCATACACAAAACTAGCAACAACAGTACAGTGAGCACCCGCGCCTGCCATGAACTCGTCCCCCGGATTCAGCTGTGGTCAAGGCTTGGCCACATGCCCTTGTCCTTATTTAATTTCCTTGGTCTGCGTGCAAGGTGCATTCCAGGCAACACGTCAGTTCACCGCCACATCCTTAAGTCTGTGTTGCTAAAAATGCAGACATTTTCTTACATTGCCACGGTGACATTTAATAGTATTAATTGCTGTTAATTAACAGCGTTAACATTTGTAGTATTATTATGTCGTGTAAGACTCTTAATCTAAAGCAATATTTCACCCCGTGTCCCTGGCTTGCTGCAGAAACCGGTTGATGTCATTTAGCTGGTTCTTCTGTCCTCTGTGTTTCTTACACGTGGACATCAGCGCTGGAGGGCATTCAGAGTTCAGTTGCTCATTCAGTGGAACTCTACAGCGCTATGAAGTAAGATTCTTCCTGAGCCCCCAGTAACCTGCATCCTCCTGCTGGCGTTCTAACAGAGGGAGACCTCCCGTCTCTCCCCTTCCCAGAGCTGCCTATACTGCCTCCGCTGTCGGGAGAGAGGGATGTCAAAATCCACTCATTTCTAACCCACAAAACATTGGTGGTCTCAAGACTTTTTTTATTTTTTATTGATTTTTATTTTCCTTATTTATTTTTTGTTTTAGAGACAGGGTCTTGCTCTGTCACCCAAGCTGGAGTGCAGTGGTGTCATCATAGCTCACTGCAGCCTCAAGCTCCTGGGCTCAAGCGATCCTCCCGCCTCAGCCTCCCAAGTAGCTGGGACTACAGGCGTGTCCTACTACACTCAGCTCATTTTTAAATTTTTTATAGAGACTGGGCTTCACCATGTTGCCATGGCTGGTCTTAAACTCCTTGCCTCAAGCAATCCTCCTGCCTCAGCCTCCCAAAGTACTAGAGTTACAGGCATGAGCCACCACCGCACCTGGCCAAGACTTTTTTATTTTAATAGCTACATATTATAGTACATATTTGTAGAAGAAACAAACTCAGTTTCTCCCATCATGTTCTCACAGCACACTTCTGACAGCTGATGTGTGGGGATTTCTCCCTATCAGCAAGCAATCGGTTCTGCAGTAGACACCAGCTGGGTGTCCTGCAACTCAGTTCCAACATTGCCTACCTGGAGACAGCGTTAGATTCCACAGGTTGAAGGCTCGGTCCCACAAGACTGCCCCCAGCTCTGGTGTCAATTACAAGCTCCAGGTTGTCCTACCTGAGCTTCTAACCATCTCTAAATAAGGATTCCTACAACCCCATCTTTGGGTTCAATTAATTTGCCAGAGCAGCTTACAGAACTCAGGGAAGTATATTTACGGGTTTATTATAAAGGACATTACAAAGGATACCGAAGAGGAGGCGCATAGGGCGAGGTATAGAGGAAGGGGCATGAAGATTCGTGCCCTCCCTGGACACACCACCCTCCAAGAACCTCCGTGTGTTGAGCTATCTGGAAACTCCCCAAACCCTGTCCTTTTGGGTACTTAGGGAGGCTTCATCACATAGGTATGATTGATTAAATCATTGGCTATTGATGATGAATCTAACCTTCAGCCCCTGAAGGTTGAGGGTGGGAGGTGGGGCTGAAAATCCCAACCTTCCAGTCCTGCCTTGGTCTTCCCAGTGACCAGCCCCCATCCTGGAGACACGCAGGGGGGCTGCCAGCCACCTGTCAACTCATCAGCCTATGAAAAGACACCGCATTGGAGATGCCAAGGATTTTAGCAGTTGTATGCCAGGAAATGGGGACAAAGACCAAATATATATTTCAAAATATCACAGTATTCTAAAAATCATAACTAGCCTAGCAAACCTATGATGTCAAAACTTTTTTTGTTTTCACTTAAGATGAGGCTCAGTTAAAAAAATAAAAGTCCATTGAAAGAATAATAAGCAAAATCGTGTGTTACCAATGGCAAGTTGATGTGGGGAAAATTATGAAGGCAGAATGAAGTGATTGAAGCTTGAGAAACATTGTCATTGGCCGGGCACAGTGGCTCACGCCTGTAATCCTAGCACTCTGGGAGGCCGAGGCGGGAGAATCGCTTGAGCTCAGGAGTTCGAGACCAGGCTGAGCAAGAGTGAGGCCCCATCTCTACTAAAAATAGAAAAATTAGCCGGGCGTGGTGGTGCACACCTGTAGTCCCAGCTACTTGGGAGGCTGAGGCAGGAGGATCACTTGAGCCCAGGAGTTTGAGGTTGCTGTGAGCTATGATGATGCCACTGCACTCTAGTCAGGGTAAGAGAGGGAGACTCTGTCTCAACAAAAAGAAAAAGAAAAAGAAAGAAACATCACCATAACAGATGGACAACATCCATATAGGGGCTCTGATGGAGCAGAGACTGTAGCTTAATTTCATATACTGTAGACTGTCAGCAGGAAGCCAGAACCAGTGGGAGGTTCTGCAGGTGGGGACACTGGTCATTTGCCAGCCAGTGTAGAAGTGTCATTCCAATCCTTTAAAACCTGAATGTCTGTGCTGGTGTGTGCCAGCTGAGAACCACCCCCCGCCCAGGGTCAGATTTGGGAGTGAGGTCGGTGCACCCCATCTAACTTCGAAAGGTCATGGATGCTCTGTGTGTGATAAGTAAACACTCTAAACTAGCACTCCCAAGCAGAACTTTCTGCAGGGACAGAAATGTTTTCCATCTGTGCTGTCCATTGTGGTTGCCACTTGAAATGTAGCTAGTGTGTCTGTAGAACCGCATCTTTGAATTTTATTACGTTTGGATTAATTTTCATTGCAATTGCCGTGTGTGGCCTGTGGCTGCTGTATTGGAGAATGCAGGTCCAAACAAACAATCCTACTTGGCTGAGTGGTATGTGAAGTTGGCCAAGAGGAAAGAAGGAGAGTGTCCTTTCTGAGCTTCTGCTTCTCTTTCAAAAGTCTTCAGACAAGAGAATTCTGGCGATTTGCATGGGGGAGTGGGGGGCTGTTGCGTGCAGTAGGGTCGGGGAGGTTGGAGGAAGTTGATCTGCAAGTGGGTTGGTTCCTTGGTCTTGCAACCCTCTGCCCAGCCCAGGATGCTGACCTTGCCTTCTGTCCCTTCCAGGATGACACAGAACCATACTTCATTGGAATTTTTTGTTTCGAAGCTGGAATTAAAATCATCGCCCTTGGATTTGCCTTCCACAAAGGTTCTTACTTGAGGAACGGTTGGAATGTCATGGACTTCGTGGTGGTGCTAACGGGGTAAGTGGCCCGTGCTGCCATGCTTTTTAGATTTAACTTGCCGAGAGACTACAAGGCTTTGGAAGCGTCTATGGTTGGTGTGGTCCAGGCTGGGCTCAGGAGGGCTGAGCTCTCCTTGTCTCCTTCGCTGTGAATCTGCCTTCTTCCCTGCCGCTGACATCCATGTCTCAGCTGTATATCACAGCAGATGCTTTCTGTTACAATTAAAATAATAGCTCATTATAGCTGGCTGCTTCCAAAGTGCTTTATGTGCATCCTCTCATTTAATCCTCACAACAACCCAATGAATTAGGAAACATTAATATTCCCATCTGACCACTGAGGAATCAAAGCACAGAAAGAAACTTGCCTAAGGTCACCCAGCTCATAAGTGGTGGAACCGGGATATGAGCTTAAGATTATGTGATTCCAGAACTCAAAGTTTTAACTATTGTACATGCATGAGACTCTTACTTTGTTTGGTGATTGCCTTTATTTCAAGTTGATGAATGTTCATTGAGGACTTCTGGGTGCAAGGGGTGGTGGTTATGATTATAGAGAAAGCCAATCTAAATAAGGTACAGTTCCTGTCTTCATGGAGATCTGTATACGATGAACCATGATTGAAATGTGTATCCACTTTTCTCCAAGGACCCTGTATAAGATAACACTAGGTGCTATAACAAAAGATCCAAAACTAGGAAATGACTTAAAGGCATTCAGGGTTTATTTCTCACTCATTGAAAGTCCAAAACAGTTGTTCTTAGTCGACAATCTTATCTCCTCCAGATAATGATTGAGGGACCCGGGCCCTTGCCGTATTGTGGCTCCTCCCTCTCAACCCACAGCTTCCAAGAACTCCATGCTTGTCTGCCCCAAACTACGGAAGAGAAACAAGTATAGAAGGTGATACTTGGGAAGTTTTAAGGGGCTGGAAGGGACATGGCCCATACCTAGTCCATTCATAATCCATTGGCTAGAACTTGGTCACACTGCAAGAGAATGTCACTGGAGGGGAAGTTGGGAAAGGTCCAGTTGTGCTTAGGAGGAAAGGGAAACGATGGGTGAACAGCCAACCACTGTCTGACAGACCACAAAGACCTTTGTCAGATTCTAGCATGGACATTACCATTTTGTACTGATTGGTGCTTCCTTCTCTGCTGTCCTTGGAGCTAATTCTGCGTCTTCTATTCTAAGACCCTTATTCATTGTGATACCTTCGTGGTAGTCCTCTGTGGGATTGCAGTCTCTCGTAGGCTCTGTGGCTGCTTCAGGTCCTGTCTCTCTCGGTGGATGTCGTGGGTCGTAGCACCCACGCTTTGTTGGCTGGGCTCTCACAGTGCACATTTGTTTCAGAGCATTGGTGCTCCTCACAGAAGGAGCTGTGTCATATTGGGCTGTTTCTGTAGAGACATTCAGATTTGAGTGATCTGTTACAAGGACTCTGGCCTAGCTGTCATGAGCTTGGGTGCTCACTGAGGAACCTCCATTGGCTGTGCCCATAGTCCTGTGGCTTGGGACCTTGGCAGGTTCCAGGGACATATCATGGCATTGGGCACTTTTCTCTTACCTTGCTAGGAAGCTCATCTAGGAAACAGCCCAGTTGCTGACTTTATTGTTGTTGTTGTTGATAAAAAAAATGTATAAGGGCTTGGCTGGGTGCGGTGGCTCTCACCTGTAGTCCAAGCACTTTGGGAGGCCGAGGTAGGAGGATTTCTCAAAGTCAGGCGTTTGAGACAAGCCTGGGCAACATAGTGAGACCCCGTCACTACAAAAATAAAAAGAAGGCTGAAAAAAAGATTAGCCAGGCATGGTGGTGTACAAGTCTATATTCCCAGCTACTTGGTAGGCTGAGGGCCATGTGGCTGGAGCAAGTGACAGAGAGAGTAGGAAGAGTTGAGGGTAGGGAGGTGATGGAGTGACCTGCCATCAAAATGCAACCTCTTCCCTGCCTCCACTTCCCTGACCCCATCACTTTCTCTCCCTTACCCAGAAACACTTTTCTGAATTCTGTGTTTATCATTTCCGTATATGTATTTACACATTGACTACTTAAGTATATAAGAAATATATGATACTGTTTTGCAAGCTGAATGTTTCTCTATAGTATTTTTTTTTTATTCTACAGCCTGCCTTTTGTGCTCAACAGGAAATTAATCTGATTAGCGAGTAGTTCTCATTCATCCATTTTCACGGCTGTATAGTATTCTGTGGTGTACATATTCTATCATGGATTTATCCCTCTGGATTGTTTCCAGCTTTGGGCTATTTTGAACCAAGCTGTCCCCCTCTTTCTTGCGAGTGAGTGTCTCTAGGGCATATACCCAGGAGTGGAATTGCTGAGGCTGTACTATACGCATCCTTCAGCTTTGGGAGATGCTGCCAAATTGCTCTGCAAAGTGGTTGTGCCAGTTCATGCTCCCTGGGGGCTGACTTGCTGGCTAGGGCTGGCTTGACCTTGCTGGCAGGAAGGAGCCTTAAGCACCCGTATTTTTTTTAATAACATGGTTCTTGAAACAGCTTCGGGAAGCTCATCTACTGTTTAGCGTGTAGTTGAAGGCAGCCGTGCAATAGGTCAGTTTGTCAACTGGATGTTTGTAAATGCTCCCTGCTCACAACAAGGTCATCTTTCTTCTAGCTTTCTGACATCTAACGAGAAATTCTTCATCTAGAACAGATAGGTCCTAAGGTTGGAAGCCGTAGTTGGGATTCATGAATGCACTGAAATGGTCTGCAAAAATTATGTGTATATGTTATGTTTTTCTGGTCTGTAGTTTTCATTTGATTCTCAGGGGATCCTGACCTTATCATGAAAAGCTACCATTCTAGATTCCATTCCTTTCTTACCCCTGTTTCTTTTCCTTTTTGTGCATCCTGCATTCCCTTCACTTGCTTTTCTTGCTGTTATTTCTTTGGTAATCAACCATCCTTCCTTATTGTCTATTGGTTCTGTCTCCTTCAAATCAGGCACACAGCTCAAATTTCATTACTTCAAATTCCAAGGGACTGTTTAGTCTCCTGTTGGCTTATAAGCTGGAACTGGGGAAAGAGAAACTAAAAAGTCCTGCAGACCTAGCCTTCTGCTCAATGTCAGAGATGGGAAAATGCAGTAAACATTTAATTCTATGTTTTGGGGGAGGGGAGTTGAGTGTATTAATTTGATGCTGGGACAGTGACGACTTTAATGAGCACTTTCCGATGGAATCATTGTCTTCTCACATTCCTAAGCAAACCACAGTATTAAAACATCATTCATTTCTCGTGGACTTCCAGGGTTTTTGCCCTCTTCTCGTGTGAAGTTTGGTGGGAAAGATCTTTGTCCGTTCTTTGGAACTCAAAGCCTCAGAGAAAATTCTAACTTTATAATTTCATCAGACCCCTTCGAGGCGTGGTTTCATTGTATTTGTGTTCTGATCATTAAACTGAAAGTGTGTAAGAGTTAGATTTCAGAAGCTTGGCTGTGTTTCTGAGATGACGGAACTTTTACAGTAATGCTCAAATATAGACAAACATCGAAGAGATCAAATAACGCAGTCGTGCATGTTAAGGAAGGAGAATGTGAAGCTCACCAGGGTAGGCATGAAGACTGTACCTAGCACATAGTAGGTGCTCAGGAAAAATCAGTGGTTGTTAAGGTGGAGAGTGGTAACACTTCTGATAATGCGTGTTCTGGAAAATTTACGAAGCTGTTTAAGGATGTGGAGGCCGTTCATTTGATAGAGATAGTGAAATGGCCCAGGAGTCTATTGCAGATAACCCGAACATCAGATGAGACATAAGATGAACCAGTTATGGGCCCTTGCCAACTCTGACATTTTGTGACTCTGAAAATAAAGGTGCCTTTTTTTGGAAGATCCTATAAACTTCCCCGGGCTTTGGACAGTTTTGTTGATGATCAGAGGCAAGGAAAAGAGTACTGAGTGCAAGTACTCAGGGCCCAGCAGGGAAGGATGTTGGCTTGGCTCTCATAGCATCGTCGAATTTTAGGGCTGAATGGCCTCTGGCAGGTCCAACCCCTTTATTTTGACTGCAAGGAACCTAAGACACATAGAAGCCTGAGTAATTTTCCCAAAGTCATACTGAGATGGTGACAAGTCAGGGATCTTCCAGAATAAGAAAATATCTTCATGTCAGGGAACCTAGAACCCTGGTGTGGGGAGCAATGGGGTGGTATAAACGATTAATGTCACCCCTCGGGTTCTGCCACCAGAGCCCAGTCCTCTCTTCCTTCTTCCTGCTCCTTGAGTAGCCTGTGGCCTCTTTCTAGAGAAGTGGAAAGGAAGCCCCAGAGAATAATCCTGGTCCCCCCTTTTTTTTTATATAGTTGAAGAAACCAAGGCCCAAGGGGTCAAATGTCTTTACTAGAGGCACACACCTCTCATGCTGTCTCTCCTTTTTGGTTAGCTGAACAAACACGCGTAGCCACTCCTCGCCTTCTTTCTTCTTTCACCTCCTGTGCAGCTGTTCTGAGTCGCCTGCACATACAAACAGCATCCCCGAAACAACAACAAAACACAAGCAGCATTCTAACACAAGACCAACAACAGCTCCTATAAATACCAGACATTATTTTAATATCTGTCTGCAGTCATTTCTCCCCCAGCGGATCAGTCATCCACAGTACCAAAGGGAATCTCCACCCTGACTCAGATGCATTTTGTCATTCCCACCCAGAGTTGTATCAATATGAGAACGTTGTTCTTTTTATCGTTCAGCATTTGGTTGTCAGGATATTTGCTGAACCGTGTTTCATCAGGAGCCACCTCACTTCCTGGCAGCGGGAGCTAGTGTCTCCTGACTTCTACCAGCGCTAACAGTTGACAGTGATGGTGATGATGTTAACTGCCATGGCTGTCATGCTCATCATTTATTGAACACTTACAATGTGCCAGGCAGTATCTTAATAGCATTATGTGCCACATCACATTTCAGCCTCACAAGACTTTTCACAGATGGATCTGAGGCTCAGAGAGGTTAAGCAACTTGCAGGGAGTCCCACAGCTAATGATGGGAGTGTATCAGGATTGCGGCCACTCTGCTAGGACACTGCTCTAAAACGTAGATAACACTGGGCTCAAGTTAAGTTCAGACAAACAGCTGTTTTTAGCCTGGTATCTTTATGAATATGATATGTCATTAACAGCAGTGGCAATGTTGATAAACTGGAACGTAGTGGCCTTTCAGTGGCCTTTCAGGCTCAGTGGCCTTTCACTGGTACTTCCAACCTGATGTATTATGTACATGTATATATGCCCAGTTAATCCTTGCAACCTTCTAAGTGCCATTATTATGCCCATTTTACAGATTAACAAGCTGAGGCTCAAAGAGGTAAATTAACTTGCCCAAAGTCACCTACTATCTTAGTCTGTTTTCTGTTGCTTGTAACAGAATGCCTGAAACTGGGTAATTTATAAAGAAAAGGAGTTTATTTCTTACTGTTATGGAGGCTGAGAAGTCCAAAGTTGGTGGGCTGCATCTGGTGGGGGTCTTCGTGCCGGCGGGACTCTCTTCAGAGCCCGAGGCAGTGCAGGACATCACATGGGCCAAATGTGCGAGTTCAGGCCTCTCTTCCTCTTCTTACAAAGCCACCAGTCTCACTCCCATGACAACCCATTAATCCATGAATGGATTAATACATTTATGAGGTCAGAGCTCTCATGACCTAATCACCTTTTAAAGGCCCCACCTCTCAATACTGCTACATTGGGATTAAATTTTAATGTGAGTTTTGGAGGGGACAGATATATAAAACCTCAGAAGTGGTAGATCTAGGATTTGAACTCAGGCAGATGTGGGTCAAGTATCCACACTCTTGAGTGCTACTCTGTTTCCTTAAAGTCAAGTTTGCCAGGGAAGCAAACTTAAGAATCAGAGTAGAGTTCTGTGGGATGGAGAGTCAGAGGGATCCTTCCTTGTCTTCCCCTGTCTTGGGTTCCATGGCGGCCGGGAGAAGAAATGCAGAAGAAATGTCAGGAAGTGGGAGGTTGGCACAGCACAGTGGGAAGACCCAGGCTTCAGAGTCAGAGGACGCTCTGCCAGGTGTGACCTTGAGAATGTGAGTCGATCTCTCTGAACCCCAGTTTTCTCACCTGGAAAAGGAGGGTGAGCCTAGCGCCTATGCCCAGGGCTGCGGTGGGGCTTAGAGATGGAGATGTCACATGGGAGATACTGTGAACGGAGCCCTGGATCTCTCTGAGTACATCACAAGTGAGAGACGGTGAACTAAAGAGGAAAAAATTCCAACAAATGCTTTTGGGGGCGTGTGGTAGGTGCTGTGAATTCCTCACCCCTGTTCATCCAGCTTACTTCTGAGTTTCCCTATGGCTTCAGTGGGAAGTTCCCATGCCTGCTAACCTCTTGGAACCTCCAATACTCCCATCTTTCTGCATCTCTCTGGGACGGCCTTCTCCAGCATCACAGAGTCTGCTCGGCCCACGTGCCAGATGCTAAACATCCCCAAGAGCGTCCCTCAGCCAATGAGCTGGGGGGCCTGCGTATAAATACCCTGGCATCCCCATTGCTCAGTGAGAAAACTGGAGGTGGGGGGATGTTACACAGCGTCACAGAAGTTCCTCAGCAAAATCGGATCCCAGTTGCTCACCATGAAACCCATTCGCTAGTGCACCCTTTACCCATCCCTCCCTTCCTATATCCTCACTTCTAATTCCTTGGATCACTTCCCAAGTTAACCACCTGTACCCGGTCCTTGTCTTGGGACCTGCTTCTAGAGGATCCCAAACTGAATCAGGTAGCGAACGTCGGAAGCCTAGTGGGTTACAGGCTTCAGCACCCTGGACAGCGCCCAGCACACCTTATTGTACGGCTTGTCTCTTCCCTCCCTCGGCCCCCTGCTAGGGTGGAGAGGCACCGAGGGAAGGCCAGATGGCCAGGTGACCTTGTTCCATACTGAGCTTCTTGGCCGCTTTCCCTGTGGGGCTGGAGAAGACCTTGCCATCCCTCTCTCCGCAGGTTTGGGGGCTGATCGAGGTCTTGTCCTCTCAAATTGCTATGACAAATGCCAGCCTGCCTCCGGAGGGGCATCTGGCAACTGCCTCTGCAGTTTGCAGGGCTAATGACTCCTCTCCTCTCGCCAGGGCCGGGAGGCGGCTGCCTGGCGGGCAGAGGAAATCTCAACAGAACGGGAAGCCAGTGGGTGCCTCGGGCCGAGGCAGAGGCTGCCAAGCCAGAGACACTGTGCTGTGCTTTATGCACGGAGGTGACAAAGGCCCTGGAGCTGCCACGTTGTCACGCAGGTTGTAGAAGCTGGGTAATCAGCCCTCTCTCTGGAAAGGACCTGAGCCTAACCTGGAGACAAAAGGCCCTCGCTTTCAGTGGGGTCGTGGAGTCGAGTGGCAAAGCTGAGATTCGGAGGGGTCTAGGAAAATAACTCCCCTTCCTCGTTTCTCAGGTTCTCTGGTTGTACTCAGCCCGTGGTGGTCCCATCTGATCTTGAGGCTTTGCATGCCCCTCCAGTGCTGTCGTTTCCCAAACTGACGTCGCCAGCCTGGACCTCTCTTGAAGTCTTCCCTTGGTGGAGGCTCCCGGGCATCTCACGCGACGATGTCCAAAACAGAGCTCCAGAGCGCGCCTCCCACCCGGCACCTTCCTGTGTTCCCTGTCGGCGGAGGGCAGCTCCATCCTTCCAGGGGCTCAGGCCGGAAACTTGGATACCTCCTCCCCCTCTTGCTCACCGCACGGCTGATCCTGTAAATCCTGTAGGCTCTGACTTTAACGTACGTAACAGGATCTCACCAGCCTCATCATTGGAGCAGCAACCTCTGCCTGCGCCTCCCTCCTTCTGCCCTCCGGCCCCACAGCCTGTCATCGACCCCAGCAGCCAGAAGGATCCTTTTAACACATAAATTAGATCAAATCACTTTTCTGCTCACATCGGTCCCGGGGTTCCTGCCTCGCTCAGTGTAGAGGTCAGAGTCCTCAGGGTGGCCCCCAAGTCACAGTCTGCCTTATCATCTCCCCCTTCCTGGCTGTTCCTCGAACACTCCCAGCAACTTTCCAGCCCAGGACATTTGCACCGGTAGTTCCCCCCCTGCCTGTGCGCTCTTCCCCCAAATATCTCTTTGCTGCACCCCTGGCCCCTTATCTGCAATTTCAACACCTTCCCAACACTTCCTGTCCTCTTCCTTCAACTTAGAGTTTTTTTGTCTATGTACTTACCACTTGCTGACAATCTAGATATTTCACTTATTTATCTTAGTTTTTTGCCTGCCTCCTCTCCTAGGAGGCCGGAGGACAGGGATTCGATCTCTTCTGTCCTCGATTACGTCCCTGGTGCCTAGAATAGTGTCTGGCGTGGGACAGGCGCTCAGTGGCCTTTCACTGGTGACCCGCCAGTGTTTAGGGAAGTTTCGCCGCAACATAAGCTGATCCTTGGGCAGAGAAGCCCTTGCCAGAGCGGGCTTGCATGCCGGCTGGTCTAGATGACAGGGTGCGGTTTTGGAGGGCAAGGTGGGTGTGCTCACTTAAACCATCGCAAGATACCGTGTCTAGGATATGCCTGCCCGTGGTTGTGGTCCTAACCTGGGAGTTATGGTATGTTTTATGTGCGGTAGCTTTCTGAGCAAACTGAAACGCCTTTGAAATCATCTTTGCCGGCTATTTTGCATTGATAAGATAGCACAAATATGAGCAGGTTTGTGCAGAAGATGGGGGGTATGTCTGAGCAGGGACGTGTTCTCGCACACAGGCCTGTTGTGTGCGGCTGTGCGGGTCGCGCACTGAACCAGGCAGCTGGTGCGGGTGACCCGCCTACATGTGAGCCGCTTTTGGAGACGCCACAGCCTAGAGAGTATCAAATGCTTTATGCTCAGGAGTCCCTTCGGGCTTAAGAATCTTTTGATTTTAGCAATCAAGGTTTTGTGTATGTGTGCGGTTCTGAAAACAGAGGTGATGAATTGTCTTGTTTTCACTGTTCACAGGCACATTTGAAGGCCACCAAAAAAGTTTTAGGACATGAAATTCTAGCATCTGGGGCAGAGAGAGGAAGAAAACGTCAGACTCTTGAGTCCTGCTCTGGGCGCTAAAATGTGGCCGGTGGTTTTTCTGATGTATTAAGATACCACGGACAGAAAAGCCAAATGGTGGCTTTAGATGTGAGTCCTATGTTAAAAGGTGTTTGACATTCCTTTTCCAACCAGCTGCTTCTTGTGTAAGTAACTCTAAACGAAAGGGCAGTTGGTAGACGCAGACATGTAGAAAGCACAGTGGTTGAGACCACAGGCTTTGGCTCCATTGTTTCCAAGCTGTGTGACTTTGGAAAAGTTACTGTACCTCTCTGACTCTTAGTTTCTCCACCTGGAAAATGGGAGTCATAATGCTTCCTTCCTTGTAGGGTTGTTTTAAAGGTTTAAAGAGTTCATGTCTGACACATGTTTAGGTTTATGGATGGGACTTAACAGTGGATGGTCTAAAGGAAGAGGAAGGGACATGGTACTTTAGGCCTCAACTTCCTCATCTGTAAAATGGGAATAATAACTGTACCTACCTCAAAAGGTAAGATTCGTGGAGATAATACATGTAAGGCACTTAGAACCGAAATTGGCACAGAATAAGTACTCAGTGATGTTAGCTATTATAAGCCTAATAACTATAATTATAATGATGATAATAATTATTACTATTTCCCCAGCCCCAGTTCTATAGACCAGTTAGTTGGCTGTAGGGAACATCTGCTGTTGTTAGTTGGGCACCCGACATCCGACCTCCCCTCCCAGTTTGGGGAAAGCCTTTCCCTTTGCGTGCCTACTATGGGCTCACGGGACCCCACTGCCCTTGCAAGTTGAAAGTGAGGAGGATCTCTCCCTCTTCTCGCCCCCTGGTAATCAGGGCGTGTGATTTAGACTCAACCAGTCACGTACTTCCCCACCCTGGAATTCGGAAATGGATGAAGTGACTCACACGTGGAGGAATGATCCAGATCTGTCGTAGCAGGGCCTGGTCTGACCACACTGTTTTGCCTGTTTTCCAAGCCCCTTCTTCTGGCCCACTGTTATTATCTGAGAGCGTCCTAAAAATCCCTTCGTTGCCTAAGACAGCCAGTTACTTTTTTGTCTTTGCAACCAAAAACTCACGCTGACCCTGAGACAAAGATACAAGGGCAAATGGTTTGTTTGGAGATATCAGAAATCATAGTTAGGCCGGGCGCGGTGGCTCGCGCCTGTCATCCTAGCACTCTGGGAGGCCGAGGTGGGAGGATTTCTTGAGGCCAGGAGTTCGAGACCAGCCGGAGCAAGAGCGAGACCCCGTCTCTACTAAAAAATAGAAAAAAAAATTATCTGGGCAGCTAAAAATACAAAAAATTAGCCGGGCATGGTGGTGCATGCCTGTAGTCCCAGCTACTCGGGAGGCTGAGGCAGGAGGATCGCTTGAGTCCAGGAGTTTGAGGTTGCTGTGAGCTAGGCTGACGCCACAGCACTCTAGCCCGGGCAACAGAGTGAGACTCTGTTTACAAAAAGAAGAAAAAGAAAGAAAGAACATAGTTAAGGCAACAGGGGGGTGAGAAGGGGGAGAGAAGGCAGCCAGTAACGGCCGCGTTAGCAGACGAGTTACTGCTGTAAGCAAGTGGAGCTTTAGCCCTCTGGGGCACTTTGGGAGGCTGTGAACACACCCCTCGGGGTTAGCCCACCTGAGCGAGGGACCTGGCGTGGAGGGATCCTTCTGGGGCGCGAGCTCTCCGCTCTTCTGGCTTCCCCTGCGTTTGGGCTGAGCGTGCTTCTGTGGCAAGAACGTCATCAATGTTGGTAGTGAGCAGCACAGGGCTTGGACACAGCTCAGACCGTGGGGGCCTCACTCAGTGCACTTACCCAATCCTGCCCTGAGTTGTAGCTCAGCTGCTTAGATTTCCTGGGGAGGCATTTTGTTGAGGGTCAGTACACCTCTGGACTTAAGCAGCAAGAAGGAAATAAGACTCACCCCGTTGGCCCCAAATGGGAAGTGTGGCCAACTGACTACTCTATAAGAAAGGGATAAATGAGGAGCACCTAAAAGCCGGACCCTAGTCCTTTGGGAAGTTTTGGTTCCATTGATAATCTAGAGACAGAGAACCCTCTCCCTCCTGACCTAGTGAGTTGCAGGATATCTGGGCAGGGAAAAGCAGAGGTCAGAGTGAATTAAAGGCATAGAAATTCAAAACAGAAGAGGCAACAGGACCCATGTGGGATGCAGGACCTGGGAGTGGGGATGAATTAGTAACATTTTTTATTGTCTCTGGCTGGTAACAGTTGAGTAGCATTCATTCCAGAAAGAGAGAAATAAGCAAACTGGGTTTGTCTCCCTGTGGAGTAAGAAATGGATGAGCGGGGTAGCCTATACACAGAAGATGGCACAACACCCCGTGTGTTCACACCCAAGAAGGGAAGACATGTGGTTCTAGTATTCCTCTTGTGGAATCATGGCCTAGAAGTAGAGAAATGTTTGAAGGATGTATTAGGAGTGTGTTCAGCAGCAAGTAACAGAAAATCCAACTCACAGAAACTTAAGCAAATAGAGGCTTATCTTTTCCACATTACAAAAAGTCCAGTGTGGTCATTGGTTGCCATTGGCTAGCATCTCTGATTTCCCTACGGCCTTGACCTCATGGTTGCAGAATGGTTGCTGGAGCTCCAAACATCACACCCACATTCAAGGCAGGAAGAGGCGGGGATGAAATGGCCCCATCCAGCTCTGTCAATTCTTGTTTCAGGCAAAGTAAAAATTTTCCTAGGAACCATCTGTCAAACTTCTACTTACATCTCATTGATCAGAAATATGTCACATGGCCACGTCTAGTCCAAGGGAGCCTGAGAAAGCATTTTGCTTTTTTTCCCCCATTCTAGAAACCGTTCTGACTTTTGATTTTATATATGATTAGAGGTCAGGACATCTTATTTTAAAACTCTATCTAGAGGATCACTGAGCCCAGGAGTTCGAGGTTATGGTGAGCTATGATCGGGCCACTGCACTTCCAGTTTGGGCAACAGAGCAAGACCCTGTATAAATAAATAAATAAAATAAAAAACTCTGTCTCAATTTACCTGAAATCCGTCTCTTCCGTATGCCCCTTTGCCTCAGTTACGTGTTGCCGTGATAGTGCTGCATAACAAACATCCCCAAGACCCAGTGGCTTAAAGTGACAAGCATTCTTTTAGCTCATGATTCAGAAGGGTGGTAGTTTAGGCTGGGCTCAGCTGGGCGCTTCATCCGGTCTCGGTCGAGCTCGGGCACGCGTCGGTCCGCTGCGGGTCAGCTGGGAGGCTCTGCCGTTCGGCCGCTAGCTGGCTGGAGGCTGGTCTAGGGTGGCCTCGGCTAGCCGGGCTGGTTCACACGGCAGCAGCGGGATTCTACAAGAAAGAGAAAGTGCCCAGCCTTCTCGAGGGCTCGTCCCAGGAAGGCTGCACGGTCGCTGTGACCGCTGTTGGCCAAAGACAGCAACGAGGTCTGTCCAGATCCCAGGAGTCGGGCGACACTCCCGTCTCTGGGTGGGACAAGCAGCACAGTCACATTGCAGAGGGAGGGTGGGCACACAGGAAGTTGTTCATCCCTGACGCCGGTAGTAAACGGGGACGGCGTGTCACTGCGGTGTCACTCACACGGCGAAAAGGAGAGGAAAGTCAGCAAAAACTCCGCTGCGAGCCCGGGGACCGTCACACGGCACCGCGGGAACGGGACGTGGGGAAGGTGACACAGACTCCTCAGATGCCTCCAGCTCTTATCGAATCTCACCGCGACTTCTGAGCTCTGAGCCCTCGTGGGCGGCTGAAGGGAGGGGACAGATTTCTTGCCTGCCACGATGACCCGGTGCACTTCACAGCCATGCGGCCTGGCTCCTCTGTCGACCGGGGCTTTCGATTTTGTTGTTTCCTTTTGAAATGTCACCTGCTTCTGATCAGAGCCGGTTGGAAACCTCGCTCAGGCTCCGTGGGTCGGGGGAGCAGAGGCCAGGCCGGCGGGCGACCGCGTGGCCACCTTAGCTCTCCCCTCCCGCTCCAACTCTTTTCTTTTTGTTTTCTGCCCCTTTTTTTTTTTT
>VBSM01003225.1:4843258-4862415 GCA_008086735.1 Cheirogaleus medius | reverse complement strand
AAAATTAAAAAATAAAAAAAATAAAATTGAGTAAAATTTAAATTTCTGTCCCTAACTCGCACAAGCTGCGTTTCGACGGCTTAACAGTCACGTGTGCGTGGCTCCATATGGGACAGCGTGGAGCGAGGACATTTCTGTCACCGCGGGGAGCTGCGCCAGAGGGCACCGCTCAGACCCTGTGGGGACCAGCACCGTGCGGTGGAAAGACACCGGCCAGCTGGTGAGAAACTCGTCTTTTGGTCCCAGATCCGTCCTTCGCTTGCTGAGTGACCTTGGACAGTTCCCTCCGTCCCTCTGGAACTTTTTCCTCGTTAGTGAAATCAGGAAGTTGGCCTCCGTGAATTCCGTCTACTTCTAAATGTTATGACCCACCCAGCTCGGAATACAGGGGAAGAGGGTCTTGTCGGCCAGCCCGGACACGCGGGGCACTCGTGTCTCATCCCCGGGAGACAGTGCGGAGTGAGCTGAGAACAGTGTTCGGGACTGTGTCGAGCTCCCTTCCGTGCACGCTGTTCCACGTCTGCACTGCCTGCCTCTATGCCACGCCACACACACGCACACGCACACACACGCACGCACACACACGCACGCACATGCACACACACGCACGTACACACACGCACACACACGCACGCACACAACCACACGCGCATACACGCGCACGTGCACACACGCACGCACACACACGCACATGCACACACACGCACATGCACACACGCACATGCACACACACGCGCACACACACACACGCACATGCACACACACACGCACACACACACGCACATGCACACACACGCACATACACACACGCACATGCACACACACACACACGCACATACACACACGCACAAGCGCTGCCCTGTGTCTCAGGAATACAGCATCTTCCCTGCCCCAAATCTTGCCCAATTCCTACTTCCCTCTCCAGCCACTGCCCTGACTCCCCTAAATGTCCCGGAAATGTGCCCCACCTCCCACGCTCTCCTCACGCCAGCAGCTCTGTCCCACGTCCTCCAAGATCACTTTAGGAAAAGTCCCCCAGTGAGTAAGTGACCAGCTGTCCTACGCAGGCATCTCAGAACTTCTCTTTCTTGAGTGTTCTCGGGTACGCTGAGACGCTGAGCCTTCTCAGCCCTGTGATGCCTCTTGGCTGTGTTTCTCAGTTTCTAGTGACCCCTTTCCAGCCACTGTCATGGGATCATGACAATCTTCTGTCCGCCTATGGGACACCACACGATTCCCAGGCCAATTCTGACAGGAGGATTGCCTGAGCCCAGAAGTTCAAGACCAGCCTAGCCTGGGCAACATAGCAAGACCCCCTCTCTAAAAATATTTTAAAATTCTCCAGGTGTGGTGGCACGTACCTGTAGTCCCAGCTACTTAGGCGGGAGGTGTAGGCGGGAGGATCACTTGAGCCCAGGAGTTCAAGGTTATAGTGAGCTCTGATGACGCCACTGCACTCCAGCCTGGATGACAGAGTGAGACCCTGTTTCCTCATCTGTAGAATGGAGATAAATAATGGTACCTTCCTCATAAAAATTTTTGGAAGATTAAGTGAAATATTATGGAATAGCGTTAGCTATAGTTAGTATAATGTTTAATACAGCATTCTGAAAGCAGAAGGACCATCTCATCGTGTCTGTTTTTATCCCGGTGTCTCCTTAGTACTGAGGAAATGCCTGACATGTAGTAGGTGCTCAATATAAATTAATTAAACTCAACTGAACTGTTCGTCACATGTGTGCTGAGGACGCCTCTATGAGGACAGGCTGAGTGCTGTGAGGAGCCATCCCCAAATCTCAGTGGCTTAAATCTGCGGTCCCCAAACCCCAGGCCTCCGACCGGTACGAGGCCCCAGAGCCCCGTCACCCCCCACCCTCACCTCAAGTCCGTGGAAAAATTGTCTTCCGTGAAAAAGGTCCCTGGTGCCAAAAAGGTTGGGGACGGCTGGCATAAAGGATAAAAGATTATTTCTAGTTCACGTCATACTCTGGTCAGCCAGAAATCGTTGGTCTCTGCTCCATGAGCTCACGCAGGGCCCCAGGCTCCATCCGTCTTGTGTTTTCTTCTGTTCCCCAGGGTCATGGGGATCTCTCCTAGATGTTATTGTTTTCTTTTCTTCTCTTTCTTTCTTTCTTTCTTTCTTTTCTTTTCTTTCTTTCTTTCTTTACACAGTCTTGCTCTGTTGCCCAAATGAGAGGGCAGTGGCGTCATCACAGCTCACTGCAACCTCAAACTCCTGGGCTCAAGCGATCCTCCTGCCTCAGCCTCCCAAGTAGCTGGGATTACAGGTGCACGCCACCACGCCCAGCTAATTTTTCTATTTTTTGTAGAGACAGGGTCTTGCTCTTGCTCAGGCTGGTCTCAAACTCCTGAGCTCAAGCGATCCTCCCACCTTGGTCTCCCAGAGCGCTGGGATTACAGGCGTGAGCCACCGCGCCTGACCGGACCCCAGAGTTTTTGACATGAGCAATGGAAAGGATGGATTTGCCGTGAAGTGAGACGGGGAAGGGCCGAGGATGGGGGCCAGATTGGGAGGACGGCTGTGTGCATGCTAGGTAGGACCTGCTGCTTCTAATGGGGGTAGAGATATTGTATTGGCCGTCCAGTAATGGCAGTCTAAAATTCAGGGAAGAGAAGTCAGAGCTGGAGATACAAATGCAGGAGTCATCAGACTCTAGAGACTATTTAAAGCTGTAACACCGGATAAGGGAATGGATCTAAAAGAGCACCCAGGACTGAGCCTGGGGCTGCCTGTCTGTCATTAAAGAGGCTGGAGAAATGAGGAGGAAGCGGCAAAGGATGGTTCCTTTGCTGCCGTGCAAGAAAAGTGTGAAGGCAGTGAAAGGGCAAGGGGATGATCGATCACGTCAGTGGATGCCCATGGGTCAACTGAAATAAACGGTGTGAATCCACCATTGGATTTAGCACCATGAAGGTCTTTGGTGACCCCAGCCAGAGCTGCTTAGGTAAAGAGGTAAAGGCAAGGCCGGGCATGGTGGCTCACGCCTGTAATCCTAGCTCTCTGGGAGGCCGAGGCGGGCGGATTGCTCAAGGTCAGGAGTTCAAGACCAGCCTGAGCAAGAGTGAGACCCCGTCTCTAATAAAAAAAAAATAGAAAGAAATTAATTGGCCAACTAAAAATACATAGAAAAAATTAGCCGGGCATAGTGGCACATGCCTGTAGTCCCAGCTACTTGGGAGGCTGAGGCAGGAGGATTGCTTGAGCCCAGGAGTTTGAGGTTGCTGTGAGCTAGGCTGACGCCACGGCACTCTAGCCTGGGCAACAAAGTGAGACTCTGTCTCAAAAAAAAAAAAAAAAAGAGGTAAAGGCAAGAGGCTATTGGGAGTATTATTAACAGCTCTTTTGAAGAGTTTTGCTGTGGCTGGCACAGAGGCTTCCTCCTATAATCCCAGCCCTTTGGGGAGGCTAAAGTGGGAAGATCACTTGAGGCCAGGAGTTCAAGACCCACCTGGGCATTATAGCAAGACCCCATCTCTACCAAAAATGTTTACAATTTTAAAACAAAGAGTTATTTGCTATCCTTAAATGATATCTGCACTCCCTTAATACTTTAAAATTCATAATAATAATACATTAAAATAAAGAAAAGGAAAACTAACATCTGATAAAAAAACATAAAGAGTTCTGCTGTGAAGGGCAGAGAGAAAGAAATGGGATATTTAGTTAGCAAGTAGGGGAAGTGGAATTCAGAGGTTTGTTACTTTTTCTTTTTAATGTGAGAGCCAGCAGCAGATTTTATGCTGATGGGAATAACCCATTAGGGAAGAAGAACACAGTGATGCTTGGGAAAGAAGAGAAGGTTGTCAGGAGAGACTTCTGTCCGGGGATGAGGGGGGATGGCCTTTGGCGTGCAAGTAGAAGGTTTTATGTGAAATAGGAGCATACCCCGTCATCTGCAGAAACAGGAGAAAAGGCACTAGGTAGGTATGCATGCTAGGGGCGGGCAGTCGACGTAGTGATGGGTGCTTGTGGAAGTTCTGTTCTAATGTTTTTATATATTCATAGTTTATCAACTATATAGGCTCATGAGTGACAAACTCTAATGTATTCAATAATTATTTGGGGGGCATGAACTCTGTAGGAGGCATCGTGCTAGGTGCTGGAGATACAGACACCAACAACGACACGGCTCAGTGCCCGCTCTGTTTGTGTTTTGTTTTGTTTTGTTTTGAGACAGGGTATTGCTCTGTTGTCCTGGGTAGAGTGCTGTGGCGTCATCATAGCTCACAGCAACCTGAAACTCCCAGGCTCAAGCGATCCTCCTGCCTCAGCCTCCTGAGTAGCCGGGATTACAGGCGTGAGCCACCATGCCCAGCTGATTTTTCTATTTTTTTGTAGAGACAGGGTCTTGCTCTTGCTCAAGCTGGTCTTGAACTCCTGCTCCCTGCCACGCACAAGCCCATCCCAAACCCCACAGCCAACACTCTGTCGTTCCGGAAAGCAAAGTTCCTCCAAAGAGTCAAGATTGTATCAATGGACCTGTCTCCATGGCAACAGTCATGAATGAGCCAGGCGAGGTAACCCTGGAGATGGTGTGAATGAGAAGTGGCCCGTTGCCACGGAGACGTGCTGAATGGAAAGGCCCCCACTAGTAGGGATACGTCATGGAGATGGAACAGTCAGCATGAAGTCTCTATGTCTATTTTCAACCCAGAGTTACAAAAATACATTTTAATAAAGCTCATGATCTATGTCCTTCATTGTCCCTGCCTCCTACCCCATTCTTCACCCTTCATCCCACAACTCAACCCAGGCTCACCAGGTGTCCTTCGAACCCCTGGAGGACGCCCTCGGGACTGTTCATTTGCCATACACACCCCTCCCTGGGGCTGAGATCATACTTCCTTCAACCAACCACCATCTTCCCTTTTGGGACCAACAATATCCTCAAAAGCCAGCCATGAGTTGATGGGAAGAAAACTAACTACATCAATTGTAGACAAACCCAGCCTGCCCTGTGAGAGTCCTCTCTCACATTGGCTAGACCAGTTCTCCATCAAGAAACAGACATAGCACCCCACACACGCAGTGGTATAATCTTGTCACGCTGGGGATGTTGAACATACAACCTTAGTACCACATGGAAGGGATTCGTGATAGCCCAGGACTTACCTGATTAAGAAGGTATCTTAGAAGAACTTGGAATCTCTGAAACTTACCCAAGTTCCTTATATCCTGCTCAAAGAGTATGCCTACATTCATTTCTTCATTCCTTGGTTCTTTTGCTTATTCAACTACACTTATTAAGCATTATTGTAGCAAAAAGCTAGAAATAACTCAAGTGTCCATCACTGAGGACTGTTAAGTAAGTTATGGTACATCCATGCATTGGCGTGTTTTATAAAGGCATTAAAAAAGAAAGAAACATCTCTGGGTGTCAGTAAGATCCAGCACTTATAGACTATCTACTGTATACAAGGTCCTGTTCTAAATTAAATCCCTTAAGCCTTATAGCAATACTGGGAGGTGGATTCTTTCATATCCCCATTTTACAGATGAGAAAAATAAGAATCTCTATACCCAAGATATATTGTCAGGTGAAAAAAGCAAGATTTGTAATGGTGCTACCATTTTCTTGTAAAAGCACAGAGCATCTCTGGAAGGCTCCATAAGCAATTAATACCTATATTTGCCTCTGTCGAAGGGCACCCTGAAAGGCTTGGAGGTCGGTGTGGAGAGAAAACTTACTTTCCGTGGTAAATGCTCTGTGTTTTTTCTGAATTTTGCACCGTCTGTGTATGCTGTCTTCCACAAAACCAAACAGAATATGGTCATTAAGGGCAGAGTGTGTGCCGGGCACTCCTAGAGTCTAAAAAAAAATGGGAGAACAAAATATTTATGAGGCACAGAAAAGTGACGTGGGCTTGCCCAGGTGGCAAAGTTAGATGCAGGATTTATGCAGGAAACAGAGTGACTACAGCTGTGTGTTACATGTGTGTGTGTTTGTGTGTGTGCGTGTTTGTGTGTGTGCATGAGCTTGCGTGTTGGGAGAGGGAAATGGCAAGAGAAGAACCTACAGAAGGTCCTCAGGGACCAGCCCATGTTTTGTGGGTTTGCACTTTCTCTTGAAGGGACAAGGGAGCCATAGAAGGCTTTAGACAAGGGGTGGTTGTGATTGGATTTTTATTTAGAAGGTTTACTCTAGCCGGAGGGTGATGGCCCAGCATGCAGGTACATGTGAAGGACTCCTGCCGCCCTGGTGTGTGGAGGTCCACCCACCCTTTCTGCCCAGCACAGTGTCAAGAGGCGTATTGGGTACTAAGGACTTTGCCAAGCTGGACAGACCCGCTTTGGGGTTGGGCAGTAAACATGGAATGCATCAGCCTCTTGTCCTGCTCAAACCCTGAATTGAAGCTATCCCATTATGTTGGGGATCGGATTCTCTTTTCAGGCAATTCTAAAGTCCCAGTGGTGCTGACGTGGGCAGCGTGGATGAATCCTGACTCCGCCACCTTCCAGCTATCTGACCTGGGCCAGTCAGAAAAAAATCCCTCTATGCCTCAGTTTCCTCATCTGTAATATGGGACAAGTCGTAGCCAACTTCAGTACATATTAAAATGCACAAAACAGCATTATAACAGTGAGGATGGTGAGGGTGCGATATGCCAGGCCACCTGGGCTTGCACCGGCTCCCTGTCTTGCAAGCTGTGTGACTTGGGGCAGATTCCCAAACCTCCCTGAACCTCATTAGTTTCATCCGTTCCATGGGGTTAATAACACTCCTACTGAGTGTAACTCCTATAGAGTTATGGAGAGAATTGATTGAACTCATGCACACAAAGCTCTTAGAACAGTGCCTGGCTCCTTACACGTGCTCAATAATATTAGAAACTTGATAATGTTAATAATACATGACTACTAGTAATAATATCATCTTCCTCATTGCCACTACATTACGAAAGTTCTCTGGCTCCCTGCCCTGCAGTTTTGCCCATTTTCTTGGAAAAACATCCTTCCACACTCTTCCCCTCAGGGGTGGTCACATTTAGCGTCATGACCCACCCCTGGGGAGTAGTTAGCTCATTTCCGGAAAGCACTTTGGAGCTGTACGTGCTTTGCAGGCTCAGAACATCACGGGGCTTGAGCGATATCTAGGCTATGCCAGATCCTTTGGCCTGGCAGGTGGAGGGCGTGGAGAACACGGCCCTGGGGTTTTTTCTCCCTGCCCACCTCGGCTCTGCTATGAGCCATTTTCTGTCCTGTTTGGGGCAGCCTGGGCCACTTGCCACTTTCGGCTTTCTCGAGAAAGAGAGAGCTGTCTTGTCGATGGAATGCCTCTAAACACACACCTGGTGCTGTTATTGAACAGGCAACAATTGGCTCAAGTGTCAGCACGAAGCAGCTTGTCCTTAAAATTAGCAGGAGTCACTGGAAGGCCACTGTTGGCTCTTTCAACTCGAACACACCTTTCCCCAGGTGGCATGCAACCGAATGCAGTGCGGGGATTGGCCCTCCCTATAGGTGGCCTGCCCCACGCTCTCGAGCCCCAAGTGGAAACTGTGTCCATTATTTCCTTAACAGACACTTTTATACCAGTACTAACGATGAAGCTCATTACCAATGTGTGCACATATGTGCCCATTGGTGTGCGTACATACGTGTTTGCATGTGTCTATGAACCTGTTTTATAGATGGTAAGACTGTGGCACAGAGAGGTTAGGTTATTGCCCCACGATCACACAGCTGATGGGTGGAGAGGCCAAGATTGAGCATGTGTACCTCTCCATCCTTATAAAGGTCTCCAGTCACAATTTTGTGAGCCTGACCCTGTCCACACACCACACGCAAACAGTGTATATTTTTCAAAACAAAATTGAACAAACAGCTTTGCCGTAAGTTCCCCTAAAGCTTGTCCAGGGTTAGTCAACTCTACGATGTGGGCGCAGGCAAAATGAAGTCTTGGAGGGCCTGTTAGACCCAGAGACCAGACAATCTGGCTTCAAATCCTGGCTCTCCCACTTTTGGGCTGAGTGTCCTCAGCTGTTAAATGGGGATAATTTATTTAGCACTTACTATGTACCTGTGACTGTTCTAGGTGATGGGGAGAACTTGTGGCCATTAAAATCCAGCTGGGGAGGGAGGGAACCCCTAAACATAAGCAACGGTGTGTCAGTAGGTAGGGAGTGATATGGAAAAACAATTGTAAAGTTGGGTAAAGGGAGTTGGGAGTATTGGGTTCAAATCCTGGCTCTCCCACTTTCTGGGGAATAGGACGCATCATTAGATGGGGCGGTCGGGACAGGCCTCATCGGGAAAGTGACGTTCACGCAGATGACCTTGATGTCGGCACATACTGCTGCTATTTGGTGGCACCGATTTGAGTCTGTATTTAACTTGGGGCAAGTCTCACTTTCCCCCATCCTTTGCCTGAGATCCAAACCTTGGCCGAGTGACCAGGACTCTCCGTTCTCTTCTTGTTCTCGTATCACAGATCTTTACCAAGACGCTAGCCTGGGCAACCCATCCCCTTTCCCCATCCCCACGGGGAGAGAGGACGCCTTTCCTGGCTTTATTTGCCAGGTCATAGGAAAGGTCTGAAGGAGAGAATTCCAGAGTCATCTTGACGCCGGTCACATGTTGAGGAGATGATTACACTTGCTTGTCAGGAAAGACAAAACCATGCGGAGGGAAGAGGCTGTGTAACTTAACATCAGCTGCTGTAACAACTAAAACCAAAAAGCTCTGGCTTAAGAGTATACATATGTAAGAAATCAACTTCTAAAGTACAACTGGGGAGGCGTGGGACAGGTGGGGCGGGGATGTCACGAGTGCGGCTCTATTCAGGGGTCCAGGCCGGTGGAGGCCTTACGAAGGTAACACGTGGCTTCCAAAGCTGCTCTAAGAGCCGCATCCAATCAGACGATGGGAGACTAGAGCGGAGTGGGAGTTGCTTATGAGCTGGGCCAGGAAGTGGTGAACTGCACTTCCGCCTGCATTCTATTGGCCAGAATTTAGTCACGTGTCCTGATCTAGCTGCAAGGGAGGCTGGGAAATGTAGTCTCTGGCTACTGCTGCCATTTCCCTCCTGTGAATTTTCGGCGGGACCTCACCATGTGTGCACCGGAGATTCAGTCCACTTCCCACTCATTCCTCAACTTGCTATGCACCAGGCATCGTTCTAAGCACTTTAGGTATCAACCCACTTAATACAAAGCCCCACTCAGTGGGTGCTATTATTAGCCATGTTTATTAGTGAGAAAACAGAAGCCCAGAGCAGTATCTTGCCCAGGGTCACACGGCTAGGAAGTGGCAGAATTAGAATTCAGTTCCACAAAGTCTAGCTGCAGAGCCCCAAGCTTAGTATAAATTCATTGTGGTTAGAAGGAGGCAGAAGAGCCCCAAAGTTGACTTTGGTCACTAAGGAACTGATTACTTGTAAAAAATAAGTCCCTACTCAAATATCCTGCCTCAGAGGTACCATGGCCCCTCTGGGTTCCAGATCGAGTTTTTCAGCCCCAGCACTGTTGACATTGGGGCTGGATCATTCCCTGGGGTAGGGGCTGTCCTCTGCACTGTAGGGCAAGGAGCAGCTTCCGCAGCCTCGACCTACCCGATGCCAGTAGCACCTGCTCCCCAGTGGTGACAACCAAAGATGTCTCAAGACATTGCCAAATGTCCCCTGGGAGATGAAATCACCCCTAGTTGAAAGCCACTGTTCTAGTTGCTAAATGTCATCCCACACTGCAGTGCAAGGCCAAGGCAAACTGACTTAAAAATTACCGACCTTGCAAAAAAAAAGAGGAAGATTTCATAAAGTCAGCGAGCATGATGGTGGCAAGCTGCTGAAATCACACCCCCGGACATTCACAGATGGGACCTGGACAGCGTTCATCTAGCTAAAAACCAACGAGGACTGTGACACTACGGGCTCCTCAAAAGAGAATAGTTAGGATAGCAGAAGGGTCAGGACAGGGATAATGGGTGAAAGGCCCGGAGAATTTGCAAAGAAAAGCCGTCCTCTTGAACATGCACACTGCAGAAGTCCAGTGTTGTGTGAGCAGTCAGCTTGGCGGGGAGAACGGGATATCTGCGCACGCGTGTGCACGCCCACACACGAACACGTGCCTGCTCGAGTGTGTGCACCAGCCACTGCGTATCCTCGGTGCTCAGTAAGGCCCTCAGACCCCTCCCAGCCAGTCTGATCATCTTGCTTTTGGGGGTGACTCTACAGGCGAGACAGGAATTTTTCCTAATGAATAATTTGCTAACTTCTAGTGAGCGCCGACTTTTTCATCTTTGCAACACTGTGAGTAGGGATTTTTTTTACTCTCCCCATTTTACAGATGAGGAAACTGAGGCTCAGTAACATTGCCTAGCTTTCCCAGGGCTCCACAGAGCCAGGATTCAGATTGAGCATCATGTTTCAAGGCAGCAGGTTATATATACAGCCGCCCTCTCCTGCAGGGGCCCCCACTTCTGGAATCTTCTACTCTCTCATGGTCCTTTCCCATTGACTAGAGGCAAAACAGCTTCCCACTCTCCCACTATATTTTGTGGAACATGACCATGAAGTGTGAATTTAAAGCACAGCTTGGGCTTTGCAGGGAAAGCAAAGTGGAAAGAGAAGGGTGGAGATTTGAGGTTGTTTTTGGTGTGGTGGGGAGCCCGCCATTGCTTGATGGAAGCAAGGGAGGAAGTTGCCAGGGTCCTGGAAGCAACCTCGGGTGCCGGTGGTCTGTCTGCGTAAGAGCGAGACACAGCTGTGCTCATTAGAGGATTTGACGGTTGGGTCTTAGGATGGCACTTTGGGGACTTTTTTTCTGCTAAGACAAAGAATAAAATAGCTCAGGTTCACTTTGCTCCTACTTTTCCAAGCCCTATATCTATGTCTTCTGGGTGTTTTTTTTCTTCTTCTTCTTCTTCTTCTTTTTTTTTTTTTTTTCTCCTTCTCATTTTTGGATCCGACTTCTGCTGACTCATCTCTCTGAGCGAGGAAGGAGGGAAGAAGTCAGAATTGCTCATTGACCGTTTTCTTTCTTTAGTGACTCAGCTGTGATTCACATTTTAATTAATGGAGGAGAAAAACCTGATCAGCCCCAAGGCATCTGTCCAATCATGCATAACTCCAGGCTGGTTATAATAATAATACCTGGGGAAAAAAAGTGGGGTGTCCCGAATTAAACCATGGCTTGCTTCTCCCGTTAATCCTGAGAACTACCACCAGGCTCCCCGAACCAGAGCAGCTAGTCCGAGCCCCGAGTGGCATTTCTGCAGAGTTAGTCTGAGGTCAGGACGAGAAATGGAGGCTCGAGCTCTCCTGGGATGGCAGAAGGATCATGGGAATGTAATATCGTTTCCTGAGTTGGTCTTTGGCTATAATCCCAGGCTCCGGCCTGGCCTCCCCCACCCCCACGCCCCACCTGGGGCCTGAAATTTGTCAGAGCCAATTGCAGAACCTTCTCACAGCCTTGCAGCTTCTGTGCTTTTTGTTTGCCCAGACAACAAGAAAAGTCGAGCTCATCATGAACTCTGCTTCCCGAACGCTTACTATGCATCAAGTGGCACGCTCAGCACTTTTCATGAACGATCACATTTAATCCTCACCCAGCACAAACAGAAAGAGCTTTTATATAACTGTCCATCTTCCCTAGGAGGAAACTGAGGCCTGGCAACTTGCTCATCACAGACAATTAGTAAATAATCGGGCAGTATATAAATTCAGCCCCTTCCCAGCTGAGAGCCAGAGCTTGCAGCAACTACGTATTCCTCTGCCCTCCATTCAGCCAGAATGAAAAATTGGAAGCTGACAGCTCATTCAATAATACTCACTTATTGAGCCCTTCCATGTGCTGGGTCCTGTTCTAGGCACTGGGGATCCATCCGTGAACTAAATAAACAAATCTGTGGCTGCATGGAACTGACATTTTAGTGGTGCAAGTGTATTAATTACTGTGTATCAGAGAAGCTAAAGTTCCTGTTAAGTGTATTAGATACACTTGCTGCTATGACAAAGAATCCCAACATGTATGAGGGCTCAGACACAATAGAAATTTAGTTCTTGTACATATAAAGTCCAAAAGGGGTATTCTTGACTAGCAGGCAGCTCTCTTACAAGCAGTAAATCAGGGGCCCAGGTTCCTTCCATATTGTGGCTCCTCATTTTAAACCCATGGCTTTCCAGGTCTCCACGCTCCTCAGTATCAAGCCACAGAATGGAAAGAAATATGACGAGAATATTTGAGGAATGTTTCTGGGCCAAACCGAGAAATAGCCCACGTGACTTCCACCTACCTTCCACTGGCTGGAACTTCCTCACGTGGCCATTGCCATTGCAAACCTGGGAAGCGTTGTCTAGCTGAGCACCCTGGAAGAGACAGACTCCAGTCTCTGCATGGGTCCTTGCTGAGAATCCAGCTCCATGTCACCTCCTTACAACCCCTGTAGCTTTAAGGAACACTCCTGTCTTCTTCCGCCCACCTCCTCTTTTTCTTGGGCTTCCGGATCTCGGGAATTGCTTTTGCCTTACAACGGGGTGAGGCGAGAATCTGGAAGAATGTCTTTGCCTGTGATTTGAGGTCTTATTTGAAAAAGGCAGTGGAGTGTTTCTGCCCCTTAAGGTGGAGAAACCTAGAGTCTAATCCTGCTTCTCCAGAGACTTTGATCTGAGAAATGAGGGGGACATAGGGACCCTCAGGTGGGCAGCCTTCATGTGCCATCACTTCCTCCCACCTTGTACCAACCACAGTCCCAACAGGGAAAAGAACCAACTTCTCCTAGATGGTTCAAATGAAAACCATGTCATAAAGAGACTCCTTAAAGACATAAAAAGCAGGTTAAGGAAATTGAGGTCCTCAGAGGGAACCCATTGGTCGCCCTATATTCCTGGAACCCAGTAGAGGCAGAGCCATGCAGAAGGGACCGCTGTCAGAACCAGGGCAGGAGCAGGGAAAGCAATAATCCAACCTCTCTCCCTGCCCCCATCTTCCACCAGTGCCTCCCCTTAGCCAAACCCAACCGGAAACCAGAGCAAAGCATTCTGGGAGATGTAGTCCAGGGGGTCCACCTGGCAGGGCCCAGAGCAGGCTGCAGGAGGGACCTAAGGGCACGCAGGGAATAGCAGCCCGCACCAGCACGTGACCGACCGCGTGCCCTCAGTTACATAATCCACTCTGTGATTCATCTGCAGAGCTGCACGGTGCGGCAGGGTGTAGCCACTGGCCCCACGCGGCTATTTAAATATAAATGTGCACTCATTAAAATTTAACCGAATGAAAATTTTAGTTGCTCGGCCACATTTCAAGTGCTCGTTAGCCATGCGTGGCTGTCGCCCGCCATATTGGACAGATCAGAATAGAACCGTTCTGTCCTTGCAGAAGGTTCTAGAGGCTGGCGCGGCCCTGCCGTGGTGTAGCCTGAGCCCACCCAGGTTATGAAATGGAGGAGAGAGGGGATGGCGAAGGGGACAGTTTCGGAGGCAGGCGGAGCTGTGGATTAGCAGGGAGGGGAGGCTCCAGGTACAGGAGCAGAGGAGAAGCGGGAAGGTTGAGTGAGGTGCTCTGGTGGGAGGCCGGCTTCACTCCACAGGGAAGAGCAGAGTCAGAAAGCTTTGGAGCAAGGTCAGCTCTCTCAGACAAGACACCTGGCCGTCTGGAACCTTGGTCTTCTCATCAGTGAAGTGGGTGTGCCGTAGCGACAGTGCCCACGAACAAGGCTTTGCAAGAGTAGAACTGTAAGAAATGTTAGTTGTTGGCCGGGTACAGTGGCTCACACCTGTAATCCCAGCACTCTGGGAGGCCGAGGTGGGAAGATCTCTTGAGGTCAGGAGTTCGAGACCAGCCTGAGCAAGAGCGAGACCCCGTCTCGAACAAAAATAGAAAAATTGGCCAGGCATGGTGGCACATGCCTGTACTCCCAGCTACTCGGGAGGCTGAGGCAGGAGGATCCCTTGAGCCCAGGAGTTTGAGGTTGCTGTGAGCTAGGATGATGCTACTGCACTTTAGCCTGGGCGACGGAGTGAGACCCTGTCTCCAAAAAAGAAATGAAAAGAAAAGAAAAGAAACTTCTCACTGAGAGTCTGGAATGAGAAAAGAGGAAGACGATGTGACTTAGTGGGGTGGAGGTGAGGGATCTTCCAAAAAGAGCAGAAAGCACAGTATCAGTGGAGACTGAAGACCCAGTGGATGGAGCAAAGCTCTTGAAGAAATGAACAACCCTGTTCACACTTGAATTCCCAAACTTTCGGTGGGCCTGCTAGAGAGGTACTCCCAGAGCAAAATAAA
The DNA here is from genome assembly GCA_008086735.1 of Cheirogaleus medius. Lineage (NCBI taxonomy): Eukaryota > Metazoa > Chordata > Mammalia > Primates > Cheirogaleidae > Cheirogaleus > Cheirogaleus medius. The sequence continues at coordinate 4,848,174 of VBSM01003225.1, read as the reverse complement.
AACAAAAACTAACTCTCACTCACAGCTGGTGGGAGTTTAGACTGGTCCAACCACTTGAGAAAACTGCTAGGTATTTTCCACCAAAGCTAAACAGATTCCTCGCTTCGCCCCTGACATTCCGCTCCTGTGAATATGAATATAATATCTCCCATAGAAATGTAAACAGTGGGCCAGAGCGGTGGTTCATGCCTATAATCCCAGCACTTTGGGAGGCTGAGGTGGGAGGATCGCTTAAGGCTGCAGTGAGCTATGATTGGGCCACTGAACTCCAGCCTGGGCGACAGAGCAAGACACTGTCTCAAAAAAAAAGAAAAAAGAAAGAAAAGAAAGAAATGTAAACAGTGGTCGAAAACCACGTAAGAGAGTGTTGACTAGCCCCAAAGTGGAAAGTACCCAAATGCCCATGCTTGGTGAAATGGATTAACAGGCAGTTCGGGGCACACAACAGTGGGAATGCAATCCTCCCTTCCTGGCCTCCTAAAGTGCTGGGATTCCAGGTGTGAGCCACTGTACCCGGCCGAGTTTCTGTTTCTTGTTCTGGGTGCTGGTTGTACGAGTGTGCTCAGTGTTTGCACGTTACTCAAGCTGTACTCGTAGGATATATGTGCTTTTCTGTATGTATGTCATACTCCAAAATAAAAGTAAAAAAGAAAATAGAAAGTAGCTAACATTTATTGAGTGCTGGCTGTGGGCCAGGCCTTGTGCATTATCTCATTCAATCCCTATGACGACCCTATGAGGTGGGCCCTGTCAGTTATTCTACTTTACAGACCAGAGAGTTGGAATCACTGCTTCAAGCTCACACAGCTAGTCCACAGCTGAGCTGAGTTTTAATCTCATCGTCCTGTTCACTTTTTTTTTTAAGACAAGAGTCTCTCTCTGTCACCCAAGCTGGAGTGCAGTGGTGTCTCATCATAGCTCACAGCAACCTGAAACTCCTGGGCTCAAGCGATCCTCCTGCCTCAGCCTCCCAGGTAGCTGGGACTACAGGCATGCGCCACCATGCCTGGCTAATTTTTCTATTTTTGGTAGAGACGGGGTCTCACTCTTGCTCAAGCTGGTCTCAAACTCCTCGCATCGAGCGATCCTCCCTCCTCCACCTCCCACAGTGTTGGAATTACAGGTGTGAACCAGCCAAGAGGTTTCCTTGCTACCTCTTCAGCCCTGTCAATCAAAATAGTCTTGCAACAATGCCCTTAACCACTTGGGCACGGCGCTCACCGGCCGCGAAGCCTCGCCCACAGCCGGCACTCGCAGTCCGCACGGTGGTGTGTGCTGTGCATTGACGATGCGTCCGTTTTGCTCTTGTGTGATGAGGAAAGCTTTAAAGCACTGAAAGCTTGTTTTACTTTACAGGCAGCTTTAGGAAAATAACTATAATAACTCCTACTAAGGACTTGTTAAAAGGTCACAGATTTGTAGTAACTTATTAGCTGAACGTACACACTGCAACCGCAGAGGTAAAAACTGTATAAGTAAAAGCTTTTGGCTGTCGGCTACAGTCGATGCTCGCGTTCATCTGTGGCTGTCGACTGTAGTCCACGCTGGGCTGTGCGTGTTCATCTGTGGCTGACGACTATAGTCGACACTGGTACCGAAGTGGTTAAAGACACCCATGATTCTGAATCCACTGGCCTTCATTCAACCATCATCTTGACCTCCCCGGAGCATTCTCCCCTCTCGTGGACTCCTGTCTTTTCTAGAATCACTTACCTCGCTGCCTTCTGGGGATTTTGCCTCCTGTTCCTACTTCTTTTTATTTAAGAAAACACTGCACTTTTAAGAGTGCTTCGGGAACCACCCAAAATAGAAACATGTCCTTTTGTTTAATCCTTTACTTTAAAAGATGAATAAAACAAAGAACCGCTCCATGCAGGAGGTTAAGGAGCTTGGGAGGACCTTTGTGCGAGTGGGGAGGACTTTTTGTTAAAGGAGGAAAATGCAGGAGAAGAGCTATGCAACCTGGGGAGGAGGAAGGACTTCTTTCGCACAACTTTAAAAGCACAAACTATAAGGCAGAAAAAGATTTGATTACTTGAAATCTAAGATGTTTTGTTTAAATTATATCAGCTGCCTCTTGGGGAGAAGAATGAAAGGAGGGTGTGGGGCTATAGTGGGATGAATGCATGAGTGAATGAATGAGTGAGTGAATGAATGAGTGAGTGAGTGAATGAATAAGAGAGGAGTGTGGTACAGACCAAAGGTGACACCATCTCATGAACTGAGGAAAGTGATGGACTCAGCTCTCTGCATTTGAGGGTTTAGGAAAGGAATTTCAGAAATAGTTTTCCCAAGAGAGGGCACAGCTGAGTAATAAAGAATGAACTTGAAGAGGGTGCACAGCGCAGGAGTGGCAAGAAGACAGCTGCTTGGGAAGCAGGTCTGCCCCTTGGTCGCCGTCTCAGGAATATTTGGCTTGAGTCTGTAAGGGGCAGGAACTCCATCTAACCTGAGGTTAGGGGGCCAGAACATCCCCATCTGCTCCCCTGCCTTCCAACCACGCTAACATCTCCTTCTCGCTGGCCTGCCCTCTGCCTCCCTCTCTCACCTGGTAACCTCACTCCTCACCATGAGGTCTCTGCTGCCCCAGGGCCTTTGCACATCTTCCTGTCCTCACCTGAGCGGCATAGTGTAGTTGCTCCTCTGTAAATATTTATCGACACCCTGACTTCCAACCAGCAGAGGAAAATAGAACTGCTTCCCACGTTCAGGCTAGTGAAGGCACGAGCTTGGCTGAGGTTTCAAGAAAAGGTGAATGAGCTGGCGGAGTTAACCTGAGACATCGTGGTGGAGTAGAAAAAGCCAGACTTGGTATCCAGGCACCACGTGTTAGCTGTGTGATTATGGACAAGTAGCTTAACCCCTCTGGGCCTTAGCTACACTCTCCATGAAAGAGAGAATAGAAAAAGATGCCGGTGCATACGGGGGTATCTAGGTCTGTAAAGCAACAAACACACAACCTGGAAAAGAGAACAAACTTCAATGAATGTTGGTTGCTGTATCAGTCGGTTCTGGTATAACTTAGCTGCAAGTAACAAAATAAAAAAGGGTGATTGATGCTAATGATGAAAGCAAAACATTTCTGTAAGGCTAACCAAACGCCAGGCACAGCTCTAAGCCTATCACACACATTCCTCCACTGAGAAGAGAAGTACTATTATCCATCCCCGTTTTATACTCAGGAAACTGAGGCACAGAGAGATTGAGTGACTTGGCCAAGGTCACACAGCGCTACTGATTGGAGGAACCAGGATTTGAACCTGGGCTGGTCTGGCTCTTAAACTCTGGGAAGGACTTGTGTTATCCACACACATTCCGAGAAGCCTGGAGGCTGGGAGGTTGGTTGCAGGGTCGGTTCCATGGCTTACCAGTGTCTCCAAGGTTTCCTTTCCTTCTTTCCACTCTGCCATCTTCGCTGTAAGGGCTTTCATAGTAACCGTTACCACGCGCGGCCCCAAGATGGCCGCCTTACTTCCAAGATGGCCGCCTTGCTTCCAAGATGGCCGCCTTACTTCCAAGATGGCCTCCTTAATTCCAAGATGTCCGCCTTGCTTCCAAGATGGCCTCCTTACTTCCAAGATGTCTACCCAGCGTCCTGTGGAGGGAGACAACCAAAGCCTCCAGCCAAAGAAGAGGCAGAGAAGGGGCTGTCTCATGCCATGTGACTCTGTTTGAGGGGGAGAAACCTTCCCAGAAGCACCAAGCAAATTTTTCACTTAGGTCCTGTTATGCTTGTGACTGGGTCATGTGACCCGCACTATCGTTGCAAGGAATCTTGGGAAAAGGAGACTGTGGGTGCGTTTTCTGCCTCTTTGGTGGGAGGTGGGCTCTGCCAGGAAGGAAGGGGGTGGGGTGGCTATCTGTAGACAACCCTGTTTACTACTATTCTTTTCCTTAAACTACTCAGCCTTCCCTCTCTTCTAGATATACTCTATTTTAGAAGTTATCACCACACTTTCCTACACTTTTACTTCTTCATTATCCATTCATTCACTCAACAAACGTGTATTGAGTGCCCACTGTATACCAGGCACAGCTTAAGGTGCCGGACGTACTATGAACAAAACAAATGAAAAATCCTTTAAAAATAAAATCGAAATAAGACCAATTTTTAAAAAGCCAGGCATCGTGGCACATGCCTCTAGTCCCAGCTACGGGAGGATCACTTGAGCCCAAGGGTTCAAGTCCAGCCTAGGCAACTTAGCGAGACCATGCCTCTAAAAAAGAGTGAAAAAGAAAAGGAAGGAAAGTTCCTGCCCTGCGGGGTGGACACGCTAGCACAGCACAGTCCAGTGGGACTTTCCACGGTGACGGAAATGCTCTGTGTGCGGCACACGTGGCAGCGGGCGCTTGCCACGGGACTGGGCACGACTGAGTTTTTCATTTCATTTACATTAATTTAAATGTACATTTAAATAGCCGTGTGTGGCTAGCAGTCATCATATTGGGCAGTGCAGCCCTCCGAAAGCCGGGAATACGGCATCCACTTCTCTCCCGTGACCTATAAACATATTCCGTCCTCTCCCACCCTGAACATTTTATCTTCTCATTCCCAGGCTCACGTTTCAGTTCCTCTCTTCTTGTTCTGTCTTGGCCGCCGGTCGCGGCAGGACTGCCCGGCGACCTGACGCCGCATGAAAAGGACGTTCGTGTTTCGCACCTGGACGTGCAGCCCTGGAGACCACGGACCTCTCCGCTCTCAAAACGCCTTTGAACTTGACCCTCAGGGATGCCATTCTCTGCCAAGTGTCCTCCCACTTCTGTGGTGTCTTCTCCCTCTTTGTCACAAACCTCCTTCCTCTACTTGTCTCTTAAAATGTTACCTTCCCAGCGTTCTGTTGGGGACCTTTGGCTTTTTCCACTTCACCCATCTACGTTGGGACATCTGGTCTACCATAACCCCATCCTCTGCCACC
>VBSM01003225.1:4802203-4815947 GCA_008086735.1 Cheirogaleus medius | reverse complement strand
AAGTGATCCTCCTGCTTCAGCCTCCCAGAGTACTAGGATTACAGGCATGAGCCACCATACCTGGCCTCCTAAGATTATAATATCATATTTTTACTGCACCTTTTCTATGTTTGGATATGTTTAGCTACACAAATACTATTGTGTTACAATTGCCTACAGTATTCAGGAGAGTCGCATGCTGTACAGGTTTGTAGCTTGCGAGAAATTGACTATACCATATAGCCTAGCTGTGTAGTAGGCTATACCATGTAGGTTTGTGTAAGTACACTCTAGGATGTTCACACAACAACAAAATCACCCAACAATGCATTTTCCAGAGCTTATCCCCATTGTTAAGCAACTCATGACTGTGCTTAGTTTTAGTACAAACTCTCAACCCATTTTTCCAAGCATATGGGTTATTCGTTTGGGGTTGTATTGTATCCATTCAAAATTTATATGTTGAAGTCCTAACCCCCACTGCCTGAATGAGGTCGTTGCACATGTACTTAGCTGAGATGTGGTCATTAGGATGAGCCCTAATCCAATATGACAGGTGTCCTTATAAAAGGGGGAGATTCTAACACAGACACACACAGAGGGAGAACGCGATGTGAAAGTGAAGGCAGAGATCAGGGTGATGTTTCTACAAGGCAAGGATCATGACAGATTGCCAGCAAACCACCAGTAGCTAGAAGAGAGGTACAGAACAGATTCTCTTTCACAGCCCTCAGAAGGAACCAGCCCCACTAACACCTTGATCTTTGACTTATGTTCTCCAGAATCGTAAGACAATAAATTTCTGTTGTTTAAGCCACCCAGTTTATGGTTGTTATAGCAGCCGCAGGAGACTAATACTCCATGTAACCCTCCCATCAGCAGGGTATAAAGGTTCCAGTTGCTCCACAGCCCCACAGATACCTGTTAGTAATGACCTCATCTTAACTTCTTTCTCATTTAGCCTTTCTTCCAGGCAGCAGCAGTGTCATAGGTGCTTTTAAAGGTGGGCTTTTAAAGCCACACTTGGGAGCCCTGCATTTTGCAGGTACCACAGGGTGATGAACCACTGGAAGTCTCCGCCTGCCCTCATGGCCAGAGCCAAGGCTTCCCCAGCATAGAGGGGTTGAGTCCATGGACTCTGGGGCTCAGCCCCATGATTCAAATCCCATATCTACCACTAACTAGCTCTGTGGCCATGGGCTGGGGGTTTTGTCTTTGTGACCCAGAAGTTTCCTTACTTGTAAAATGTGAATTACGATAACATCATGAGGATTGAGTAAGTGAGTTAACACAGGTAATGTGCTTAGAAGAGTGCCTAGCACACTAAATACTCTGTAAATGCTGGTTTTTATCATTCTCACAGCCTCCTCCCTCCCTCCCTCTCTCTCTCTGTTCTAAATTTTCTTTCCCTCCTCTGACTTTCTTCTTGCTTTGGTGTTCTATTCTCTGTTTGAGAGAAGAATGTTCTATTTGTGGACTTTTTCCCCCTTGAAACTTGAGCTGGGAACTTTTTGGTTGACATTGACACATGCAGGAAATGGAAAAAGGAGACACTTGAGGCCCTGCCATGGGGCCTGGTGACTTCGCCAGGCCATCAGACTCTGTGGTCATGCACCTCCTCTAAGGGGAGACTGTGACTGTGTTGGGAGAAGGGAGGAAACCAGGGATTCATTTATCTATTTCAGTGGAGGTTTTTCCCTTCTCCTCTTGGACTCTAGTCTGGGAAGTTCTCTTGTGTTTCATACTGGTTCTCAGGTCTTGTGAAGTCAGCATGATTAGGAGAGAGCTTTGCCCTTCTGATGGTACCTCAGAGGCTTCCCGCACTGGTTGAACCTCACCCCTACATTTCCCTCTCCTGGCTGCCAGAGCTCTAGGATTCCACAGGCCAAGAACTTTTGAAACACCAGGGTTCCCCCTTCCCCCACCTGTCAGGTCCCCCCTACCTAAGTCCCACTCAACCCTTACCTGCTTTCCTTCCTCACACCCCACAGAGCAACGATGCCTCAGGGAACACTTGGAACTGGTTGTACTTCATCCCCCTCATCATCATCGGCTCCTTTTTTATGCTGAACCTCGTGCTGGGTGTGCTGTCAGGGTAAGTCTCCGCTATTCCCCCATCCCTCTCCTGCTTGCCAACTTCCGCCCATGAAGAGGTCATCAAAGCTTTTTTTTTCATTCACTAGACAGTAAATGAAACTGTTTCTTCCCTTGTTTTGGCTTAGCAGACTGTCGTTAGCAAGCCATGTACAGATGCATAGGTTGTGCACTGGCAGGAGTACTCAATGAGGAGGGTTCATGGGGGCATTACTTTCTGTAATTTAAAAAAAAAAAAACAAACAATGATTTGGGTTCCCCCCTCCCCTTTTTCCCAAATATAAAATCATAGCATAGAATCAAACTAGCATTTTCCTGACACACATTGTCCCCTTACCCCCAAGATTGTTTCTTTTGGGGGGCGGGGGGTTATCACAAGTGGGCTTCATTGTCTCACCACAAGAAGTCTGGGTGGCTCTACAGTGCCATCGACAACACCAGATCTTCCCAGCTTTCCACTCTGCCATCTTTACCAGAGGCTTCCAATCTCATGGATACCTCGTTGTCTCAAGATGGCCGTCCCATGTTCCAAACAGGAAGAGGAAGAAGGGAAACAGGAAGAGGCAGGGCCTATACCAGGGAAATCTTCAGCTCATGTCTTACTGGTCTAACATAAAAGAGGGCTGAAAATTTTTAGCCAGAATTATGGAGAGAATGAGAATGGGATATGTAGCCAGTAGGGGTTGGCATGCCTGGTTCTATGCTTTTGTGTTTTTTCTGTACCTGGGCGCAGTTGCTGGGAAATGGGTGAAGCTGGCAGAGACACCCGCCCCTGTAATATTTCCATCTTCTCCCACAACTTTTCCCGTTAAAAACGTCTGACCTCCAGAGACTTCTGAACCCCATCCACACACACACACACACACACACACACATATTCCCTAAAATTTCCAAAACAGCCAGACCCTGGCTTCTTTGTGCTTCTGCAGGGAGTTTGCCAAAGAAAGGGAGCGGGTGGAGAACCGGCGGGCTTTTCTGAAGCTGAGACGGCAACAACAGATCGAACGCGAGCTCAATGGGTACATGGAGTGGATCTCAAAAGCAGGTGAGGCCCGTTCGTCCTGGAGGCCCGATCTCCAGGGATGGAGATCTCAGGCCACGGAGCACACAGACAGTCACGCGACAGTTTGGAGAGGGCCGAGCTGGGAGGGTCATGATGGGAGGAGAAACAGAATCTAAATTGGTAGCCCCACATTTTAGCAGTAAGAATCTAGAGCTTGATATTAACATTTCTGGGATGAAGCCAGGATGTGACACCACGTCATTGTTGAGTTCTAAAATCAGACGTTGGTCCGCATCCTGGCTCTGCCACCTTCTAGTGATGTACTTTCCCTACCTGTGTCTCGGTTTCTCCAGCTATGAAATGGAGATAATGATGGCACCTACCTTGTAGGACTATTTGAGTATTTAGGAAAATAATCCCAGCTAAATCCCTTGGGTGACTTCATAATCCCAGCTAAGTTCAGCCATTTAACAAACACTTACAGGGCACCTGCTGTGTGTCAGGCACTGTTCTAAGAGGCACAGAGGATACAGCAGCGAACAAAACAGACCACATCCCTGCCCTCAGGGTTCTGACATTCTAGGGAGAGAGACAACAAAGCAAATGCGTGTCACGTGGGGTGCTGCCCACATGCGGAGAAGAAAGCTACAACAGAGTAGGAAGCAGAGAACAGTTGGGGGGGGGTGGTCAGGGAAGGGCTCTCTGATGAAGCGAGGTCCGAGCAGAGACCAGAAGGAAGTGAAGGGATGTCAAGGGGAGGACAGTTCCAGGCAGCAGAAATAGCACGTGCCAAGGCCCTGGGGTAGGAGTGTACTTGAGATGTAGCAAGGAAGCCGGAGAGAGCGAAGGGGAGAGTCGGAGCAGAGGAGGACAGGGAGGTAACAGATCAAGCACGGGCTTCTAGGCTGTGGTGAGCATGTTGGCTTTCATTTTGAGTGAAATGGGGATAATGTTGGCTGTTACCTGTCAATGAGGTGGGGCTTGGAGTCCTAAAAAATACAAAACCCAGGAGCACATTTTGGGCGGGTTGTGCTGTCACCGTCAGCCAGGGTAGAATGGGGGTGGCCAGGGGGACCCTTCTCCTTCCCAGTCCAAGACAGTCACCCGCAGGGCCGTCCTCCAGGCGTGGGGCTTAGCGCTGTGCTCTTCCTCCTCAGAAGAGGTGATTCTCGCGGAGGACGAGACCGACGGAGAGCAGCGGCATCCCTTTGATGGTAACTGCCCCGAACCAGCTCCGTGGCGGGCTCAGGGGAGCGGGGAGCAGCTGGGCCAGGGGACAGGCAGCTTTGATCCCAGGGGCCTCCGTGGGATGCACCTTCAGGGCCCAGGTCACACCAGGAACGAACCCGAGACCGGGTCAGGTTCAGGATGGTCCAGGGAATGGCAGGAGTCTGCTCCCTGGAGGGATTTCAGGAAGCAGGTGCAGGGTTTTCCTTTGTCTGCTCGAACCCCATGCCCAGCTTTTTCTGCCTTGCGCCTCTGTTTTTACCATCTGTAAAATGGGCATGATATAAATAATCCCTACCCCACGGGATCGTTTCTGAGGTTGATGTTCGTTACGGTTGTTCCTAAACCCACAACCTGTCCGGTGGCTCTGCTGGGAGTCAGAGGGGACAGGCTACCAGTGTCACCGCGAATCCAATCTGGGGCTCCCTGAAAGCAAAGTTTTGCAGGATGTAGAGACGGGTCAGAGGGATGCGTTTTTGCAAGTTAATAATAATAATAACATGAACAAAAATAATAATTCTCCATGAAAAATACAGCTTGTTGCCTGAGATTTATAGAAAGCTGTTAGACAGAGTGATGACTTTTGATTGAAAACACCAGGCATTCAAAGGCAGTAAAAGAACTGGGAGGTTATAAAATACATTTTACTATTTGGGTGAGGGGAGGGGGTTACCCATGCAGGGGATCTAAATCTCTTTCCTGGGAGTGTATGCCTGCACTCACTGGCACCCACAGAGCCCTTGGGGGTGTATCGCCTCGATATTGGGGGACAGCGTCCACAAACCCAGCTTACCTTGCAACTGTGCTGTAAGTCAAGGGGTGGACTGTTTTCGTAAGAGTCACAATGTATCCAGTACCAAGTCCCAAGTGAGGTTTCTTAGAATTTAAAAACAGTCCAGAGGGGAAATAGAGGCTTTGAGCCCAGACCCGAGAGTCAGACTGAACAGGATTTGATTCTTATCTTTGCCCCTTAGGCAAAGCGGTGTTACCTCCCTGAATCTCAGTTTACGCATCTGTAAAATGGGGCACACTGTTAGTTCCGCCACACCAGTTGTCATGAAGGTTAAATCCAAGGACACGCTCTTGTGTCACGTCATCCCTGTGGCAAAAAGGGTAACGTCTTTTTCTCTTGCCATGTTTCCATTGTTGGAGCTCTGCGGAGAGCCACCATAAAGAAAAGCAAGACAGATTTGCTCAACCCTGAGGAAGCCGAGGATCAGCTGGCCGATATCGCCTCCGTCGGTAAGTCGCTTCCTCCGCAGCCCGGCAGCTATTTCTCACCCGTCACCCAAGAGACAGGAGGACCGAGGCTGCCCGTTCCCAACTAAGTAGTCCCCGTAAAGCATTGAGAGCCGGCGCCTGGCAGACACTAAGCCCCCAGTCATGTTGGCTAATGTTTGTGACTCACTCTGGAACCTTCCCGGGGGACCTGCTCTTATGAGATACCTAATTGCGAATAAGAACAGAGACAGAAGCCCTTCCCACGTGGGGCTGGCAGGCCAGCACAGGAAATAGATATTAAGCAGAAAACTATGCAAATAAACCTATAGTGGGAATGGCACTGAGACACCCTGGGTTTGGCCCACTCTGGAAGGCTTCTCGGAGGAGGTGATATTCAAGCTGGGAGCTGAAGGATGAATAGAAGTTTGCCGTGGTGCTGATGGTGGTGGTTGCAGAGAGAACAGAGTGACAGACGGGGCTCAGACCTTTGCCACCACAAAAGCCAGAGTTTTGAGAGCGGAGGGGACATTTATTCCTTTTCTTCTCACCCCTCTGTACTGTTGATTTATGGACTGAGACTACGTTGCTTTTGTGTCACTTTCTACAGCGACAATATATGGGGTCTTTTTGAAATGGGTTCTTCATAATGGCTGGAAGAGCATCCAGGCAGGGGAAATAAGACTGAAATAAGATTGAAGGGAGAGGGAATTTAGCTATTGGGGAATAAAGGCTGGGAGGAGAAGGAGAGAGGGAGGAGGGAGGGAGAGAAAGAGGCGAAGGAAGGAGGGAAGTTAGACGTGTTTCTGATCCGCAGGCACGTACTAGTTTATATTCCACTTTTTCCACTCAACCCTAATTTATAACCTCACTGCTGAGTTTTGACATAATTCCCGTTGCGATCACATATCCCGTGAGGGGGGATACACTATGGTTTGTTTAGCCCTGGCTCCATTATATGGCGTTTGAGTTGTTTCCAATATTTCCCTTACGAGGAGCACTGCCGTGCACATTTATAAACAATTACTGCCCCCACCCTTTGGGCGTATTTCCTTGGGGATAATTATAGGATCAAAGATATTAACAGCTTTTCAACTCATTATTCACAGAGCCATTCTGAGTTTCAAAAACATGGAACCCATTTATAAACTTGCCAAATGCGCATACGTTTGTGGATTCCCCACCCCGGCCATCACGTATTATCAATTTAATTTCCCTTCCCAGTTAAGTAGGTTTGTAATGATACCGTAAAGTTTGTTTTCATTTGCATTTTTAATTTCTAGCCAAAACACGCTTTTTCTTGTAATGAAGAACTTATTCTGTTTCCTCGAATGTGTACATCTGTTTAATCTCCTTTAAGCAACTGTCAAGAATTATAATGCTCAATGTTTTCTGCATTTGATCAGTTATGTCTGTCCCTTTTTGGGTGGGGAGACGAGATTCTTGCTCTGTCACCCAGGCTAGAGTGCAATGGCGTCATCATAGCTCACTATAGCCTCAAACTCCTGGGCTCAAGCGATCCTCCTGCCTCAGCCTCCCGAGTAGCTGGGCCTACAGGTGCGCACCACCATGCCAGGCTAATTTTTCTATTCTTTGTAGAGACGGGATCTTGCTCTTGTCCAGGCTGGTCTCGAACTCCTGGCCTCAAGCGATCCTCCTGCCTCGGCCTCCCAGAGTGCTATGCTTCCATTTTTTCAAATCTGTTCTGTTATATTTTGATAAGCAAACTTTGTTGCTGTTGTTCATACCACGTTTATTGAATGTTGGGCACTGGAAAAAAATATATGGGTGCCCAAGATAGAATCTCTTCTATGGCTAACACAGGATACCCTTACTTAAAAGGGCGATATTATTTTTTCGTCAATCATTCTGGCAAAGATGAAAAACTAATACTGCCACACGTTGGCAAGGATGTGGGGAAATGGAAATGGACACTCTCAGGTACAGTCGGCAAGAGTGTAAATTTGCAGCATTTCAGGTGTTTGATTTGGCATTATTCATTTGTAGATGTTTAGGGTACAGTGGTTCACACCTATAATCCCAGCACTTTGGGAGGCCAAAATGGGAAGATCACTTGAGACCAGGAGTTCAAGATCAGCCTGGGCAACATAATGAGACCCTTTCTCTACAAAAAATTTAAAAATTAGCCAGGCATGGCAGCATGCACCTGTAGTCCCAGCTAGTTAGGAGACTGAGGCAGGAGAATCACTTAAGCCGAGGAGGTTGAGGCTGCAGTGAGCTATGATGACACCACTACACTCTAGCCTGGGTGACAGAGCAAGACCCTACCTCTTAAAATCAAAAAAGTGATTGATAGAAGTGATAGTGCTTAGCTGGCATGGGGCATAGCACCTAGCATGTGTTCAGTTAGCATCCGTTTCTCGGCCCCTTCCCAATGAAGGGTATGCCCGTTGTTGCATGCGTCTCCAGGACAGGCTCCCTCCATGACTGGCACATGAACTGAGTCTTGATTTCCGGTCTTGAGGTTGCGGTGGGAGATCACATCCGGTAATTGTCATGTGCGAGGCATCGTGCTAAGATATATCAACTCACTGATGCCTCTAGCGGTCCTACGAGGCAGGAAGTGTGGCTGTCCTCACTTTGCAGTTGGAGATGTTGCAGACCCAAGACGCAAGGTGACTTGCCGGTTGGTGATGGAGCCAGGTTTTCAGTGTGACTCCCGTGGGAGCAGGGGCCGGGGGGCCTCCTGCCCACCACGGTATCTGTCTCTCTTTCTCTCCCTGTGGAACATCCTGATCCCCGAGCCACCTGAGGGTCTCCTTCCTCTTTGCCAAGTCCTCTGGAGACCTGCAGGTCCGGGCACATCTTTGGGGAGCTGCGGGGACTTGGGCTAGAAATGCCCAACTGGGCTGGGCCACGAGGACCTGCCGCTGGGGTTGAGCGGGTTATGGGCACGAGGGAAGCATCTTGGGCAGAGAGGAGGGGTGTCCCTGCAAGGAGGCCACAGCCACCGAGACTGGCCGCCTGCTGCCAGGTGGAAACATACCCCCCCAAGACCCCAAGTTCCAGGAGTGCAGTATGGTAGCCAAGAACACGTGCTCTGAACCATCCCGACACTTTTTATCCAGATAGTGGGCCCCTCTCAAGCTCTCTCAGCCTCCGTCTCCCCGGCTGTGAAATGTGGCTGACGCTGGTCCCTACTTCCCAGGGCCACAGGGAGGAGCAAGTATCATGTAAAACGTGCTCCCCACAGTGCCTGGTGCCTGCTAACTGTTCCACAGACGTCGGCTGTTGTATTCATTCAAGGGAAGCCAAGATCCAGAGTTTCGTGGAAAAATCTCCCAGTTTTTAAACGTGGACCGATAATTTCAACTTTCACAAACCTAGTATGAGCCATTATAGCTACTGGGGTGCCAGCTTGAAATCTCTGTTGAGAATTTTGCTAATAGGAAGCGGCTTCCTTCGAGGTGTTTGCTGTGTCCTGTGCCTGGCAAGTAGGGTGGTTTCGATAAATGGCCGGATGGGTGAATGGGCGAATGAACAAATGGATGGATGAGTGATGAATGGATGGATGAACGAATGGATGAACAAATGAATGATGAACAAATGGATGATGAATGGATGGATGAATGAATGAATGAACAAATGAACGGATGGGTGAATGAATGATGAACAAAGGAATGGAAGAATGAATGCACAAACGAATGAATGAACTGATGAAGAACAATAAAGAAATGAATGCAATTGAAGGTTTACGAGAAGAGGTATTTTAGAAGATGAATTCACTGTGTCCAAAACTGAGCTCTGACGCTCCCCCCAAACCTGTCCCATTCAGTGGTAGCTTCATCCCTCCAGGGACTCACCAAAAACTGTGGCTGTCTCCTTTCTCTGACACTCACATTTGATCCATCAGCAAATGTTGAATCTACCTTAAATAATATATCCCAAATCCAGCCACTTGCCCTGCTTGGCCACCACCCAAGTCTGGTCCCCATCACTGCTTGACTGTACCAGTGTAGTCACCTCCAACCTGGTCCCAGCTCCAGCTCTTGCCTCTCACTCTCTATTCCCCCTACAGCAGCAGAGGGGACTGTGAACACCTAGTCAGGTGTGTCCCTCCTCTGCTCAGAACCCTCCATGGCTCCCACCTCCCTCAGAGTGAAAGCCAAAGTCTTCCCTGTGGTCCACCAGGCCCTGCATGACCTGCCCTCACCTCCCCTCTCCTCCTCTCTCTTCCCCCCACCAATCACTTTTCCCTTTCCATCACACTGTTAATTTACTTATTTAGCATGTCCACTCTCTGTCTCCCCAACTTAAAATGTCAGTCCCAGGAGAGCAGGGCTCTGTCACCTAATGTATCCTGCGCCCCTGAGACAGAGCCTGGCGCACAGCGGGTACTCAGCAAATGCTTAAGAGCAGAGACATGTGCAGGCAGAGGACACACCTGGCTCTCTCCTCAGCGATCTCTGCTCAAGTGAAACGTCCGTGGAAAACAAGGGTGTCATCCACACCTCACCCTCTCCCAAGCATGCTCCGTGCGGCTCTGTCGCCTGTCCCTGCGTCAGGGGTCCCGGACAGAGGATCCTGCTTCATCACGCCCTGTGACGTGACCCATCAGGCACATCAGATGTGGCGAGGAGTGGGGAACGTGGGAAATCGGCCCCTGCAACAGAGCGCCATCACCCTCCCCATCGACAGCCTGAGTCCTCCTCATTGGCTACTTCCAATGCTGTTATTTTCAGGGACATTGTCTTCTCGTAAGCCCCGTCTCTGCAAAGCCGAGCCCCTGGGTCACAGTCGTTTCCCTCAGGCCGGAGGGCTTGCTGCAGAGGCTGTCGGATTCCCTGGCCGGGAACCGGCCCGAGCCTGACATTCTCCTTCCTTTCCCTGGCAGGTTCTCCCTTCGCCCGAGCCAGCATTAAAAGTGCCAAGCTGGAGAACTCGACCTTTTTTCACAAAAAAGAGAGGAGGATGCGTTTCTACATCCGCCGCATGGTCAAAACTCAGGCCTTCTACTGGACTGTGCTCAGTCTGGTAGCCCTCAACACGCTGTGTGTTGCTATCGTCCACTACAACCAACCCGAGTGGCTCTCCGACTTCCTTTGTGAGTACGGCCCGGCCCCGCCCCTGCCGGCTCCCTGATCCCAACCTCACGCCCTTTTATCCGCCTCTCTTTGGTGCTATGTGTTCTTTCCTTTGGTCTTCGTCGAATCTTCCCTCCCATTGGGCCACGTCTGCAGCTGTGACGGGGACCAGTGTTGCTGCCGCCACGACAGTGGAGCCCGTCTTCCTCGGGCCTGAGAGCCGGACCCTGGCACTCGGGCCACCAAATGTCCCTGCGATCCCTTTCTAGGAGAGTGATGTAGAGGTGCTGGTGAAGGGGGTATTGGAAGAGAGACAGGAAAAAAAACAACAGTGAACACAAGACAGCCAGATAGAAACTGAAACATAGATATAATTTTTATGGGCATTGCTAGGAACGTTAAAATAATTTGTGGTTAAGAGATGGGGGTGCCTTAGAAACAGGGAGTGGCTTATATGTTGTCCCCATTTTCTCTTTTTACTTCTGACTTCTTGCTTTCTACTCTTCTTTCAAACCTTCCACTGCTTCCGTGCTTCCTCTCCTGCCCCTTTTGGCTTCCTTATTCATTCCTAGAACATCCCCTGCAATAAGTGTGAGAGTGTCCTGCTCTTCGCCCTCTGGGCCTATTCCCAGATTCTGGGAATTGATATGAGATGATATCAATATTGGGGGCCGATATTGAGGGTAAGGAGAAGCAGAAAAAAAATGGGGAGACATCAGACCAAGATTTGAAAAGTAAAGAGCTCTGAGGAATCAACAAGAGTAGAGACTGGGCAGTGAGGGGGGCAAGTGGATGCCCTAGCTCTGGCTTATGGGCCACAGGTGAGGACTTGTTGCCTATTGGCTGCTGTCCTCCTGCGTCTGTTGGTTTATCTGACTTACTCACTGCCCTTCTGACCTGGTTCAGAATTGACTTAGAACAGCCACAAGAAACAGTCTAGTCTTTGACCTAGAAAGGCCCAAGAGCCTAGTCCATGCCATTATCTTCTTGAAACCCTCATTGTTCCCAGTCACATTGGCCGACACCTCCCCCAGGACACCCCTCAGGGACCAGTTCTCCTTCCGAGAGCCCTGACCTAGTTCCAACCTTAGTAATTGTGTTTTGGTCCCTCTGGAGTCTCTTATAAATGAGGACTCTCTACTTCTTGTTTAAACTTCCTCTAATAATCTATTTTTAATCTCCTATATTCTCCCCACTAACCACCTTGCACAGTCTGTCCTGGTTTAGGAACAGGGGATTGGGACATCGAGCCTGGGCCCCCTGTGGCCATAAAGGTCCTCTAATTGTTCCCATTTTCCAGTTGAGAAAACTGAGACAAAGATACGTTAAGTAACTTGCCCAGGGTCACACAGCTAGTAAGTGACAAAGCCGGGATTTGAACCCAGGTGACCTGAATTCTCAAAGCCTGCCCTGCCCCTAAATACCATGTGACCTTGGACAAATCATTACCATCGTCCATTGATCAAAGACATCTTCAATTATAAGGCAGTCTTTTATTTGATGTACCACTAAGAAATAAAACAATGCTGCCATCTAAACTAGGATATGCCGATTTTAAGATATACTTTAACTTCAGAAATGTCAAAATGTTAACAAAAATGTATGTCTTAGAATCATTGAAGTACAGTTTCTCTGGGTCTCAGACTACTTACCTGTACTTGGTGGAAACTGGATTCCGTGGTCCCGAAAGTTTTTCCAGACCCGCCAATGTTATGGATGAGTAATTCTTTCAGGTCTTGTGCATCACTAGCTCTCATGTTTCCATGGTAACCAGGGAACAAGCTCTCAGAAACTCTTCAGTCCTCCCAGAGTTGCTTCTGGCGGGCCTTGGAATGCACCAGATGTTATGAACAGATTTCCTTTGCTGATATTTTGGTCCTGGAGACCCTAGCGTTTCCCTGAGACATTAGGAGATCCTTGAGAGTCCTACCACTAGGGAGAGGTTTCCGTGAGAAATGAGCATAAAGGACTTTGACAGTCAGTTCAAAACACCTCTTAAAAGCATGGTGTAGCAAACACACTTGATCATTGTCTTAGTTTGTGTGCGATAACAAAACACCTGAGACTGGGTAATTTGATAAGAAAAGAAATTTGTTTTCTCACAGCTCTGGGGGCTGGGAAGTCCAAGATCAAGGCATCGTCAGGTTTAGTTGTCTGGTGGGGATTGCTGCCCGGTGGCCAGATGGCACCTTGAACGTTGTGTTCTCTGGTGGGGGAGAGCACAGTGTCCTCACATGGCAGAAGGCAGAAGGGAAGAGGGGGCAAACTTCCTCCATCAAACCCTTTTATAGGCCGGGCGCAGTGGCTCACGCCTGTCATCCTAGCACTCTGGGAGGCCAATGTGGGAGGATCGCTCAAGGTCAGGAGTTCGAAACCAGCCTGAACAAGAGCGAGACCCCGTCTCTACTAAAAATAGAAAGAAATTATCTGGACAACTAAAAATATATAGAAAAAATTAGCCGGGCATGGTGGCACATGCCTGTAGTCCCAGCTACTCGGGAGGCTGAGGCAGGAGGATCGCTTGAGTCCAGGAGCTTGAGGTTGCTGTGAGCTAGGCTGACGCCACGGCATTCTAGCCCAGGCAACAGAGTAAGACTCTGTCTCAAAAAAAAAAAAAAAAAGAAACCCTTTTATAAGGGCACCTAATCCCATTCACAAGGGCTCCACCCTCGTGACTTAATCACCTCCTGAAAGCCCCACCTCTTAGCACTGTTCCCTTGGCAGTGAAGTTTCAACATGAATCTTGGAGGGGACACAAACGTTCGAACCATAGCAACCATCCAACAGAAGTAGTTTTGTGGGCAATAACTGAAATTCTTGGGAATTAGTTTGAATTCTTTCTTTTCTATATGCTTTCTTCCCCTCGGAAACCCACCTTACCTCTGCTTCCTATCGGTTAAGTGAGAACACATGCCCTTCCTAACGCCTCATCTTCTTGCCTCACCAAAAGTGCCCGCTCAGAAAGAACCCAAAATGGCCAGGCACGGTGGCTCACGCCTGTCATCCTAGCACTCTGGGAGGCCGAGGCCGGTGGATCGCTCAAGGTCAGGAGTTCGAAACCAGCCTGAGCAAGAGCGAGACCCCGTCTCTACTAAAAATACAAAGAAATGAATTGGCCAACTAGAAATACATAGAAAAAATTAGCCGGGCATGGTGGCGCCTGCCTGTAGTCCCAGCT
>VBSM01003225.1:4778483-4790217 GCA_008086735.1 Cheirogaleus medius | reverse complement strand
GACCAAACATTCTCCATGTGCCGGGCCCCGTACTCGGCACTGAAGGCTCAGATGTGAGCAAAAGAGACAAAAATAACCCCCTCGCCTCTTGGAGTGACGTCCTAGTGGACATCGAGGTAGAAAAGTTCAGCAAGGACTTTTTTCTTTTTTGCGACCGGGTCTTGCTCTGTGGCCCAGGCTGGAGTGCCGTGGCGTCGTCATAGCTCACTGCAACCTCCAACTCCTGGGCTCAGGTGATCCTCCTGCCTCAGCCTCCCAAGTAGCTGGGACTACAGGTGTGCAACACCACACCCAGCTAATTTTTTTTACTTTTTTATTTTCTGTATAGACACAGTATCGCTTTGTTGCTCAGGCTGGTCTCAAACTCCTGGCCTCACGTGATCCTCCTGCCTCAGCCTCCCAAAGTCCTGGAATTACAGGCATGAGCCACCTCACCCAGCCCCTTAACGTTTTGTTTTTTGTTGCTGTTAACATTTTTCTTACCTCTTCCAAATGCTCTGAGCACTCAGACTCTCTACTTGTCATCTCTGGCTGTACGGTGGTAATTATTTGAGTAATTGAGGCACCAAACTCCTCCCCACTTCATCTCCCCAACTCTCCACTTCCAGCCACACCAGCCTCCTAGCTGCTCCTGAAACTCAACCGGTTTGTCTCTGCCTCAGGGCCTTTGCACATGCTGTTTCCCCTGCTTGGATTGTTTCTCCCCTGATCTTCCCATACCCAACTCCCTCCTGTCATTCTGCGCTCTCCTTCCATTGTCGCTCCTGGCAAGAGGTCTCCCTTGAGTATCTGAAGTGCCCAACTCCTCCCTCTTGTTCATCCTCCACGCTTATGTCCCAGTGACAAATTATCTTGGTCACTTACCAGCTCTATAGCCTTAGGCAAGCGACTTAACCTCTCTGACCTTCAATTTCCTTGTGTATAAATTGGTGCTAGTCATTGTTTCTCTTAGGGCTGAGGATTAAGAAATTATTACAAGTCAAGTGCTTCCAACAGTCCCTGGGACTTGGTGTTACTGAGATGTTTTCTGTTATCATCTCTATTGTTATTTCTTATTATGGCTCTGTGTATATGCGGCCTGCCTCCCCGAGCTAGGGTGGTGGGGAGAAACGTACATATTGCAGGCATTTGAAGCCACGAGGCAGTTCCTCCAACCTGAAAGGGATGGTGCCCCTGCATCTGCTTTCTCTGAAAGCGCATAAACATCTGGAAACGTCATGTGCCCCGGTCCCGCCGGGGAGCTAATGGGAGACACGTAGGCAGAGTCAGGAAGCCTTGAGTTGGGGCAGGGGTGGAGGGTACAGGCTCTGCTAGAAATTTCTTTTCCCTTTTCATTTGTCTTCCCCTTTTGTCCCTGAGGGAGTGGCCTCTTCCCCCAGGGAAACATCCCTCCAGGCAGACCCAAACCTGGGAGGGTGGGAAGTTAGACCCACATGGGGTTCGTGTCCCCTGTGCGCTGGTAAAGCTCTCGGAGTCCCGACAGATACAAGGTGTTGGGGGCTGGGCACCTGTCACCCCAGCACTCTGGGAGGCCGAGGCGGGAGGATCACTTGAGCCTCAGGAGTTCTAGACCAGCCTGAGTAAGAGCGAGACCCCGTCTCTACCAAAAATAGAGAAATTAGCCAGGTGTGGTGGCGCGTGCCTGTGGTCCCAGCTACTTGGGAGGCTGAGGCAGGAGGATCGCTTGAGCCCAGGAGTTGGAGGCTGCCATGAGCTGTGATTGCACCGCTGCACTCCAGCCTGGGTGACAGAGAGAGACCGTGTCTCAAAACAAAGGAAACTGATAAGGATTTGCAGAAACCTATGACCGAGCACGGAAACGCCTTGATATCTGTGCAAGAATCGGGCGAGCCCCCCCGGGCGCCCGGTGCCGGAGGGCTTTGGGACGCGCCTTCCCTGTGACCAAGCCGCACCCTCGAGTGGCAGAATCTTAGGCAGGGTCCAGAAGTGTCGCCCTGTCACCCCAGCTCAGCCGTCGGTTCTTTTGTCGTTGGCTCTCCTTCCTCAGAGAGAACCAGGGCTCCGGGGTCCCTGTGTCGGGCCCCAACCTGTCAACCACCCGGCCGATCCAGCAGGACCTGGGCCGCCAAGACCCACCGCTGGCCGAGGACATCGACAACATGAAGAACAACAAGCTGGCCACCGCAGAGTCCGCCAGTCCCCACGCCGGCCTCGGCCACGCCGGCCTGCCCCAGAGCCCGGCCAAGATGGGGAACAGCACGGAGCCCGGCCCCCCGCCGGCCCTCCCCAGCACAGCCACCAACCCGCAGACCGCCGCCGCCAGCCGCCGGACCCCCAACAACCCGGGGAACCCGTCCAACCCCGGCCCCCCCAAGACCCCCGAAAATAGCCTTATTGTCACCAACCCCAGCAGCACCCAGACCAACTCAGCTAAGACTGCCAGGAAACCTGACCACACCACGGTGGACATCCCCCCGGCCTGCCCACCCCCCCTCAACCACACCGTCGTCCAAGGTGAGACCTGGGCTCTGTCCCCTGAGGCTATGCTGAGTGACCCTGGGCAGTGACCCCCATCTCTCTGGCCTCAGTTTTCTACCCTGGAAAATGGGTATGCACCAAGATCCCGCCCCACAAGGCCGTGGGAGGATTCGAGGGGATGATAAGGGCACAGTGCCTGGCACACGCGTGCTCACAGAGCGGCCATATTTCCCGGATCCTTCGTTCCCTTAGGGACGGGGAACGGTGGCCGGGGAGCCACCATATTTGAGGCGCGGTGGCTTCCTCTGATGGAAATTGGTGGGTCAGATGATGCTTTAGGACCGGGGCTGTCACTGTCCAAAACAAATGTAACACAGGCCACATGTGTAATTTTAAATTTTCTATTAATAGTAATGGAAGGAAGGAGGGAGGGAGGGAGGAAGGAAAGAAAGAAATTTAAAAGTATAAAAGAAGCCAGGTGTGATGTGCGCACCTGTAGTCCCAGCTGCTCGGGAGGCTGAGGCAGGAGGATCGCTTGAGCCCAGGAGTTTGAGGCTGCTGTGAGCTGTGATCGCACCACCACACCCAGCCTGGGCGACAGAGCGAGACTCTGTCTCAAAAAGTATAAAAGAAACAGTCAGAATGGACTCTGATAATGTATCGTGTCAGCCCAAAATGTTACACTTCCAGCACGTAATGACTATTTTAAAGATTATTAACAGGTTAATTTACATTCTTTTTCTCATACTGTCTTCAAAGTCTGGCGTTTGGTTTACGCTGACAGCACATCCCAGTTTGGGTCGGCTGCATTTCAAGTGCCCCGTGGCCACGCAGGGCCGCCGGCTACTGGGTGGGACGGCGCAGGCCTAGAGTCTCGAGGGATTGGCCGTTTCTGCGCCTTCGAGATCAGGACCAGAGAAGCGCTGAGGAATTTCAAGCTGGGCCACTGAGTGGATTATCCCCTAGGATGATAGCAGCAGCTCAGGCCCTCTAGGGCTAGTTCTGTGCAAGAGATTAATGTGGGTTTGCTCCATACATGCTGGCCACGCTCCTGAGAGGTTGATCTTGTCACTGTGCCCATTTTACAGAAGAGGAAACTGAGGTTCAGAGAGGCTCAGCCAGTCAGGACAGGGAGCTACTGGGGGAAACCCTGCAGTTTGGGAGAGCTCAGTATTTCCATCTGTAAAGTGGGTCAGTTGGCATTTTCCCTACCCGCCTCCAAGTGACAGTATGAAAGTCAAACAGGACAGGGGCAGGTCTGTGTTCACATCCCGTGAGGCCCCACCAGACTCAAGGCTGTAGAGTGGTTGAGAGCAGACACTCTGGGGCAAGGCTGCCCGGGTTCGAATCCCAGCTCTGCCACTGGTGGCTTTGTGACCTTAAGACACGTCACTTCACTTTTCTGTGCCTCAATTTCCTCATCTGTAAGATGGGGAGGATAAACATACCAACCTCATAGGGCCATACGAGGATTCAGTGTCAGAATGTGATGCATGGTACACAGTAGGCACTTTATAAGTGTCGGCTGTTCGTTGCCCGCCCCGGGAGCCAGCAGGAGCCCAGAGACTTGTGGGAAATGGTGGAGGGAGCCCTGTGTTGGTTCTTGTCCCAACAGTGAACAAAAACGCCAACCCAGACCCACTGCCAAAGAAAGAGGAAGAGAAGAAGGAGGAGGAGGAAGATGACCCCGGGGAAGACGGCCCTAAGCCCATGCCCCCGTACAGCTCCATGTTTATCCTATCCACGACCAACCCGTGAGTATGGCCCGCGCAAGGGGGGTGGCAGACGTCAGGCCAGACAGAGAGGGCAGTGGGGGAGAGTTGCCTCCAAGACCACCATCAATCCAAGGGGACCTAAAAATGACACTCCTTTCTTAAGTCACATAAGATGGAAATTTGTCATAATACACTGATTTTGTCAGAAGAGACCCCTTCTTGCCATCAGCTAGAAAAATCACTGCCATCGATGTCCAGATCTGTGCTGTCTGGGATGTGAGAAGCGCCCTTTAGAAATGGCACCTCGTGCAGTGCACAACATGCACAACTGGACACGGCAGCCGTGGGCACCGAGCTCTGTTTCAAACTCTCTAATCTGCCAGGGTTTGGATTCTGGGCAGATGATCTCTGAGTTCCATGGCCTTCTGTCTTGGGCATCTTTAAGAAGGATAGATTATTTAGGAGAGAAATCTATCACGGGAATGTCAGGGTGGCTCAGAGGTTGTTTAAGGATTGCATTTTTCCAAAAGGTTTATCTTGAAACCCTGATTCCTTAAAATGCTTCTTGACAAAGAAAAATCATGTCAAAAAAAAAGTGGGGGGACTCACACAAGAGTGCAGACATTTGCTTTTTTATTTAGTTGATTTTCTATTTTACTAAAGAAACACTTACGTGGCACTTAGTGCCAGCCACTGTTCTGAGCTTTAAATAATTTTTTAAAATTTTATCATAATAGCCCTATGGGGTTGGTACTATGCTTATCCCCATTCGCCAAACAAAGAAACTGAGGTCCAGAGAGGTGAAGTCACCTGTCCAAGGTCACACAGCAAGTGAATGGAAGAGCTGGAGTTTGAGCCCAGACAAACTGGCTCTAGCATCCCTGTTCTTAACCACTCAACTCTGCTGCCATTCACACAACCGTATGACCTATTTATTATGCACTTCACTTAAGAGGTTAAATATTATCCTGTTGGCACATTAATGGCTCTGACAAGGTATGCAATTCATAATTTCAGTAACTAACTTTTGGAACCCCCTATCATGTGCCAGGAATCTATTAGCTCTTTCAGTTCTCACAACCCTGTTAGGTAAGCACTATTATTATAGCCATTTTAAAGATGAGGGCACTGAGGCACAGGAGGTTTAAATTACTTGCCCAAGGTCGCACGGCTAACAAGAAAGAAAGAAAGAGACAGAAAGAAAGAAACTTGCTTAACCCATAGATTCCCAATTTTGTTTGACCCTAGAACACTGTAAGCATGAAAAACCTTTTTCTCTCCTATACAATCAAGGCCTTGGGGATCAGGATGTTCTAAGAGGGTTATTCGGGAGTGATAGGAATTTTGATAAACGGAGCATGCGAATGTCTTCCCTAGCTGAGGTACCCCCTGCCTTCTTGGGGTTCCAGGGCCCAGAGAGGACCCCCAGCTGGAGGAACTTAATAGTGTGTTGGGTGCAGGATCTTAGGAGTTGGAGATCTCAGGTAGTCGTAGGTGGCATGAAATTATAAAAAGAAGAGGCTTGTGAGCCTGTGGTCTGAGTGGACCTCTGCACACCCACCTGTCCCCGACAGCCTTCGCCGCCTGTGCCATTACATCCTGAACCTGCGCTACTTCGAGATGTGCATCCTCATGGTCATCGCCATGAGCAGCATCGCGCTGGCCGCCGAGGACCCCGTGCAGCCCAACGCGCCTCGGAACAACGTGAGTCTCCCCGAGCACGCCCCTTCACGCCCCGGCTCCTCCGCCACGGCCGCTTCCTCCCACACGCAGAGAGCTCGCAGCCAGGGTGGAAGGGGTGTCGGGGGCACCCCTAGGCAGAGCCCCCGTGGCTGCCGGTTGGGAGCCGAAGCTCTGATTCCTTAGGGACACTCTTGAACACAGGGCCGTCCTTGGGGAGGCAGAGTGGCTGTGTGAGCCTGGCAGGGAGGAGGTGGCCCAAAGTGGCTGGGACTAAAATTGCCAGACTCCCTAATGGGGGCGTGTGACTGGCCGGATATGGATGTCACACGTGTCCTGCCAAACGAAGAGGCAGTGCCCCGGACAGCTGCGTCTCACCAAGTAGACTTTTGCATTTGGACTCGAAGCTTTGAAAGAATCGACTATTTGACTCAGAAACGCAGCTTAAGCTTTTAGCGTTTTGGAGAGCAGCCACCTTTGGGGTCGAGGGTCTGCTAATAACCTCTGTTAATTGAGCCCTCGCTGTGTCCAGGCACTTGGCACGCAGCACCTCCCTTCACCCTCACAACGGCCCCCCCCGTGTCCCCTTTTGACAGATGGGGAAACTGAGGCTCGGGGGCAGAGTATAAGGGGGTTGGTAAGTGACCTGTCCAGAGTCACACAGCAGAATTCCAACTCTGCGTCCACCCACAGCTCCCACGGCTTCCCTCAACCATCTGCATTTATTGAGCACCGACTGTGTGCCGGGACTGTGTGTGCATTTCCCCTGTAAGTCCTGCCGGGCGGGAATGAGTGTGTGATCATGGTTGAGACGGGGAAACCGAGGCACCAAGAGACAAGGGCGCCTCGTCCGTGCATCCGTGGGCTGGAGGCGGAGGCCTGACCCAGGGGCCTGGCAGCCCTGCCAGCCCGCAGCCAAGGGTGCCTTTCCCGCCGGTCAGAGGCTCCGCGCCTGGCTGAGCAGGTTAGGACCCTGGCGAGGCCGACTCCATCCATCAAGCCCGCCCGCAGCTTACCACGCACTCCACTTCCTTCCCGGTCCCCCTGGGGACCGATGGGGGGGAGATGGAAGGAAATAATTAGAACAAAATTTGGATCAGGGCCCCCCCCGCAGTCGCAGCCGGCTCAATCACTCCCTGCAGCCTGGTTTCCCCCAGAGGCCTCCGGGAGCCAGGCCTGGGGAGGGGGTCCCAGGAGGGATCAGGACATGGATGCACGCACGCACGTGCACACGCACACACACACACACACACACAGACGGACAGACAGACTCTAGGAGGCTGGAGAAGCATCCTTGTCTGTCCCTGGCAGGGAGGACACAGGTTCAAGGGAATCAGCGCAGGGCTCAGAGCAGCCACCAGGGGGCGTTTGCAAAGTGTCGGCTCCCCGGGCCCCTCCCTAGTTTATCCGGCAGTGGCCACTTCTCTGCAAGGACCCTGCGTGTGGCCTCTCACTGTCACGCCATGCGACCCCCGCGCAGGGCAGAAAGAGAACAAAAGCTGGTGCGTGGCTCCTCGATTCCCCCCACCCCTCCGCCGCCCGCCTTCTGTCTAGAGTTCGGATTCTCAACCGAGGACAATGTCTGGAGACATTTTTGGTTGTCACGACAAGAGGGGGAAGGTGCTTCTGGCATGCAGTGTGTGGGGGCCAGAGATGCCGCTCAGCACCCCGCAGTGCACAGGACGCGCCCCGTAGGGAGCGATCCTGCCCCAGATACAGTGATGCAGGGGTGGAGAAACCCGCCTTGGAGCTGACCAGCACTCCACCTTCTGGAATGCGCGTGTCTCGGCTTTTCTCATTTTCCCATCTGTGTGCCCGTAGTCCCAGCTACTCGGGAGGCTGAGGCAGGAGGATCGCTTGAGCCCAGGAGTTTGAGGTTGCTGTGAGCTAGGCTGACGCCACGGCACTCTCTAGCCCGGGTGACAGAATGAGACTCTGTCTCAAAAAAAAAAGAAAAAATATGAAGTTTCCAGATCATAGAATTTGCAGGTAGCCTCAGTAAATGCAACCAGAATGTCTACTGGACAGCGAGCACGGTGACACTCGCGCTGGTAGCACTTGGGGACTCCGATTGCCCCACAGCCTTGTCAACACTTGGTGCTGTCGGCTCTTCCCTTTGGCCGGCCTGCTCGGTGTGCAGTGAGCGCCCGCTGGGTTTGCTTTGCATTTGCCTGTGACGAGTGAGACCGAGGGCCTTTTCGGATGAGACTGAGCAACAGGAAATGCCATCTGTAAAAAGGTCAGATGTCAGAGGTTGTTGAACCTGGTTTATTGGTGTCTTGATTTCGTCTTGCGGGACTTGCCACGCTGTCTGGGATTTGGCTCGCCTGACCCCCTGGCCTGCCCGTCCCCAGACTCCATCCCTTCCCTCTTTCCTTCCTTCCTTGCATTCATTCCTTTAGTTAGTAAGTGTTTCATGAGCAGCTACTATGTGGCAGGCACTGAGCCAGCCGCGGAGGATTCGCAGGGTACGAGGTGGTCCCCGCCCTCCCAGGGCCCACAGAGCTCCAGTCCTGTGGCCATGCTCTGCCCCTGCCCGGTGCCACCTGAAGTGCTCTCCCGCCACCGTCCCCTCTGCCCACCCAGATCCCTCAAGCCAAGCCCCTCGCCCCTGGCCCCTCCCTGGGAAGTCAGCCCGCCCCACCGGCCACTCCGGTCTCGGTTTCCCCTCCAGCACCACACGCGATGGGAATGCACGTTGTGACCTCACAGGAAATAGAGCCCAGATCCCACAGGACCTGCCACAGCTCCAGCCGCTCATACATTCGTGCAGCAGACACGTTTTGAGCACCTACTGCATGCCTGACCCTGTATTAGGAGCTGCAGTTGCCACGGCGACAGACAGACATGCTGTCCTCGTGGTGCTGACATGCGCACAGGGGAGACGGACGAGGAGAGCATCAGCAGCTCCGTCTGTCAGGGCGGGATAAGTGCCCGGGGGTGAGGAGGACGGCAAGTACCAGGAGGTGGAATGGCCTGTGCAAAGGTCCTGAGGTTGAAACGTTCTGGGTGGCAGGAGGAAGTGAGAAAGGGGGCGAATAGGAGGAGGCGATGGCAGGGAGGTGACCAATCAGTTTGTTCAGAGTCTTGAGGGTCTCAGGGAGGGGCGGGGTGACAGTGGCTTTTACCCAGAGTGACGTGGGAGCCATGGAGGGTTGTGAGCAGAGGGGGGACGTGCCTGACTGCGGTGTTCACAGGCGCCCTCTGGTGGTCGGGCTCAGTAATCATCAGCCCTTGTTGCCTGGACGTGAATCCGATGGCGTCGGCCACCTGTTCTTGCCACCAGCGGGACACTGTGCCGGCACACCCAGGTCCACACACCCCGGTGACACCAGAGGCGTGCTACGGTGTGGCCTGCAGAGGGGGCAGGCCAAAGGACATTGCTCGTCCAGGCAGAAACATGGGGCCTGGCCCCGGTGCGCGGCAGTGGGAAGGGAGGGGGGAGAAGGGACCTGCCCTGGCCGGTGGCCGAGGGACAGGCAGAGAGCGGCCGAGGGACAGCCCCGGTGTTTATGCAGGAGAAACCACGTGGGAAGGATTCTTGCCCAGGAAGCCCATCAGGGCAAAGACACTGGGGGACGCGGACCATGACAAAGAGAGATACAGTCACCCTTGAACTTGCCCGGGGCCACCGATGGCCCAGTTAGAGCCTGGGGCACATTTTAAAAGGCGCCTTTCGCGTTGGGGAGCGAACTCGCGTCACAGAGTGATTTTGTTGGGATTTGCTGCCATCTGCTGGAACGTTCCCTGCAGACCTGCCCCGTGCGACGGGACGGGAGGGCCCCTGTGCCCCGCACGCCCTGCCCGACCTTTCGTGGCCGCTGTGTTTCCCCGTCTGGGTGGAGACTCTGCTCGGGGACTTGGCTGGCGGGGTGGAGGGGTCGCACCCCCAGTGGACTGGGGCTCTGCTAGAACGAGCCAGTGACGCGCTGTTGCCCCCACAGGTGCTGCGGTATTTTGACTACGTTTTCACAGGGGTCTTTACCTTCGAGATGGTGATCAAGGTGAGTGCAGAGAGAGCCCCGAGGATGACAAATGCCTGGGGTGTTTGAGGAGCGGCCAGGGGGCTGGTGTGGCCGGAAGCAGTGAGGGAGGAGGGGAAGTGAGAGGGGAGAGATGAGAGCAGGGAGGTGGTGGGGCGGATGATTGCGTGGGGCAGGGCACGAGGGAGGACTCTGGCTTTTTCTCTGAGGTGGGAGCCTTGGAGGGACCTGACTCAGGTGTCCACAGGCGCCCTCTGGCGGCGGCGGGCAGGACAGACTTGGGGGAGGGGAGCCAGGGGACCTGGGAGCAGGTGACTACCCTGTCCCCAGTGAGCGATCCAGTAGGGTGGTGGCCAAGGAGGAGAGGAGATGTCAAGGAAAACCCCAAGGTCTGGCCCTAAGAGCCAGAGAATCGGGGCCGCCTTCTGTTAGGTGGGGAGCAGCGGCCTCTCCCCACTCCTCCCAGAGTCCCCTGGCCACTGCCCGTCCCTGCAGGATGGGGAGGTCCCTTGGGCTCCCCGCCCCTCCCCCACCCCTCCTGCTGCCCCTCCCCCGGAGGCTAGAAGGGCCAGCACCACACCAGGCTGGGGGAAGGGTCTGAGCGCCCTCTCTCCTCCCCCAACAGATGATCGACCTGGGGCTCGTCCTGCATCAGGGTGCCTACTTCCGCGACCTCTGGAACATTCTGGACTTCATAGTGGTCAGTGGGGCCTTGGTGGCCTTTGCCTTCACGTAAGTCTCTCTAGAGGGCTCTAATTGCCTTTGTGCCTTGCCCCCAGCCTGGGGCCACCCCCCAGTGGATCGTCCTTGGAGCGTAGAGATGGGGAGTGGTCAGCATGCCACCAGAGCTGCGGTTGGCTTCTTGCATGACATCCACCGTGGAGGGATAGGGAGAAGGGACCCCACCTTCTACCTCCTCACACAGCAACAGGCCTCAGCCGCGTCACCGCCTCTTGCTGTGCTGCTTCTGTAGACTAGCCTCGCCGGGACATCTCACCCCCTCCGCTCCACACGCACCGCCCAAACTGCTGTCTTTTTGGGGCACCCCCGAGAAGACAACCAGGAAGCGAATGTGCATGAGAATTCTCACCCCCCCCACACACCCTGTGCCTGAGGCCCCGTAGCTGTAGACCTGGTGACCCCTGTGTGTCTTTCGCTTCTCCTGGCAGTCCTAGGACACTCTGCCCTCTGAAAGGCCACACATCACTACGCAACTCCATGATGGCGCCCTAGTCGTAGGCAGCTGTTTAAGATAGTGCCCGAGGGCTGAGCAGCCATTCCCAGATGGCATTTGAATGCTGGGCATCCATTTCAAGATGGCACCCTAGGACTTAGTAACCATTCCAATATGGTATTTCAGTTCTGGGTGGCCATTCCAAGATGGCTTCTGACTTCTGGGCAGCCAATCCAAGATGGCCCCCGAGTTCCAGGTGGCCATTCCAAGATGGCCCCTGAGTTCCGGGTAGCCATTCCAAGATGGCCCCCGAATTCTGGGTGCATTTCAAGATGGCACCCAAGGGCTAAGTAGCCATTAGCCCTTAGATCCCTGATAGCAAACTTAGTACATTCTTCAAGTCGTAGACACTTGAAACAGGATGAAAGTACCTAACAAGTGCCTACTCCAGAAACAAGTCTTGGGGACCCTGACTGTGCCTATCGTGGTGGATGGATCGTTCGCTGACAGGAAGGTTTTGGAGGGATCCTGACCCACCTCACAGTGAGAAATCAGGCGGCTTTAACAACAGGTGTCCTTCTCAGCCGATCCAGAGGGGTCCTCGAATAGTCTCCCTGAGCAAATAACGAGGGCTCGGTTTGTCAGGAGGGCCAGAACGGTGGCCCGTTTCCAATGAAGGGCTAAAGTAGGCCACGCTCAGACTCTTGCCTGGGAATACAATGAGGTCAAGTTGTGTTAGAGGA
>VBSM01003225.1:4756902-4773083 GCA_008086735.1 Cheirogaleus medius | reverse complement strand
GAGCAAGCAGGAGGGAGGCGGTAAAGACCCGTTAGCTTCCACCTGATGCTTCCTTGATGACAACAGCAGAATATCTGAAAGAGAGTTGAAAAAAAGAGGATTATTTGCTGGTGCGATCCAATTATTTAATTCCGTGTCCCTGTTCTGCCTAAAATTGTCATGGTGACCGTCCCAATGTGTGTGTCACATTTGGCCGGGCACCGCCTTGCGATGGATCATGATGACATTGGTTTAAAAAAGGAAAAATAAACGCTCTCAGCCTGCCGGATCCGGAGCACATCCCTGCCTAGCAGGCTAAAATACAATTCTCGTCTTTGTTCCCTGAAAAAAAGGGAGAAAAAGGAACCCTTTAAAAGCAAATTGTGTGAAGAATGATGTTTTTGCACCTGGATCCTCAGACACTTGGTGGTGGGCGTCTCTGGGGCAGTTTGGCCTGTGCCCCAGAGGTCACGATAGGGAGATGTTTGCCAGGTGACCTCCCCACCCAGGGCTCTGACCCGGATCCAGTCACACGCGCCCTGAGGCCGCACGCCAGGTCAAGCTAGGGGCGGGAAAAGAACCGAGACTCAAAGGGAAAACAAACGCGTAGAAGAATAAATCACAGTGTAAGCCCTTGAGGAGTTTAAGCCGGAAGCCAAAGAAAGAAACAAACAAACATAGAACTCCGAGAAGGTCAGGGAAGGCTGTATCCAAGGACTTGAGCTTCGAGGGCTGCACAGTTCTGCAGATGGAGACCTAGAGGGGGGCGTTTCTAGCAGCGGGAACAGTCTCTGCAAATGCAGGCAGGGGCAAAAGAGTGTGGCTGGGGCTTGGGGTGTGTAAATGCAAAGGGGAGAGGTAAGTTGGGCCAGATTTTAAAGAGCCTTGAACGCCGTGCCAAGAAGTTCGTACTTGATCTTCTCAGGACTCAAATCCTCCAGTAGGATTCTGAAGCAAGAAAGTGACATGCTCACTGGCGTTGGCCATTGTGTGCCAAAGAGATGGGAGAAGAGGGGGACGGGGGCGGGGTGGAGTTGGGAGATGGGTGATGGGGGTCTGACCTAAAATGGTGGCCAGGGACAGGTGGCAGGATGTTTACGAAGGTGACTCTTCGGGGATGGGGGTGGAAGACAAACAGTTGAATTGACTCTCAGGTGTCTGGCTTGGGCCATGGGGCAAGTGGCAAGTGCCATGAGCCACAGCTCTCTGGGTGGTCCCACCTAATGAGGGTGTCGTGCATCCCTCAAGTCTGCGTTGCTCAGCTCAGGTCCAAGAGACCCTGGACTGAACCTCTGTACCTCTCTGGCCAAGGTGGGCTCAGAGACCCTCCCAGCCACGAGGCAGAGACCATGGCAGTGGTTCACGAGCATCTGAAAGGACCACACCTAGTCATTTCCTGTCCCGTGGGCTCAGGGAATACGGCGTGGGGAGAGGGGAGTTGGTATAAGGACCACTTTAAGCATCTTCCTGAATCCCATTGGAAGGGGGAGAAAACCCCATTTTTAAGAGCCCACTAGACCACCTTTAAAGAGATACACGGGACAGCCAGCTCCCTCCTGCTGGGTCTGAGGGCCATCCTGTGCATCTGCTCGGGCCCAGCCCGGTGGCAGAGGGCTCGCAACAAACCCTGAGCCCAGAACCACAAAAAGGCATCTGGTCACCGGCTCCCAGGCCCAGACCTAGCAAGCAAACTTGGCCTTTCTTTACCAAGAAGGACAGGGCTGTGCCAACCTCACCGCCCCTCCAGACTCCTAGACCTGGGAGGGTGGGGTCATGAGGAATTGTGTGTCACTCCCCCACTCAGCCTGACCTCTGTCCCCTCTCTTCTGAACGTCCCTCCACAGTGGCAACAGCAAAGGAAAGGACATCAACACAATTAAATCCCTCCGAGTCCTCCGGGTGCTACGACCTCTTAAAACCATCAAGCGGTTGCCAAAGCTCAAGGTGAGACTGGGGGGCCAGGGGTGGGGGAGGGAACCTGTCAGGGCTGCCATGTGCAGTTGAGCAGGTTGCACACTGCTCAGGACACCACACTGAAGGAGGTGCTGATAACATCGCAGCCATTATATGTGGATGTATGTATTATTGCTGCCTTCCCAGCAGATGGCAGTAAAGTGAATTGACCCAACAAAATCTGTATATATCATGGCAATTTCTCATTAGATGAAATGTCTCAAGGTCAAGATCCCTTTTCCTAATTCATACGAAAGCATCATAAGAAAAAAAAGGGTATAATCATAATCTGGGAAGCAGGAGCTAGGTTTCTTGTCCCACATAACCTTCGACTTTAAGTCTGCCTGTCCCAAGCTCCAGTATCTCCCATTCCAAGACAGCGTGAACCAACACTTCCCAAAAGCTCGTCCCTCAAGAAAAACTTAAAAGAAATAAAACTTAGTCATAAGATCACCCATTTTCAATGTATGCTTCGTCTGAGGGCTGGCTGTATTATCTCTTATAGAATATTTTTTAAGTCATTTTATTTTTTACATAAGCAAATTTATTTTAAAAGGAAATGCTGGCCAGGCACAGTGGCTCATGCCTGTAATCCCAACACTTTGGGAGGTTGAGGCAGGAGGATCGCTTGAGGCCAGAAGTTCAAGCCCAGCCTGGGCAACATAGCAAGACCCCGTCCCTACAGAAAAAAAAATAGAAAAAATTAACCGGGCATGGTGGCGCATGCCTGTAGTCCCAACTACTCGGGAGGCTGAGGCAGGAGGATCGCATGAGCCCAGGAGTTGGAGGCTGCAGTGAGCTATGATGGCACCACTGCACTCCAGCCTGGGCAGCTCAGTGAAACCCTGTCTCCAAAAAAATAAAATAAAAAATAAAAAGAAATGCTATGACAAGTTTCTCACGTTGGAAAACCAAACCCACTGTTAGTAGAAGGTAAAACTAAATATCTATCTGTTTAAAGAAGAAAGATACTGTTAACGTCTAGCCAGTGGTGGTTCCTGCCAAAGGCTTTGAGCTTGGACACCTGCTCTTTCTTGTTTGAAGGGAAAGTACGAATGGTCAGTGTTAACATAGTAGCTACTGAGCGAGGCTTTCTCCTTCACTCAAAAGGCATGACACAGAATTGGAGAGAGAATTGTCATGCAGCCTCGGGCTCCCGCATCACCAGAAAGTATCTGATACCCCATTTGTGGGAGGGTCGGCCCGTGCTTTTGGAAATCTTGATAAGAATGCCCCCTTTTTGCTGGTGAATGTTAAAAGAAAGGAAACATGGCTGCCCTCGGGTGACAAAAGCTTAGGATGAAACACGTAACGCTCCAGCGTGTTCAGTTCAGTGGCTCTTTCCTGTTTTCTGTCACAACCTTTGAAAGCCCCATCGAAGCCGTGTGCCTTCTCTCCTGGGGACAGGTGGCAAAGCTCGCCTGGTGATGCCAGCAGGCTCGGCGGTCTGTAATGTCCACTTGCGGGTAGGCCCGCGGCGCCGAGGAGCAGAAGGGCACTCGGTGGCACCGAGGAGCAGAGGGCACTCGGTGGCATCGAGGGGGAGGGGCACTCCAGGCCGGGCCCCCTCCTTCTGGGCGAGGGCGGGAGGTTCTCTCTCGCCCGAGGCGGAGTGTCCCGGCACGTGGAGTCATCT
The DNA here is from genome assembly GCA_008086735.1 of Cheirogaleus medius. NCBI lineage: Eukaryota > Metazoa > Chordata > Mammalia > Primates > Cheirogaleidae > Cheirogaleus > Cheirogaleus medius. The sequence continues at coordinate 4,769,515 of VBSM01003225.1, read as the reverse complement.
CTCAAACCCAGAGATGTTTGAGGGATGTCCGATGGACCACAGGGAGAAAACCACAGCCCCAGCTACTGCGAGGCAGGGAGTGGCGTGAGGGACCCGGGGTGGAGTCCGCCCCAACGCCGACGTCTCAGAGCTGGGTGGCCTTCACCCGAGTGACGGGGCTCATGGCTCTGTCTGTAAAACGTGAATGAAAATGACAGCTCTCTGCTGTCCTTTGGGCTGGCGGCGGCAGGGCCGGGCGGGTCCCCGGCCCCTCACCCTCTCCCCGCACCCCGCCCCGCAGGCCGTGTTCGACTGCGTGGTGAACTCGCTCAAAAACGTCTTCAACATCCTCATCGTCTACATGCTCTTCATGTTCATCTTCGCGGTGGTGGCCGTGCAGCTCTTCAAGGGCAAGTTCTTCCACTGCACCGATGAGTCCAAGGAGTTCGAGAAGGACTGTCGGTGGGTCTCGACCTTCCCGGCCGTTTCCGTCGGGGGTGGCGGCGCCGGGCCCTGGGGGTGACTCAGTGGTGACCGGTTGGGGTCTGGAGTAGAAAGAGAACCAGTTTGGGAGTCTGAGTCACTGCCCACTGCTGTGGGCTGAGTCACGCGCTGGCTGCGTCACCTCCCCGATGCCGCCCTCGTCACGTGAGGGATATTAATACACGTCCACGGTTCCTTATTTAAAACCGTCACACGCAGATGGGCTTCACATTTCAGAAGATTTGGAGACTTTAGAAAGGTGGTACAGTGCATGTCCCGTGGCAGACGGGACCCCCGGCTGCGTCTCAGGCCATGCTCTGCTCAAACACGTGACAATCTGCACCCACTAAGACAAGTAACAAGCATAAAGAGCTTTACGTCCATCTGGGAGCGGTGGCTCACGCCTGTAATCCTAGCACTCTGGGAGGCTGAGGCGGGCGGATCACTCAAGGTCAGGAGTTCAAAACCAGCCTGAGCAAGAGTGAGACCCTGTCTCTACTAAAAATAGAAAGAAATTAATTGGCCAACTAAAAATACATAGAAAAAATTAGCCGGGCATGGTGGCGCATGCCTGTAGTCCCAGCTACTCGGGAGGCTGAGGCAGGAGGGTCGCTTGAGCCCAGGACTCTCAGGTTGCTGTGAGCTAGGCTGATGCCACGGCACTCTAGCCTGGGCAACAGAGTGAGACTCTGTCTCAAAAAAAAAAAAAAAAAAAGCTTCACGTCCAATCAGATCGGGTTTTGTCACCACGTGAGTCGAGTCAGGGACCGAGACACTTTTTCTGCCAGGGACCGAACAGTGAACATTATCGGCCTTGCGACCACACGGCCTCTATCGTGGCACAAAAGCAGCCACAGCTATAGGTCAGCAAATGGGCACGGATGTGTTCCAATAAAACTTCGTTCCGGAAACTAAAATTTGAATTTTATATGGTTTTTACTTGTCAGGAGAGCGTTCTTCTGATTTGTTTTCAACCATTTAAAAAATGTAAATATGGTTCTTTGATTGTGGGCCATGCAGAAACGGTCATTATGTTCATAAAGTCAGGTTAAAAAATTATTTTTTAATTAAAAAAATTTTGTAGAAAAGGAACAGGCCGGGCGCGGTGGCTCACGCCGGTAATCCCAGCACTTTAGGAGGCCGAGGCGGAAGAATCACTTGAGGCCAGAAATTCAAGACCAGGCTGAGCAGGAGCAAGAACCCATCTTTGCCAAAAATAGAAAAATTAGCCGGGCACGGTGGTGCGCACCTGTAGTCCCAGCTGCTCGAGAGACCAAGGCAGGAGGATTGCTTGAGCCCAGGAGTTTGAGGTTACAGTGAGCTATGATGACACCACTGCACTCCAGCCTGGGCGATAGAGCAAGACCCCATCTCAAAGAAAAGAAAAAGAAACATTCAGTGGTCCAGATTTGATCAGCTGGCCTTAACTTGCCAACCCCTGAGTTTAGAGGAAAATGTTTGGTTTTCAGAGCTTTCTGGATTTTGGAGTTGTGGGTGAGGGATTGTGGAGTTCAGATTCTCCCCCCACCCCCGTCATAGGATCAGCCTCACAGTTGAAGTCTCTGAGCTCAGCCCGGGAAAGTGCTAAGCCCTTAACTAAGCTCTCAGGAAATACTGCTTTTGTTGCTAGTGTGAAGTGTTCCTGTGCAGCAAATGCTAGCCTTGTGATTATTTTAGTGGCTATTTCTTGAAATTAGAAAGATCCCTGAAGGCCAGGCGCGGTGGCTTACGCCTGTAATCCTAGCACTCTGGGATATGGAGGTGGGAGGATCACTTGAGGTCAGGAGTTCAAGACCAGCCTGAGCAAGAGCGAGACCCGTCTCTACAAAAAATAGAAAAATTAGCTGGGCATGGTGGCTCACGCCTGTAGTCCCAGCTACTCAGGGGGCTGAGGCAGGAGGATCCCTTGAGCCCCGGAGTTGGAGGCTGCTGTGAGCTATGATGATGCCACTGCACTCCAGCCCAGGCAACAGAGAGTGTGAGACCCTGTCTCAAAAAGAAAAAAAAAAAAAAGGATCCCTGATGTTTGGGTAGGAGTCTGGGACTAACCATTGTTTCCTGCCCTAAAAAGGGGCAGCAGCCACCTTCCTGGCCCAGTGAGCCCAGAAATGTCCCCTGTGTCTCTTCCCCTGTGCTCCTAATCTCCCCCACAAGCCTGAGGCGCTCACCCTCAGGACTAGAAGTGTTCAAGCCGGAAGAGAGCACTGGACTCTGAGTCAGCTCTCGCACTGGGCACAGGTCTGTGGCATCATGCATGGATTTGTCTACAAGCGTATGTACACGCCATCCCCCGTGAAGCACAGGGAGATACAGGTGTCTCTGCTTGCAGGCTAAGGGACACAGCATAGGCTGGTGGGCCCCTCTTCTTCCTCCTCCTGTCTCTGGTGGCCAAAGACTAGTCCCCTTTCCCCTTCACTGACAGTCCCCACTCTCTGTGGCAGCGGCAAGTACCTCCTCTACGAGAAGAACGAGGTGAAGGCGCGGGATCGCGAGTGGAAGAAGTACGAGTTCCACTACGACAATGTGCTGTGGGCTCTGCTGACGCTCTTCACCGTGTCCACGGGAGAAGGCTGGCCGCAGTAAGTGGCCTGGCTGGGTGGCGCCACAGGAGGAGCCCCGGGAGCAGGAGAGTAAAGTGTCTGAGAGCCCAGTAGTGAGAAGGGCTGGGCCAGGCGCTGTGGCTCACACCTGTAATCCCAGCACTGTTGGGAGGCCAAGGTGGGAGGATTGCTTGGGTCTGGGAGTTCGAGACCAGCCTGGGCAACATAGCAAGACCCCAACTCTACAAAAAATAAAAATGAGAAAATTTAGCCAGGCATGGAGGCGCGTGCCTGTAGTCCCAGCTACTCTGGAGGCTGAGGCAGGAGGATCCCTTGAGCCCAGGAGTTCGAGGCCACAGTGAGCTATGATGATGCCACTGCACTCCAGCCTGGGCAACAGAGTGAGATCCTGTCTCTAAAAAAATTTTGCAGTGAAAGGTGATTTGATTACTGAAGGTTTTGGTACCCCCTTGATTTGCACCCAAGGCAAATGCCCCCCTCTCCTCACCCTAGTCCTAGTCCTTTCCCCAGCGGTATTGGAAATGCCAAGTTGAAGGTTTGATAGATTCCAGAATATGCCTTCAGCGTCCTCACTTCCCACCCTCTCTCATCAAACACACCAACCTGAACGTGCCTCTCCACCCGCCCACACACACCCAGTGCTCACACACGGGCTACTGCTATAGCACACAAGGTACGTTTGAGTAAATTTTTTAAAGACACCCCTTCCTCAATAAGCTTCACTTCCATCTGTCAGAAAATCACTGCGGTGCACTTAAATGACTTTTTTCAAACAAGATGCTTGATGGCCGCCTGCCAAAAGATTGTCACCATGAATGCACAAATCGATCATGTCTACCCTATGAAGGTGCCACAGAGCCCTTAAGCAGTGCACAACCTGTGCAACTGCACAGAGCTGCTGCGCACGCACCCACTCCCATGCACTTCCCCACTGCACTTCTTCGGCACCCGCCTGTGCTTCAGTCCCCACCCACATTCATACACCTGCCTGCGCAAGCCCTTACTCCCGTCCTGCACTACAGACGTGGCTTCAGATTCCAACTTGGCCGCTTCTAAGGGGGTGATCTTCAGCTCATCCCTCTCAATCGCTGAACCTAAGTTCCCTTTTGGGTACAAAACGGAGCCAGTAACAACCTCCCTGAGAGGGCTGCTGGGGCCAGAAAATGAAATGTCGAACATCACTTCTGGCACAGAGTGAACCTTCCATGCGTGGCGGTAGAAATAACTGATATTGCTGTCAACTTTCATTTCTTTTCCATTTCCACTTCATATGTCCCTCCATTCCCATTCCCCGTCCTCCTTCCACCCTCTCCCCGCCCTCCTCATCTCCTCCTGGCCCCTCCTCTCTCCTGCCCCCTCCCCCGTTCCTCGCAGGGTCCTCAAGCACTCGGTGGACGCCACCTTTGAGAACCAGGGCCCCAGCCCCGGGTACCGCATGGAGATGTCCATTTTCTACGTCGTCTACTTTGTGGTGTTCCCCTTCTTCTTCGTCAACATCTTTGTGGCCTTGATCATCATCACCTTCCAGGAGCAAGGGGACAAGATGATGGAGGACTACAGCCTGGAGAAAAATGAGGTGACACTCCCCAGTTCCATCTGCCACTGAAAAACTGACGCCTCTCTCTGCCACACACACACACACACACACACAACACCCAGGAACCAGCTTCTGGGGACATCTGGGGAGGGGACAGCAGAATCCTCCAAACAGAGTCCAGTCTTCAGGGCAGCCGTTCGTGGGGCTTCCAGGGGAAAACACATCGGACGGCGCGTGTATCGGTCAGCGTAGGCTCGGTTATGCCACAGTGACGAGCGTCCCCCGCGACTCGGTGCCAGATAGCCACAGAGGACCTTACTTCTTGCTCACACGGCCTGTCGGAGCCAACTGTGGCTCTTTTTCCCTCTTTCTTCTGGTTCACAAACCAGTAGAGCAGCCTCCCTGTGACATGCTTCAGACCCAAAAGCGAGTAAAATGATGAGGCTGGAGACTTGGGCCCGCTGGCCAAAAAGCAAGTCACACGTCCGTGTCTGATGTCGGCGGGGCGGTGGGGGGGACGTGCAGTCTCCCCCAGGGAAGGGCGGCGAATGTGTGTGGATGGAAATCCCGTCTACCAGAGTATAGATGTGATATTTTCCCCTTCCAGCACCATCCAAGCTGCGTGGAGGACCTAGAATCTATCTGTCCTCTGCTCTGGCGACCCTTAAGACTTAGTAACCACGATTCTCATTCTCTCTCTCCCTCCCTCAAAGAGGAGAGGAAAGGATTCAGTAAGAAAGACTGGTGAGGCTTCCATTAGATGTGCTACACTTTGTCGCTGTGCCACCTCAGGCAAGTGGCATAACCTCTCTGAGCCTGTATTTTCCTTATGTGCAAAGCGGGGCTATTGACGGCACCCACTTCCCACATGTGCTAAGGGGACTCCACGAGATAAGGGGCAGACGTCAGTGCGAGGTTTGGCGGATGGTGACTTCTCAAGCGGCCGTAGCTGTTGAGAGAACGGAGCCATCATGAGCGAGGAGCTCACGGGCGTCCGGGCTGGGGACCGGAGATGGTGGGATTCAAACAGATGCGTTCAAGAGCCGTGTCCAGTGAGACCGAGGGTGTTCAGGGTCCGCTGCCTTTCCCTGCCCCTGTCCCTTACCCCCGGCCTCTCTCCCACAGAGGGCCTGCATCGACTTCGCCATCAGTGCCAAGCCGCTGACCCGGCACATGCCCCAGAACAGGCAGAGCTTCCAGTACCGCATGTGGCAGTTCGTGGTGTCTCCGCCCTTTGAGTACACGATCATGGCCATGATTGCCCTCAACACCATCGTGCTCATGATGAAGGTAAGCCCCCACCTCGTTCCTGCGCCTCCCCCGGAAAAATGAGACCCTCTGCTGTTTCCCAGACAGACCCCCTTCCGTGTTGCCTCTGAGCCTTCGTTCCTGCTGTTCCCTCTGCCTCCCACACGGTTCCCTGGCCAGCTCCTTCTTCCCAGCTGTACCTGCAGAACCCTTCCTCCAGAAAGCCCTCCCTGATCTCCCAAGCCCACACCAGATGCCCGTCTTTGCAAACATCTCTAGTGTTTATCTCACATGCCACAAGATCAGGATCAGGTTGCACGACGGGGTCCCCGACTGGCCTGTGAGCTTCAGAGAGCCAGACAAGTCCTGGGCACCCCTGAATTCCTAGAGTTCAGCAAGGGCCTGCCTCGGAACAAGAAGCCCTTGATAAATGTCTGATGAAGGAGGAAGGGTTGATGAGTCTCATGAGCTTCAGGGCTGTTTCAGGCTGCAAAGTCAGAGAACGCTCTGCCCTGTGGTTTGGAGTCCACAAGCCTGGATTCAAGCCCCGCTCTGCTGTTTAACCTTGCACAGGTGACCAGTGACTTCTTGTGGCCTCGGTTTCCCTGTCAATAAAGTGGGGAATGTAATAATAGCACTTCCTCCCACTCCCAGCAGGAGAGTGATAAGGGTTGAAACTTCAGAAACACTCAATAAACCTAGCCATTCGCTCTTGAATGGCAAAAAAGCCACCCCAATTTTCACCTAAAAACTCTTCTATGCAAGTTCTTTTCTTTTACCTTTTCGTTGCTATTATTCTGAACCGTTTTGGACAAACAGAAGAAGGATAGAAGCCAGGCACGGTGGCTCACGCCTGTAATCCTAGCACTTTGGGAGGCCGAGGCGGGAGGATCACTTGAGCTCAGGAGTTTGAGACCAGCCTAAGCAAGAGCGAGACCCCCGTCTCTACTTAGCTGGGCACAGTGGTGCATACCTGTAGTCCCAGCTACTCGGGAGGCTGAGGCAGGAGGATCGCTTGAGCCCAGGAGTTCAAGGTTGCAGTGAGCTGTGATCACGCCACCACATTCCAGTCTGGGTGACAGAGAGAGACCCTGTTTCTAAAAAAAAAAATAAAAAAGAGCCCCATGAAGCCAGGCTGTCCCAGCGTCTGGGATGCCAAGACAGGACTCAAGAAGGGAGTTTCTTTGAAGAGCTGGGCTTTCCGAGCCGTGGCTTGCACAAACAAGATTGCTCAGTCCTTGCCTGGGACTGAGGGCACAGCCATGCGTCCAAGTCCTGCCCACGAAGCTGCCCCCCGGTTCCCGCCCTTGCCAGCTGACCCGCCACCTTCGCCCTTTCTTCTTCTAGTTCTACGGGGCCTCGGTCGCTTACGAAAATGCCCTGAGGGTGTTCAACATCGTCTTCACCTCCCTCTTCTCTCTGGAATGTGTGCTGAAAGTCATGGCCTTCGGGATTCTGGTAAGGACAGCGGTGGGCTACAGCGGTGGGCTGGGGGCCACCCGGGGGCCCTGGGTGCTGGGTGATGGTCTCCCCATGTGGCCCCAAGACCCCCAACCCCAGCGGTGGGATGAGCATCCCACCAATGGCCACAGACGCCACTTAGTCACTCTTGTGCCTGCCAGATAACATCGGCGACATCCGACACCTGAGTGTGACTCTGTGCCAGGCGCTTGTTTATTCAGTTATTCCTCGAAATGATCTGATGGGTGGGAGTCATTATTATCCATTTCAGAGATCAGGAAACTGAGATTAAAGAGGCTAAGTCTGTGATATTCAAACTGTTTTAACCACGATCCACAGTAGAAAAGACATTTTAAGGATGGGCGCGGTGGCTCACATCTGTAATCCCAGCACTTTGGGAGGCTGAGGCAGGAGGATCGCTTGAGCCCAGGAGTTGGAGGCTGCAGTGAGCTGTGATGGCGCCACTGTACTCCAGCCTGGGCGACAGAGCGAGACCCTGTCTCTAAAAACTAAATAAGTAAATACGATTTTAAAAAATGTTAAGAATACATTTTACAGTGGATCCCAGCATGCATATAACCAAAATGAAACTTTCACAGAATTAGTTACCTACCCTTTTTGCATGCCGTTGTGCTCTGAAGTCGCCTATTCTAGTTGATTCTGATTCTTTTTCTTTTAAATGCAGTTTGTGACCCACTAACTTGATTTTATCTCCCACTATGCAAGCGGTCTTAGCCTTTGAACACAAAAGGATCTGTGGATGGGGGTCGGGGGGGTTCGCAAAATGAGATGTGAAAAAAATTACACCTTTCGGCCAGGCTCGGTGACTCACGCCTATAATCCCGGCACTCTGGAAGGCCGAGGCGGGAGGATCGCTTGAGGCCAGGAGTGACCAGCCTGAGCAAGAATGAGACCCCGTCTCTACTAAAAATAGAAAGATTAGTCTGGCATCATGGTGTGCACCTATAGTCCCAGCTACTGGGGAGGCCGAGGCAGGAGGATCACTTGAGCCCAGGAGTTGGAGGTTGCTGTGAGCTAGGCTGACGCCACTGCACTCTAACCCAGGCAACAGAGTGAGGCTCTGTCTCAAAAAAAAAAAAAAAATTGCATCTTTTTTTTCACCCGCCACTAACTAAACTTTAGCATTTCCTCCCATGTTGAAGGCAGACAACAAACCCCCCCCCCCGCAGTATTATCAATACGACCCGTGTCACCAATAAAAGTCAGATATTTTCATACTGCGCTGTAGGGCATTTCAGATACCTCGAAATTTAGTTTGTGTTCATAATTGCTTCCAAACGCTGATGGTTATTAAACCTACAGCTAGAACTTGTTATTTAGTGAGTTCATGAAGAAGTACATTAATTCTTAGATCACCATATTTAAAAATATTTGATAGCTGTTTGAATATAACAGATCTCCTTGTAATCATGGCTGTTTCATTTTATGCACTTTATGCGTTCGTAAGATTTACTCTGAGAAGGTCTTCCCGCACGGCCAAGGCATTCACAGCACACACACACACACAAAAAGAAGGTGAAGGAGGCCTAAGCTAATGGGTTTGGACTTGGGTGACTGCGGTAAGCGACTTCGTGAAGGTCCCCAGTGGGTGGCCGAGCTCTCCTGACCACCGCCTTTGTCGGTCTCTCTGGAGAGGGTGACCTGTGTCCTGTGGTCTCAGCTGGGGTCTCAGGAAACTGAGTTCTGTCCTTGGCTCACGGAGCTGGTTAAGGGCATTGGCTTTAGCACCAGAGAGACCTAGATTCAAGTCCCGCCTCGTCCTGTACCGGCTTTGTCACGTCACCATCCTAAGAGGGACCCATCCCCCCATCTACCCCAGCAGGGCCCTTGTAAGCGCCACACGCTCTAATATGCCCTCCGGAGAGTTGAGGATAAAACCTGGCTCGATAATTATTAGTACTAGGAAGGGTCCCAATAAATGTCATTGACGTACATTTCTCCTCCAAAGCACAGCCATTGCTTTCTCATCAGAAGCACGTGGGAAGAATTCTTAAAATCAAATCCCAGATCCACCTGCAGAAGTTCTAATGGCCACTTGGTTGGGTGGGAGAGGGGGGTCTCCAAATCTGTATTTTTAATGAGTGTTGGCCAGGCACAGTAACTCATGCCTGTAATCCCAGCACTTTGGGAGGCCAAGGCAGGAGGATCACTTGAGCTCAGCAGTTTGAGATCAGGCTGGACAACATAGTGAGACCCCGTCTCTACTAAAAAAACATTTTTTTTAAGTAGCTGGACATGGTGGTGTGTGCTGGGCTATTTGGCAAGCTGAGGCAGAAAGATGGCTTTAGCCCAGGAGTTTGAGGCTACACTGAACTATGATCACTCCATTGAACTCCAGCCAAGGCAACAAAGTGAGACCTTGTCTCTTAAAAAATTATTTAAATTTTAAAAACACCTGTAATTCTAGCACTCTGGGAAGGTGAGGTGGGAGGATCGCTTGAGGCCAGGAGTTTGAGGTTCCAATGAGCTGTGATGACGCCACTGCATTCTAGCCCAGGTGACAGAGCAAGACCCTCTCTCAAAAGAAAAGAAAAAAAAGAACAGATATCCCCAGCTCAGTCAGGGCTGTCCGACTGCTCTGAGCACCGGCTGATCACAGGAGGCACCGGTAGTCAGAGCAAGAGCACCAGCTGAGCGCTCCGGTCCTGGGGATGCTACCTGTGGGCTGTGTGGCCCGGCATGGGTCCCAGGACGTGCCGTGGGAAGAACTCAGGCTTTGCTGCATCCACACCTGGGTGCAAATCCTGCCTCAGCCTCTTTCCAGCTGTGCGGCCTCAAGCGAGTCCCTTGGCCTCTTTGCTCCTGTTTCCACATCTGTGGGATGAGATGCACCCAGCCTGCCAGGGCTGAGGGGAGCCGGGTCGTGCAGTTATTTTATTCTGAGTTGATCTTCCACTGGTGAAGGGAAGTGATTCTTCTGCCAGGGCCTGAAGCTCTGTCTCCTTCGCCCCTGCCAGTCCCATGGGGCCTGCACTGAGCTGCCCCTTTCCATTTTAAATGAAGCCCCAAGTTCTCCATGTGACACTCAGGACCTGGAGGGAAGCCCTTCTAAGGCCCAGCACTTGAGGTCTTTGGCCAGACACCTAGAGGGTTGTGTTTGTTTGCACATCCCCAAGATGCAGAGCCTGAGACAAGGATTGAGTGCAGGGAATGTATCTGGGAGGCAGGACGGTAGGGGAGAGTGGAAATGAGGCAGGGAGAGAAATGCAACCAGGAAAGAGTGTGTCACAAAGCCAGTGCCCACTGTGGGCAATGGGAGTGCAATTCCACTGGGGACCTCCAGGAGGCAGCAGAGAGCACGCTGCAGAGTCCTCACTCCCCGCGGGGCGGGAACTGGGGTATCGATGCTCCAGTGCCCATCAGTCAGGGGTCAAGGGCTGTCCCCAGGGGAGCTGTTAATTCCCTGGCAAATATGCAGCCAGAGAGAACCGGACAAAGCAGCAAAGGCGTGCTGTTGAGATGCAAGGGGATACGGACGGGGCCCCAGCGGCATCTGCTACGATACCGAAAGTGCCAACCGAACCTGAACTCCTTGTGGGCAATTGCAAAACAACAATATGCATCTGCTGAGCGCCTACTGTATACCAAATCCCATGCTCAGTGACCTCCCACCAAGCCTTGAGGGGAGGGCATCTGTCTGACCCAGACTGGGATCCAGGCAGGGGCGCCGCCCGATGCGGGCTCTGACATTGGCGCAGCGTCCCCTCCTAAAGGGCCACACGTCACCATTTCAATGCTGGGTAGAGGGAGAGGCAGGGCCTGCAGGGGACCTTGTAGGGCTTGGGGCTGTGGCCGTTTAGCGAACAGTGTGGAGTGTTTCAGTAGTTTAATGCCTGTGCGTCCCAGTCGAGCCAGCACCCAGCCCAGGGTGCACCAGTCAGGATAGGTCAAGTGAAGCCACAGTGACAAATAAGCCCACATCTCGTCTCGGTGACATAAATCAACAGAGGCATTTTTTTACACTCAGCAGGGAGGGTTGTTTGCCTCATGGACACCACAGAGCAGCCACCATGCAGAATTTTGCTGGTCACCAGGCCCAGGATGGGGAGAGTCCAGTGCTGGCCAGGAAGTGGCTTCTGCTGCCCCTGTTCACAGCACATCGGTCATACCCGACACACGGGGTCTAGGCCCTAGTCACATGTCGCCCCATCTGACCACAGGGCTCCAGGAAGGCCCCAAGGCCCCTGCTCCAGTGCCCACTCTCTGCCCTATTACTGTCCTCCTTCTCTAGCTCAGGACATGGAGGCACAGAGAGGTTAAGCCACTTGCCCACAGCCTCACAGCTCTGGGGGCAGAGCTGGGATTTGAACCCAGAGACTCCTCTCTTAGCTGTCATGACAGTGGGATTCCGAACACAGACTCTGGGCCCTCCCAGGCCTGGGTTCAAATCCTGGCTCTGTACCTCTGTGCCGCTGGCCTCAGGCAGGTGAGTGGCTTGGCGATTTGAGTCCTGGGCAGAGGGTGACAATCCTTCCCTGTGGGGTCTTGGTGAAGACCCCAGTGATGCTGTTTATAAAGCCCCTGGGGTCTCGGGGAGCCCTGGGAAATGTCAGGCGAGTCGTGGGCAGGCCTCGGCGGGGCGGGGGCGTCCCAGAGAGGGGGACTCAGAGCAGGTGACATCGAGCAGCCTGTGCTGTAGCATTTTGCTGTTTGAATGACCACGGCTGTCCTGGGCGCCCCGCTGATCGGGGGCGGGGCACCGAGCCCTCCGTCGGCATCTCTGTCTTGTGGGTCCTCCTTCTAGAATTATTTCCGCGATGCCTGGAACATCTTCGACTTTGTGACCGTTCTGGGCAGCATCACAGACATCCTCGTGACTGAGTTTGGGGTAAGTCTCCCGCCAGCTTCTGTCCGGGCAGCTCTGGGCGGGCCGTGGGCGGGGGCCGGGGTGGGGGTCGGGGAGCTGTGGGTCCGACAGCCTCCACTGGCTCAGGCCAAAGAGGGAGAACCAGGGCTTCTGGGGGCAAGGGTGTCTCCCGGGGTACCCCAAGCCTGGCTGTTGATTTACGAGTAAATACGCAGCTATGAGACACTTAAAGGCCCCGAAGCTGAGCCCACCCCAAACACCGCACAGTGCTGGGGGCCCAGGCAGAAGCAGGTGCGAGTCAATTCCGCTTGAATTCACTAAGCCTCTCCTGGTTCATGGGCAGCGGGGACCCGCAGCCGTCAGGGCAAAGAGGGTGACGCCACTCCCAGGGCCTTAGGAGGGTCCCCAGGGTGTCCTCCCTCTGGTAGCCCCAGGTTGGGGACACATGGGAGTCTCTGGACCTCTCTGCGGTGGCCCCACAGGCCACATCGTCCTCTCCCCCTTTTGTGGAAGACT
>VBSM01003225.1:4691899-4709988 GCA_008086735.1 Cheirogaleus medius | reverse complement strand
GCAGCTCCACCACGGCGCTGCGGCTGCTGTTGAACAGGTCCCGGAAGTAGGAGCTGCTGGCGGCCAGCACGGCCCGGTGGGCCTTGAAGGCATGGCCCTTGACCACCACGGACACATCACAGTAAAGGCCCTGTAGCCGCTGCTCATTGAGGCACTCGAGGATACTGTTGCCGAAGTTCGGGATCTCCATCTGCAAGGTCTGCGCCATGGCGGCGGCTGCACGGGGGACAGGGAGAGACGGAGGGATGGGGTCAGGTGGCAAACCCTGTGCCTGGCCTGGCCCTGCCCTCACAGACCTCCCCTGCTGCAGGGACATTTGCCAAGGCTGTAAGAATCACATGGAGCCCCTCCAACCCCTTCCATCCCAGTACAGACCTGCTTTTATGTGACACTGTCCAATGAGCTAAAACAGCTATAGACCAGGGCAGCCACACGCTGTCCCTTGTGGAGAGGCGGGCAAAAGCACACGTACCCGTGTGTAACTGCATATTAAATGAGTTTGCCTAGGGTGGCTAGGATGGATGCAGTAAGTGCCCATGAGCACCAACTATCACCAGCACCGTGTGCACAGGGTACCTTTGCAGGGCACTGGTGTGCAAATGCCAAGAAGGCAGAGTCACCTGATTGTGCAACAGAGTTCACAGTGCCGAGCACATGAGCCTTAATCACCGTTTGCTGACCGACTGAATTACACGAAAACATCACTAGTCACCAGGGAAATGCAAATCCAAACCACAACGATATACCAACTCACACCCACTAGGCTGGCTAGAATCAAAAAGTTGATGAGGACGAGAAATCAGAACCCTTGTACACTGCTTGTAGAAGTGTAGAATGGTGCAGCCACCTTGGAAAACAGTCTGACAGTTCCTCAAATGGTTAAACACAGTTACCATACGACCCAGCAGCTCCACTCCTAGGATTTATGCCCAGGGGAAATGAAAACATTTGTCCACATAAAAACCTGCAGGCAAATGTTCACAGCAGCACTATTCACAATAGCTCAGAGGTGGAAACAGTCCAAAAGTTCCATCCACGGATGAATGGATAAACAAAATGTGGCAAATCCATACAATGGAATATTATTCAGCCATAAAAAGAAGGAAATTCTGACACATGCTACAACATGGATGTCCCTGGAAAACACTACACGACGTGAAAGCAGCCAGACAAAAGGACCACGTAGTGTATGGCCCTATTTATATGAGATGTCCAAACAGGCAAATCCATGCAGACAGGAAGCAGATTCATGGTTGTCAGGGGCTGGGGGGAGGGGAGAATGGGGGAGGTGGTCAGTGAGAGCAAAGGTATGTGAGGTTTATTCTTGACATAATGCAAAATCTCCTAAAACTGACCATCATGACGCGTGCACAATTCTGTGGATATACTACTGACCAATGAACTGCACGCTTGAAATGGGTGCAGTGGATGATGTGTACGTCTCAATAAAGCTATGAAAGAGAGAGAGGGAGGGAGGGAAGGAGAGCGGTTTCCTCTGGGCAGAATTAGGAATGAAATTTACGAAGTACAGTGAGCACACTGTTTAGGCCTTTTGAATTTTGAATCTGGTGAACAAATTGCCTACATGCAAAAATAAGTATTATTTTTTTAAAAAATGTGGGAGGCTGGGTGCAGTGGCCTGTAAGCCCAGCCCTTTGGGAGGCCAAGGTAGGAGGCCAGCTTGAGGCCAGGAGCTCAAGACCAACCTGGGCAATATAAGACTCCATCACTACAAAAATTAAAAAAATAGCCAGGTGTGGTGGCAGCATGCACTTATAGTCTCAGCTATTCAGGAGGCTGAGGCAGGAGGACCGCTTGAGCTCACAAGTTTGAGGTTGCAATGAGTTACGATGAAGCCACTAACCCAGGCAACAAAGTGAGACCCTGTCTCAAAAAATAAAGTGAAATCATACTATATATATTTAATTTAGGCAAATTAACCCAAACATGCTTAGTGGGGAGGGGAGGAAGAATTAAGCTGTTCAGGGAGCCAGCCCTGCCCTGACTGGCGAGGGGACCGGACCCACTGGGGGAGAGAGGCGGGGCAACTCTCAGCTGTGAACTTATGCATAAGAGCCTGTGCTGCCTCTTCCGGCAGGAAGAACTGGCCAGGCAGGCAGATGGGAAGGCTGTGTCCACACTCTGGGGCAGTCAGTGAAGCGCTCTGAGGGAAGGTGTGGCCTTATACATTCTGCCACTGGTACAAGTGAGTCCTCTGCAATGCTATAGGTCTTTGCCGGGCAGCGGTCCTGCCCGGGCAGGGCAGGGATGAGAAGGCTTCCCTAAGTTAGAAAGGTCTGAGCAGAGACTCCAGCTGGAGAAAGATGTTAACAAGTATGTGCAAAGGCCCTGGGGCAAGAATGAACCTCAACTTTTTTTCCTTCACTCCCTGTTAGCTTTCACATATCTTTTCGTTTTCTCATTCATTAGCAACTCCATTCAGAGCTGTTGCTGTGGTCTGGGCAAGAAAACAGTGAAGACTTGGCCCCTACCTGGTAACGGGCTGCTTGGAGAAACAGAAGTGGCATGTGCCCAAGGGCTCGGAGGTACCTCTGGGGCCACGCTGAGTCCTGGCTCCAGCACTGACCTGCTCCTAGGACCAGAATCTCCAAGTCTCTGCTTTCTCCATTTGGAAACCGAGGACTAACTGATCCCGCAAACTCAACCCATACTTACAGACCACCACTACTGTATGTGCCGGGCACTCTGGCAGACCAGGAGCCAGCTGCGGGCCCTGCCCCTCCCAGCACCCAGCACCAGGCTAAGGGAGGAGCCAACATGCCACCCCCACAAGCTCCTGGAATCCTCTTAGCAGGACTTTGGGGCTGGTTTCACACTCCAAATTCCCAGCTGGGAATACTGAGGCCACGTGGAAGTTAAAGACTGTCCCGAGGTCATATGGGAGTAAGTGCTGGGGGCAAGATTTAAACCAGAGTCTGTCTGGGAACGGCAGCCTGTGATTTTCCTCAGCTGTATCCTCCCTCTTCTTCCTCCTACTCAAAATCACGGTCTCAGCCACACACACACACACAATGACTTAGGCTAATCAGAGAGAGGCAGCAGAACCTGGAATGCCCAGGAACATGGCAGCACAAATCTCCCAGGAGCCCAGCCTCAGAGCTGCACAGGCCAGGAGTTGGCCCTCTAGGAGAGGCAGGAGAAACTGAGGCATCACATAGTGGCCAAAGGACAGAGGCCAGAGAACCCACTTCAGGGCACTGGGACCTCCCTGGGCTGCCAAATTGAAGCCACCCCCCAACCCCCATACAGGGGCCCGAATGGCAAGGACCAAGACAGTCAGGGGAAGAGGCCGCCACCCAGGTCCTGGAGGGGTGCTCCAGGCTCACCCCCCAGGGGAGGACCAAGACAAGACAGGTGTGGAGAACAGCCAAAGCCCCTCACCTCTCTGTGCCTCAGTTTGCTCATCTGTAAAATAGGGACTGATCCACCCCACCCACCCTGATGGACCGCATCCTCCTCCATGCCAAGGTGCTGGGGACACAGCCCTGAACTGGATTGGCTGTACCCAGCCAGGGCTCACTGTCTAGCGGGGAAACACACAGGGAATGATTTAGTTACAGTTGGGCTGAGTATGTCACAGAGTGGCTGATCTTGGTAGCAAGGACCACTAAAGGATGAATAGGAGCTGGGGAGATGAGAGAACACCCCTGGGCAGGAAGGTGTCATCTGGGGACCCAGACAGAGGCCAGTGTGGCTGGAGGGCAGTGTAGGGGCGTGTGGCTACTGGGCAGGGTGTGTGACAGGCGGAGGCCTGGCCTGGGGAGCAGGGACATCTCTTTGGGAATGAGCAGCAAGAAGCTTGGAGTTAGCTGGGGTGAGGGCGGCATTTTATGAACTGTATGTAGTTATCCACCTGAGGGGACTGCCGTCTCCATGAGGGTGGGCACCCTGGCCAGTTTTGTTCAAGATTAGTTCCTTAGAAGTAGATGCTCAGTAAATATTTGTAAACGTGGTAAAGAACAATGGGGGGGGGAGGCAGACAGCACAAGGCAGGAGTAAACCACTTGAGTTTGGGACATGGCAGCTGTTGGGGGGAGCGGGGGGGCAGAGGTTATGAGGTGGGGACACAGACACTTCCAGGACTGCAGAGGGCATTCCCAGGGATCCCACAAACTTCGCTTGCTGTGCCAGGTACTGTCGCAGACACTCTCTGCAGGTTACCTAAGCAATGGAGGCAGCCTACGAATTGGATGCTAGGGCTGTCCCGCCATGGGATGGGGACCACAGTGCCACCTTGCCTGGTCCCAGGTAACCAGATCCCTCCAAGGCACACAGGCAGCAATCAGCAATGGGGACTGTGAGGTTCTGGAGACAACAGGAGGCGACAGAGACGCGTGTGTGGAGCCCAGGCCCCCTCCTGAAGTCAAGAGCCAACCTGGCGCTCGGGCTGGGGTCCCCTACGCACCTCAGCTTCAGAGCCTGGCACCCAGGGCTTTGGAGCTTTTGATTAGCAATTAGCAGGGGGTAGGAGCAATTGGTACAAACGGCTCAGCCAGTGTGTGCACAGGACCCCACCCCTCCACATTGCTGGGGACCGGGGAGCAGGGTAGTGGGTCTGTGAGCTGCAGAGACCTGAATGCTGCTCCCGCACGGCCCCGCTGGCCCTGCAAGGGTTTAGGGTGTGTGTGGGGGGGTGAGGCTGTGGACAGCCCTGGGACTGAAACCAGGGGCGGGGCAGAGCCACCCCCAGGTACCCCTCCATCCCTTGGGGACTGCCCCAATCCTGTCCAGACTCAGGAGGACAACTGCATCGGGCCCTGCGAAGAGCCTGTCACCCACACCAGCCCCAGCAGGCAGCAGCTATGATTGGGCCCCCGGGACAAACAGGTCTCAAGCAGCGGTTACCTGGCTGGGTCACGGGCTGGTTGGGGCAGGGGTGTGGGACAGAGTTCAGTGTCAAGGCCTCTAAACCACCCAACGGTTCCATCCCCACCAACCTGAGCTCCTGGAGCAGGCGACCTCTCCCCACCCTACCTGGTAAAACACACCCCTCAGCCTGACACCCCCTCCACCGAGGCCAGGCCTTTGCCCACGCTGTCATGCTGCCCGGAGTGGCCTCCTCCGCCACCCTCAGCTACCCCCTGCTCTGAGAATTCTCCAGGCTGGAGAAGACGCCCCTCTCCTGCACCCCGCCCTGGCCACAGCACCCTCTGCTTACCTCCCAGAACACTAAATCCCACTTGACTATTCTCAAGGACAGAGAACCACATCAGAACCACCTCTCCTCCAAACTCAGCATATCAGCCTCCTCTGCAGGGGACGAGGGGCAGGAGACCACAAGGCAGCCCAGCCCCACAGGGTGGAGGGGACCCTCCCGGCATCGCTAGTCCTGGCCCCTGGCACAAGCAGGTCTCCCAGTGAGATTCAAGGGCATGGGCCGCGGTTTCCATGCCTTCCCAACAGTCACTCGACAAATATTTGCCAAGTCCCTGCCAATGGCAGGCCGAGGCTGAGATGAGAAGGCCCTGCCTGTGGAATGCATCGTCTGGAGGCAGGGGGACACAGCCTGTCCATCCCATGTGCTGCACACGGGGTCGTCTGGCCTTGCCTGGAGTGAGGTGACATCAGAGCTGGCATCTGGGAGAGGTGGTGGTGGAAACTGCTCTCACCTCTGGGGGATCCTGCCTGGTCTCAGCTCTGCTACAGACTGAATCATGTCCCTTCCCCAAATCCATAGGTTGAAGCCCTAACTGCCAACACGCCTGCATTTGAAGATGGCACCTTTGGGAGGTGAAGTTCATAGAGGTCATAAGGGTAGAATCGAGAAGGCAGCCATCCGTGAGCCAGGGAGAGGGCTGTCACCAGAACTCGACCCTGCTGGCACCCTGCTCTTGGACTGCCAAGTCCCAGAACAGTGACGAAATAAACATCTGCCGTGTAAGCCACGCAATCTATGGTATCTTGTTGTGGCAGCCAGAGCTAATGCAGGACTAAAACACCATCCATGCACTGAACCTCCTCCACGGGAGCTTCTCAATGGGACCTCCCCGTGGACGCGACTCGCACAAGCAACAAGCAGACACCTCCTTCAACACAGCCACGGACGGAAGCTCCAGCCCTCCTCTCTCCATCCTGGGATTCACCCTTGACCTCTTCAAAACCACTCTGCACCACCTTGACCCTAACTGACACCGCTACAGGCCCCTACAAGGCTTCCTTGGGCCCTGGCAGTCCAACCCTGACTGCTCCCGGGCCTCCTCGGGTGAGATGCTGTCCCCACTTCCTACAGTCTAGCAAACTGGGTAGTTCCCCCCCGCTTTGGCTATGTGTCAGCTTCCCAGGGCAGGAGTTTGCTTGTGTAGTTCCCTGCTGTGTCCCCTGTCCCTAGGACAGGCCAGGCCCACAGTTCGTGCTCAATAGTTGTTTGTGGAATGAATGATTATTTCCATTCCTTCCGATCTTACTCCCTTTTGGGTGTGGGGGGGACAGGGACAGGGTGTGTGTGTGGGGGGCCCTACAGTCAGGGGCCCACGTGGGGCTCAATGTCACTGAATTTCAAATTCCCAACTCACACTGCTGCCATATCATGCCGCGTGTGGGAAGGGGGCTGGCAGGACGATTCCTGGGAGAAGCTGCCAGCTCTTTCTTTGGTAAGAGAGCTCCGGGCGGAATTCCCCAGCCAGCAGAGGCTGGGGCAATAGATTTGTGCCCCATGAGCGACTATCAAAGGCACATATGTTTCCGACTGACTTTCCAGGGAAGCGGTGAGACAGCCACCGACACGTGCTATGGTCTGAATGTTTGTATCCCCCCCGAAATTCCTATGTCGAAACCTATCAGTAGTATTAAGAGGTGGGGTCTTTGGGAGGTCACGAAGGTTCTGCCTGCATGAGTGGGATTAGTGCCCAAGGGAGCTTGTTTGTCCCTCTGCCATCTACGAGGAACAGCCCCATACCGGACACCAAATCTGCTGGCACCTTGATCTGGGACTTCCCAGTCTCCAGATCCATGAGCAATACGTTTCTGCTGTTTATAAATTACCCACTCCACTTTGTTAGAACGGCACAAATGGATGAAGACACGTAAACACCAGTTAAGGGAAACCATCAACGCCAAGTGTAACAAGGAACACAGGCCCAGGGAAGCCCTACAGTCCCGCACCCAGCACAGCAGGGGGCAGCCACACCCAGCTGCTTGGGTGACCCACATGACCCAGACCCATTCAACCCCTCTTAGGGCTGAATGTGAAGGTAACCTAGGCAAACGTTTTGCTAGCCAGGAACAAAATGACATCTGACTGTGGAGGTCCTTCTGGTGGCATCTGTGTATATATTTTTTTCTTTTTTGGAGACAGGGTCTCACTGTATTGCCCAGGCTAGAGTGCAGTGGCATCATCATAGCTCACAGCAACTTCAAACTCCTGGGCTCAGGCGATCTTCCTGCCTCAGTCTCCTGAGTAGCTGGGACTACGTGTGTGTGCCACCACACCTGGCTAATTTACCTATTTTTTTGGTAGAGACAGGGTTTCACTATGTTGCCCAGGCTGGTCTCTCACTCCTGGCCTCAAGCGATCCTCTTGCCTCAGCCTCCCAAAGTGCTGGGATTACAGGTGTGCGCCACTGCCTGTATATATTTTAATTACATGCACATTTAATTCTCTGACCCCACAAAGGCTGACATTAAGCCCACGGTGGGTCATGGGATTAGTGACAGCCGCCCCATCTCGGTCTGCACCTGCTGTGCGCCAGTGCCCGGCAAGGGCGCAGACAAGCTTCACTCCATTCCTCCTCTTGACAGTTCCTGAGGAAGAAATGGGTCTTCCCGCCATTTTGTGGCTGGGACTGAGGCCCAGAGAGGTGCAGCCGAAGGCAGCACCATGCGGCTGGTGAAGGGCAGGCCCTGGTTTGTACAGGCGAGGGTGTAAGGCAGCTGCGACTAGACCCATTTCACAGGTGGCAAAACTGCTGCTCAGAAAAGCAAGTCAGAGGTAGGATGGGAACCCAGGACAAGCCAAGTCCAGAGCCAGGCAGGTCCTCTCCAGAAACAGGGTCTACTGCCTGCCCGTGGACCCCACCCCACCTTAGGGTTGAGGTGCTGTCTAAGGATCAGACTGGGTGCTGCTCTTTCTGCCCGCCCCACCCCCAGGAAGGCCTTCTTTCTCCCAGCCTCCCGAAGCTATTCTCCAGCCCTTTCTCCCCACCGCCACCACCTCCAGGAATGAGCAGTCTCCGCCTGCTGCCTCTCCCTCTTCCCTCCTCCCACTCCCTCCTCGCACCCTCGGCAATCTGGCCTCCGCAGGCTGCAGCTCCAGCTCCTTGGAGAGCCCGGCAGCAGCTCTGCTCTGTCCTCATCGAGCTCCAGGCCCCAACCATAAGCCCACCTCCCCTTATCGCCCACTCTCCCCGTGTGTTTCACAGCCACAGACATGGGAGCAGCAGCTGAGGGTGGAACGGCAAGTACAAAGGCCCTGAGGTGCCACCGGTGCGATGAACACAAAGGAGGCTGCTGGGGCTGGAGGCAGGGCAGTTACACTGGGAATGGGGCCTGCCGAGCTGTGTGCTAGGAGACCACGCGGGGTGTGGCAAGGCATAACATCTAGCCCTTTCGGTGGCTAGGGAGGGAACAAGAGGCCTTGCTTTGTTGTCCAGGCTGGACTGCAGTGGTTATTCACAAGCACAATCATAGCTCACTGCAGCCTCAAACTCCCAGGCCCAAGAGATCCTCCTGCCTCAGCCTCCTGAGCAGCTGGGACTACAGGCGTGTGCCACCACACTTGGCTAAGCTTTTGAATCTTATTGTGCTAGAGGCTCCAATCCCTTACAAAGCTTCTCACCCACAATTATGCTCCCAGAAAACGTCTATCTATAATGGTACTCGCCCCCCGACATCAGTCATCTGTAAGGTGGGCTAAGACCAGCAGCCACCTCATGAGGCTGTTTCGACGATTAAACAATCAAATGACATGGGCAGGTGGTGCCCAGTAATGCCAGCTGTTATGATTAGTGGTGTCCCCTCAGTCCATCTCCTTGGCCCCCTCCCTGAGAATGAGAGATATCTTCCGCCTCTCACTATCTCCCAGAACCTTGCACGTTTCAAGAACCTTAACAAGCAGTACTCACTGAAAGCGCCCCCAGAGTCCTCACAGCACTGCACAATCAATCACCCCAGAAACAAGCTCTCCCATAATCCTTACGACACCAGACAGTGGGCATTGTTGATGTCTGCACTGCTGCCATGCGCACTGGATCATTCTCTGCAGTGGGGGCTGCCCTATACTGTCCTATGTTGAACCACATTCCAGTCCTGTAGACCCGTTTGAAGCTGGTAGCACCCTCACTCCCAGCAATGACAACCAGAAATGTCTCCAGACATTTCCCAATCGTCTCTGGAGGAGGCAGGATCCTCACCGCCCCCCCCAGCTCTGCAGCCCCAAGGGTACCCCAGGGGAAGGCATTCTGGGCTGAGGGGACACGCAGGCGGCTGGGGGCCAGCACGGGCCACCCGCAAAGGCTGCTGTTATAGCTTTCTGAAGAGGGGAGAGGGGTGATTGGCATATGGCTCCAGAGCCGGGTATGAAGGAAGGCCTCGCATGCCTGTTTCCTTGTGTATCAAATGGTAATGACAATAGGCAGGTCTCGCTAGTCACGGGCTTAAATGAGTTAAAATGTGTCAAAGTGCTCAGAGCAACCCAAGAAGGGGGAAGAGGTGACAAGGGATACAGAGGACCCAAGAGAAAGACCGGAGTGGCATGAACACAAGTGGCATGAACACTGCCTCTGTGTTTCCAAGCCTGGGTGCCCCACCCTGGCCTGGCAGGCTCTCCCTCTCCGGCTCTGGCAAGGATGCAGGTAACTCCTCTGCAGGCCTCTCTGGGGCAATCCCCAACTCTCTCCAAAGCCCCTGCCTCCAGGCTGACCCCTCTGATAGATCCTGTAAGACTGACTCAAACTAAGATCTCCTCAAATCCCAGCTCAAGAACCTGCTGGGGCTCTCCGATGCCCTATTTCAAAATGCCCTGGATGTGGGCCAAAGGCTCTGAACTTTCATGCAGGAGTGATGGGGAGATGCAGGCAACACTGAGACAGGACTTCCATTCCCTGCAAATGGCACTAAGGATCTCTGTCTCCACCCTAGGGTCATCCCTCACCCCTTCCCTCCAGAAGACAAAATGTTTAAAGCAATTTAGCCTGAGATTGGCGATTATACTCAACAAAAGCTGTGAGTGTGTGGGCTCCAGGAACACTGGCCCCTCCCCTGCCCCAGAGCCACCCCCAACCCCCAGCTAATTTCTTTCTTTCTTTTTTTGAGATAGTCTGGCTCTGTCACCCTGGGTTGAGTGTAGAGTGCAGTGGCACCATCACAGCTCACTGCAACCTCCAACTCCTGGGCTGAAGTGATCCTCTTGCCTCAGCCTCCCAAGTAACTGGGACTAGACATGCCAGCCACCATGCTTGGCTAATTTTTTTCCATTATTGGTAGAGATGGGGTCTCGCTCTTGCTCAGACTGGTCTCCAACTCCTGATCCCAAGTGATCCTCCCACCATGGCCTCCTAGAGCGCTAGGATTACAGGTATGAGCCACCAGGACCGGTCATTCATTTCCTATTATTCAGATCTTAGCTCTCCTTGGAAGCCCTCCCTGACCACCCAGTGGAAATCTCTCCATTCCCTACTAGCGCACTCCAGCTTCACCAAGTTATATCATCTCTGTAGACATAAGAGCTATCTGAAGTTATCTGGACCGTTTGCTTGTCTGAGGTTGGTCACCTTCACTAGCACAAAAGATGCCAGAGAGGCAGCTGCTCCGGATCTGTTACTCAGGGCTGCTTCCGAGCCCCCAGCAGGGAGCTGGCCCCCAGCACTGAAACAAAACTGTCTTAATGGGCCATCTACTTGTTGCACTTGCCTCACAGTGTGGGTGCTAAGTTCCCACTGAAAAGCAGTTATTATGGAAGCCTCTGCCTCTAGCTCCAGGCCAGATCCCCTTCCCTGCCATTCGCATATCTGGGCCAACTCCCAACAGTCTCTGCCCCGTTTTAGCTGAGTGACCGGATGGTACCCTCCCCCTCACCCCCATCTGTGTGCACCCGCCCTGGCAGCCAGCTCCAGACCAACCAGGCAGGGAGGATGGTCTCTTTACATGGGGCTGTGGGCCCAGTTCCTACTCCTCCCAGAGCCAGGAGACCACCCATAGTGGGGAGAAGGATAGGACCCAGGTTAGGTGGGGATGGGGGGTTATCCTGGGAACTACAGGGACATGGGGAAAGGGGGGAATTAGGGTGACAACACATCATTAAACCCAGAAGAACTGGCTGACACCACTTGACCCAGCAGTTTGCAGCTCCTGCCTCAGGTGCTACAGATCCCAAATCAAAGTCTCGCGGACACCCTGGTAACAGCCTTGCAATTAGCCCGGAAAGAAGGAACAAAAGCCGGGCAGTCCGATTGGGGGCCAAACCACCCAGGAAGGGAAGCAAAATCCAGCTCCAATGCCAGCCCCATCCTCATGGTCACTTCCCACGGCCAGTCCACAGCTCCGTGACCCCTGACCTCCTGGCTCCCAGAAGAGAAATGAGGGAGAAGGGGTGACCAGGCCTGTGAGAAAGATGCTTCCATTGTTCCAGTCCCCCGGGAAACCAAGGAAACTGTCTGTCCCAAATGGGGACTGACCCATCCCTTGGGATGGGCAGGAGGAAAGGCCTGGGAATCTGGAACAACGAGGAGCTCCTCTAGCTGTGCCCGCGGAAGGCCAACCAGGTTGACTATGGGTTTGACCTGAGGGTCAGTCAATCCCAGTTCAGCCACTGTCTAGTCACATGACCTGGGACAAACCATGCCACCCCCTGAGCCTCAGCTTCCTTGTCTGGACCACAGAGGCCTAAGCTGACCCGGTGGTGGTGAGCCATCAATGAGCTCATCCGACCAGCAAGCTCAGCACAGGGCCTGGCCCAGGACAAGCACCCCAGAGGTACAGTCCTGTGGTGGGTAAGCCCAAGGGCTCGGCCCAGGGTGTGGGTGCCTAACTTGATCCCTTTAACCTCATCTCTGCGACCTGCCTTCACCCCATCAAGAGCCTCCAAACCACGATTAACACAGCTTCATATGCTCAGCTCCCTAATTCTTCACCTCCAGGGAGGGGGCCCACAGAACTCAGGCTCAGGGAGCTGGTTCCTGGGAGGCCATGGCATACCATAGTAGCTGTGAGGGCCCATCCCCTAGGCTTGAGCCTCCAGGCTCTGGTCACACAAAGTAGAGACAGAATCCAGGACCCTAAGACACTCAGGTAGTGTCTGTTGGGCTGCCTCTTGCAGATATATAGGGAGGCAGTGGGCGACGGCCATCCCGGCGGTAAACAAGACGCCTGAGCTAGGTGTTCCAGATTGTCTCCAGCTGCCCACACAAACACCCACTGGCCAGCGCCTTTGAACAATTGGCAGAGGCTTGCCCAAGGGGTAGGTTGAGGTTTCAGGCATAACGTGTGGGGGGAGAAAGGAAAACCCCTGGGTTTGACCCTGAGCTAACACTTGGAGGTGGGGGCGGGGGGCACATCTTGGCATACACATTTTGGCCACACTAGTTTTTCAAATCCCACTAGCTTGGCCCAAAGGATCTGCCTGCCCCGAATCCCAAAACTCCTACAGTAGTCCCTCGCCTTACCTGATCGCCCCCAGATTTGGCCTTCCCCCATCTCTCTGTGCTCTGACCTCATGTGACCCCGGCAAACATCTCCGGGATCTCCTATTCGCCCCCACCCGAACTAACTCCGCCCACACCCACCATGCCCCACTTCCTGGGCTTCTCCTCAGCCGCCCCCAGGCCTGTAACTTGACCCACCCACCTCCTCCGGCGCCCAGACAGTACCTGCAGGCCCGGCCCCTCCCCGCCCCCCTGCGGGCCGTTTCCCTCCGGCCGCTCAGCTCTCCTCTCCTCCCCCACTCGGCCAGCCCGGAGCCCGACTCCTCCTCCCCTCCCCCTCCGGCATCCCCGGGAAGCCTCCACACTTTTCCTCCTCCAGTCCCCAACGTACTGGGACCCCAGGCACCTGCCGTGGCCCGACCTGGCCCCCTCCCTCGCTGGGAGTGGCGGTGTGAGTCCGGGCCCAGGCCCGCCACCCCCGAACCCCGAGGCCCGGTCCGGGGCTGGACGCTCAAGGCCGCCCGCGGTGGCCGGGCCTCCACACACTCGCGGGCCCGAGCACAGTGCAGGCTGCGGGCCCAGCTCTTCCTCTGTCCGAGAAAACCCCCGGGCCCTCCCCCCGCAGCCCTCGGGGCGCCCCGGCGGAAGGAGGCCGGAACCGGGCCTGGGGCGGGCAGCCTCACCTGCGCCGTGGCCGCGCTCCGGGGGCTCCCGGCGGGCTCCGCAGCGGCGGCTCGGGCCGGGCCTGGGCCCGGGGCGCGCCCCCCTGCGCCGGGGCCTCGGCCTCCGCCTCCGCGGCCTCCGCCTCAGCAGCAGCGGCAGCCGCGGCGGCCATTCATTGTGGGCCAGGCCGCCCCAGCCGAGCGCCGAGCGAGCGCAAGCCGCGCCGCCGCCGCAGCCAGGCCAGGGAGGAGCGGCCGCAGCCCCGCCCGCGCACCGCCCTCAGGTCCCGCCCCCTAGGCAAAGCCAGCCGAGCTTCGAGCGCGCCCCTTCTTCCCGGCTCCGTCTCCTCTCTACGCCCCTGAGGATCCTCTCTTGTACGTTGGATCTGCTGGGTAGTTCGAATCCCGACCCCGCCACCTTCTAGTCCCAGGACTTTGGGCAAGTCGCTCTACCTTTCCGAACTTTAGTTTCCTGTAAAACAAACAATAACGACTGCTATTTACCGTGCCAGGCACTGTTTTAGGCTCTTTATGGGAATTAGCTCGTTTAAATTTTACAGTAACATTTTTAGGTAGAAACTGTTTTACACACACACACACACACACACACACACTTTATAAAAAATAAAGGGAGGCACAGAGAGATGAAGAAACCTGATCAAGATCACGCAGCAAGGAAGTGATGGCGGGTGCCAGGATTTAAGCCCAGGCTCTAGAAGCGACAATAAAAGCTAAGACTTTTATGATGCTTATCGGATGCCGGGTTCCGTTAACATTTTACTTGCACTAACTTGTTTAATTCTCACCACGACCCAGTAACTAACATTAAAGAAGTTCTTCCCATCTTCAGAATGAGTACAGAGTTAAGAAAAAGTAGCAAGGTGAGCTGAGACTCGAACCCAGGCAACCGAGACCATTAAGCTCTTCTGCCTTCATGCACCGGTTAGAACTATGTGAGAGTGACTGCTTTGCACACCTTCCAGGTATTGTGTGATTTAATCTTTGCTCTACCTTGTAAATTAAGATTGTTATTTAAAAGGTAAGGAAAGTGAGGCCCCGAGAGTTTGAGTAACTCGCCCAGAGCATGTGGTGTGACTGAGATTCAAACCCAGTAAATTCAATTCCAGAGTCTTGAGTCATTCTTGCAGGGTGCTCTGAAATAATGTGTATATAGAACCCAGCACACAGAAGACAATCAGTAGGTGTTGGGTTTCTCCGCTTACCGCCCCTTTTCTGAGCCACAACTCCATCTCTGAAATGGGACCAGTGACGTGTTCTCTCCCAGGGGAGTCGCTGTGATTAAGGGACCCTATACAGCATGATCAGCGCGCTTCCTTTTTGCTATGCATTTTGATCCTGGCCCCCAACCGTAGGTACCATCACTGATTGGCTAACTACTGTCATGTGATTCGCCCACCCACTGTGCCAACATGGCGGCGCACAGGTCCTAATTTGGGAAACGTGCACTAAGACTAGTTTGGTTTTCCGTGTCACGAAGGAAGGTGAGGAGGAGCTGGGCGGCACGAGCAGGGATCCGGACTGGAGGCAGGCCGGCACGAGAGCCTCCGGCTCCACAGGGGTCAGTCCCCATGAAAACGGGGTGGCGCCAGCTTATTGGGGCCGCAGCGTCTCCTTAGTCCCCATTTTACAGATGTGAAGGACACTCCTGGCCCCGTAATACAGCTCTCTGAACTTCTCTCTATGCCCCACCCCCGAACCAGGCTTGGCCGGCAGAGGTGCCCGCGGATGTCCCATGCGAGAATCGTTCGGTGGCTAAGCCTCACTCTTCGCTCCTCCCGCAGTCTCTGTAGAGCTCGGTTTGCGGAGGGGCAGTCCCAAGGGCCGCTGAATCCATCAGCAATGGAGAACGGCACTGGACCCGGCGCAGAAGAGCGCCCACACGAGGTCCAGGAGACGACAGTCACCGAGGGGGCCGCCAAGATCGCCTTCCCCAGCGCCAACGAGGTCTTTTATAACCCGGTGCAGGAGTTCAACCGGGACCTGACGTGAGCAGGGATCAGGGGTCAACCTGGCTGAGGGGAGTGGGTCAATGAGGATGAAGGGCTATGAGCTGATCATCTATCTCCTGCCAGATGTGCTGTGATCACCGAGTTTGCTCGCATGCAGCTTGGGGCCAAAGGAATCCAGAGTAAGTGGGGAGGTCCAGGTTCCTGGTGGGTGGGGGTCACACAAAGCTTTCTCCCTGCCTGGGCACCTCTTCCTGGAAACCCCAGAAAGGCTCCAGCTACATAGCAGGCCCTGGGCTATGCTCCCTCAGCCTTTCCCTAGGGTCTTTGGGAAGATTTCTTCTACTAATCTCCTGTGTTCTGAAGATTAAAGGGAGGTTTCTCAGAGGGGGACTTCGATACCCCCTGACTTGTGCCTTTTGGGTGGCTGCAGTCAAGGTGCCAGGTGAGAAAGATGTGCAAAAAGTGGTTGTGGCCTTGTCGGAGCAAGAGGAGGAAAAGGTTGAACCGAAAGAGAGTGAAAACCCGGCCCCAGAAGACCAACCTCGAATAGCCGTCGTGGGGGAGATCTGTGAGGTGGGACCTGAGCATAGGAGGTGGCAGCTCTGTAATTTAGTGGGTGACAGAGGGAGGAGGACTCCTGGAGGGGGAGAGCCATAGGAGGTGGGTGATGGGGGTTCCCTGGGGCCCAGAAGAGAATAGAGATTGAGATGTGAATAGGGCTCCCTGCTTACTCAACAGGAGGGCCTGCGGGTGCTGGAGGGCCTGGCTGCTTCTGGCCTACGTTCCATTCGATTCGCCCGAGAGGTGCCTGGACTCCGATCTGTGGTTGCCAATGATGCATCTGCCCGAGCCTTGGATCTCATGCGCCATAATGTGCAGCTCAATGATGTGGCCCACCTGGTACAGCCCAGCCAGGCAGACGCCCGGTAGGTTCTGAGCAGCACAGCCCAGCACTGGAGCAAGGCTGCCTGAGGCCAAATCCTGACTCTATCATGTTCTCACTGTATGACCTTGGGCAAGTGACTTAGCCTCTTTGAGCCCTGGTTTGTTTGTCTGTCAAATGAAAACTAGTTTTACAGGGGTTGCTGTGCTGATTAAATAGTAGATAATGTGCCAGAAATAAGTAGCATTTGCATTTCCTCATCTGCAAAGGGAACAATAATAGTTCCCAGCCCATGCAGTTGTTTGGAGGATTGTGTGGTTAAATGTGTTAAAAGTCTATAAACTGCTTGAACCAGTGCCAGGCATGTTACGTCCTATATCAGTATTGGCTATTATCGTTGTCACTGTTATAGATGGATAGACTAAGGCCCATCTAAGGAACAAAATCATGCAGTTAATAAGCAGCCAGGCCAGGACGTGAACCTGGGAAGCTGGTCCCTGAGTTCACCGCACTGTAGAAGTTCACATGTGTAGGGAACAGAGCAGGCTAGTGCAGAAGGCTGAGGACCTGGCCCTCTTGCACCCAGGATGCTGATGTACCAGCACCAGCGGGTGTCAGAGAGGTTTGATGTCATCGACCTGGACCCCTATGGCAGCCCTGCCCCCTTCGTGGATGCAGCTGTGCAGGCTGTGAGTGAAGGAGGTGAGGCTGGGCTGAGGCTGGGCTATGGAACTGGGCTTGGGGTGTTTGGAGGGTCCTCACTGCCCACCCCTCCCCGCAGGGCTGCTGTGTGTGACCTGCACGGACATGGCGGTGCTGGCGGGGAACAGCGGGGAGACATGCTACAGCAAGTACGGGGCCATGGCCCTCAAGAGTCGGGCCTGCCATGAGATGGTGAGGGGCCCTGCCAGCTGGCCAGGGAGATCAGGGGTTGGGCTCTGAGTTATCCTCCTGCCCCCTAGTGCACCTTCCTGCCCCTCAGACCCGCTCAGCTTCCCGCAGGCAGCCAGGGCCAGATCCATCCCAGGTAATTAATGACAAGCACATCTCTAACTGGCATAGTTCCCAAGAGCATGGTCTCCTAATCGTGGGCATTTTGGGGCAGGGGCTTTGTCCAGGATTAGAGTGGGTGGTTACATTATTCTAGTATTCTGTGTTATAACAACTTTAAAAAAAAATTTTTTTAAGGTAGTTTTTCCAGATCTGGGTTCAAATCCTAGCTTTGCTGGTGGCTCTGGGCAAGTGACTTACTTGACTTCGCCTTTCTGGGCCTCAGTTGTTTCTTTGATTTTTGTTGTTTGTTTGCTTGTTTGAGACAGGGTCTTGCTCTGTTGCCTGGGCTAGAGTGCAGTGGTGTGTCATCATAGCTCACTACAAACTGCTGGGCTTTAGTGATCCTCCTGTCTCAGGCTCCTGAGTAGGTGGGACTACAGGCACGCACCACCGTGTCTGACTAATTTTTTCTATTTTTTGTAGAGACAGGTTTCACTCTTGCCCAGGCTGAACTCGAACTCCTGGCCTCAAGCAATCTTCCCGCCTTGGCCTCCCAGAGTGCTAGGATTACAGATGAGAACTATTGTGTCTGGCCTAGGCGTCAGTTTTTGCATCTGTAAAATGGGCACAATGATGCCCTGACCCTATTGGGTTGCTGTGGGGATTCAAGAAGGTTGGGACTATGTTGAGGGGCTGGGAAAGGAGGGATCCTTGTGCTTGTTTCATAAGGGTCTTGTCATCATGTCAGTTTGGGAAATGCTTCCTTTCTCATGTTGGAGTCTCCTGGCTGCCCTGAGCAAGAAGGCCCCAGCAGTTCTGCAGCACCCAGCGTCCCCAGTTCTTGCCCACAGAGCCCTTGGGGGCCGGGACATAGGTCCTCAGCCCACTGTACACACCACAGGGCACACTGATGGTGCTAATTGAAATAGGTTCAGGCACGGTGGCTCATGCCTGTAATCCTAGCACTCTGGGAGGCCGAGGCGGG
>VBSM01003225.1:4634446-4658711 GCA_008086735.1 Cheirogaleus medius | reverse complement strand
AAAAAAAAAAAAAAAAAAATTCTCCACCATTGCCAAACATGCCCTGGGGGCAGAGTCAACCCCTGAGACCTGCTGCTCTAGGGCACCAGGTGAGTTTATTAAGGGCGCCTCATCTTCCCTCTCCTCTCTTCTGCTTTGGGCTTAAATCCCAACATGCTTAGCTTCCCAAGTGTTCTTGGGTCTGGCTTTCTGCTCAGAGCCACTCCTCCCCACCTTATCCTTCTGGCCCTCAAGGCTCAGCGATGCTTTTATAAAGCTGGGTATGTTTCAGTGCTCCTGCGCTTTTCTCCCAGGCTACTCCCAGCAAGCATCAGGGCCCTGAGCTTTTTAAAGTCCTGAGCCCGAGGTCATGCCCATCCAGGTCCATGGGGAAGCCTGCGCTCTACATCGCTGGGGACAGGGCCCACAGGAGAGGAGGACTTGCCCTGGGACAGACCCCTGGAAAGATGTTCTGCTCAGCTCCTGGAGGCCGGCAGAAGCTCCTGTATAATCCTGTCGCCATCCAACCAACCCTCCCCTGTTTTGAGACTCCACAGAAGAAGTGGCGGAGGGGGGTACCCAACTTATCCCCAACCAGGCCAACACCCCTCCTCCATTCCCAGGGTCACCTGTAGTTGTCTAGTCCTGGGGTGGGGCCAGGTCCAGCAGCCCTTCTCCCCTTGGGCACCAGGGAGGCTGCCTCTCTTCCCAGCCTTCCAGGAGCCCTTAAACAGCCCCCTTCTGGGAGCAGAGCCAAAAAGATGGGAGAAGGATGTTTATACGCTGCTAAAAGGGAAAAGGAAAAGTGGGAGGTGGGGTAGAGAGGCCCAGGCCTTCAGGTAGTGAGGACTGGGGCCTCAGCGGGGAGGGAGGGAGGGAGGCTGCCTTCTCCAGGCAGCCCAACATCTGGCTGGCTGGATGGGAAGCGCCCCCTGCCTGCCCCAGCACAGCCAGAGCTAACGGTGTGCACACGCGGGCTCTCTGGGCCCCGTAGTGGCCTGACAAACCGCAGTTTCTTGACACTCTTACCCTGACCCACAAGACTCTGAGACACTACTGATTTTCTTATAGCTCGTTTCCCGCTCCTCAGCCTGACCAGGACAGGACCAGGGAAGGGTGAAGCTCTGGGGAGGCCGAGGCCAGGGGCGTGGCCTCAGGAGCCAGAGGCTCGGTGGGAGCGAGAGCCGAGTCTCCAGCTACTAGGGCTCGGCACACAGCTAATGGGAGGCTGGCAGCGGCAAATTGTTGTTTACTTTTAATTAAGTAAACAATGTCGGCTTTCCGCCTCCTCCCCTGCCATCCCAGCCAGTAATTTGGGGGGATGACAATGGGGTTGTTTCCTTCCTCCTGCCTTCTTCCCTCCCTCCAAGCACTCCTGCTCGCTCTCTGCTCGGCAGAGCCTTTGGAACTTGCCACTGGCAGGGGATGTTCCATCCTGGGGACGGAAGGTCCTGGCTGACCTGCTGCCTGCTGGGCCCAGCAGGCAGCAGGTTCCACCTTACCAGGGTCGTGGTTCCACTGTCAGATTCATGGGAGGCTGACGAGGGCGGCCTTGCCCAGAGACTCTCTAAGCACTTAAGGTATGGCCCATTCGCGCTCTGCTCCCCTCCCCCCACACCCCTCCTCCCTAACCACGTCTCTAAAATCCAGAAAATAAGGGCAATCAAGAGTCTCTGGAGGGTGTGGCAGCAGAAAGACCAAAAGCCCCAGGTTAGGAAGAGACGTTCCCAGGAGTCAGGCAGCCAGGAGGTGGACCCTCCTGGTCCAGTGGGGCAGGCAGGAGCAGGCTGGGTCAAATGAACCAGCGGGGCACTGGGTGGTACCAGCTCTGCTTGGAAATGGGGCTGGCTTCCTGGCGTCGGCTTCTGCTGTTGCTGTCTTGAGATTCTTAATTTTGGAACAAGGGGCCCTGCATCTTCATTTTGCACTGGGCCCCACAAATTCTGCAGCTGGTTCTGCTCAGAGACTCGAGTATCACCCCCTAGGTCCCCTGGCCTGGGGTGCAGACACTAAGCTCCCCTGAACGGAGAGGCAAGCAAACCAAACCCTGAGGCCCTGGGGAAGGCTGAAAGCATCCTGGAGGAGGGAACTCCACCTAGATCTTTTTGGAAACAAAGTGCTCCTAACAGCCTTCTCAGTAAGAGTAAACGTCACTGAGTGGGTGGACCCACTGTCCCCAAGCCCACCTCTCCAAGCCCTCTGCACCCAGTGGGTGCTCCATAAATGCGGCAGGACTGAGCAGAAGGGAGAGGAGGAGATTCCCTCCCTCCTCCGCCTCCAAAGAATCAAACAGTCGCCAAGCCTGGCCCTCCGGCTCCCCCAGGTTCCCTCCTCCTCGTGAGGCAGAAGAGACTCTCCAAGGTGTGTGTGTGTGGGGGGGGCTGAGTCATGTGCAAGCCCCGCTCCTCCCCCTGCCTGGCTGCTTCCCCACCTCCTTCCAAAGGGCGGTACTGCGGCAGCAAAGTTGGCTGGGGCTGGATGCAATTTCAGCCACAGAGCAGGGCTCCCTGGCTGGAAGCAATTTTCTCATTAGGACCCCAGGCCTGCTTGCTCCTTGGTTCTCAGCCCTGAGTCCCCTCCTGTGAAACCACACCCCACAGGCCTCCCCACAAACCACTCACACGCACAGGGACCGCATGTGTATTGAGTTGAAGGGGTGACTGTGGGGTGGCCCCAGGGGGGCTGGGTGCAAGGAGAGAGGAGCTGGCACAAAGCCCCAGCCAGGGAGGCCTGCGGTGAGGTGAGGATTCCTCACGAAGGTTCCCGAACCCCTCCTCACAGGGAGAGAGAGGATCCTAGACCCCAGGACCAAGAGGAGCGGGTGGGGGACCTGCAGCCAGCTGAGCCTGAGGGCTGGCCTCACTGGACACTCCCAAGAAAGACCCCTGAGCGCTCAGCCTGTTCCCTTCTTGCTCTGCTGGGCCTGGGGGCGAGCAGATGGGCTCTCTGGAGGCAGACCCCCCTCCCCCAGCCCTGAGGCTGTCCAAATGGAGGGTGGTCTCGGCTGAGGGGAGGAGAGCCGAGGCCCCAAGAGGGGCGGCTCCTCGCTCTGCAGACACATGTGGTTGGACTTAAAAAGCTATTAGGGAGCGAGGCACTGGCGGGAGTGTGGCCGGCCCTCGCACCAGAGGCAGGGGGAGGGCAGATGCCGAGGCGGTGAGCTCAGCACCTCCCGCTCCCTCCCCGGCTGGGCCCCTAGATGCACGGAGGACTCGGGGGACCCTCGCCCGGCAGGAGAGTGGGGCAGGTCCTTGAGGAAGGACAGGCAGGCAGTTGGGCCTGGGTCTGGGCACAGATTCTGGCAAGCACAGCAGGCTGAAGACTCTGGGCCCGTGATGGGGGCCGACCTCTTGGGGGAGGGAGGCAAGAGGGCTGTGCCTGGGACTTGGATGGGGCCCAGCAGGGCACGGACAGGTCCTCAGCTTCCCTCCAGCCTTCCTGGGGTGACAGCCGGCTGGAGGTCTCCTAAAGGGTGTATGTGTTTGCTGAGGCTGGAAAGGGGGATTAGCAGAGCAGGCGGAGAGAGGGGGGAGGGAAAAGTGGGCCCCACCCATCACGAGGCCAGAAGAACCGACGGAAAGTTCCCTAGAGCCGCCAGCTTGTAAAAAGCTCCTTTTCTTTCCAAATTATGAACATTTTTTAACGAGAGAGGGGGAAAAAACCCAGAGCAGTGATCTAGGACTTCATTAGGACCGTGTGTGTCTGTGACTGTGTGTGACCGTGACTGAGGGGTGTGTATCTGCTGACTTTCCAAAGTGTTCTGCTCCAGAAGCTTTGCCATCCCTCCTTGGGGCCCCCTGCCCACCCTCCTCAGGTCCTCTTATTTTCAGGGCATTCACCACCCACAGTGCATCCCACTGCTGCTGTGGGTACCTGCAGGGGCAGGGGCACACAGAGCAGGGCCAGGCCTGGGAATGGCAGGACACGCGCTAAGGACCCAGCTCCCTCCCTTGGGGCAGAGGTGAGACTCCTATGGGTGCTGGCCTCCGCCCTCCCAGGAGTAGACCACAGGCTCAGGGTCCCCTACTGGAGACCCTTCCGAGCTCCTCAAATGTCCTCAAATGTCCATCAAGATCAGCCCCAGCTCGACAAGAACTCAGGGAGCGATACAGAAAAGGGGAGCTCGGTTTACACAGCGCCTCCTCCCGTGTGTGGCAGGCAGGAGCTGGGTGTTTTAGAGACATTTAATCTGCCTGACAGCCCTAAGGGGTGGCTGTTATTTTCCCCATTTTTACAGATGAGAATTTAGAGCTTGGTGAAATCAACCAAGATCAGTCAGAGCCTGGATGGAGGTGACCCTCCGCTTGCCCCTGCCCTAGCTATGCCTCTGCAGGCCCAGGGGCCAAGCTGCTCGGGCTCTCCCTTCTGGTCCAGATCTGTTCGCAGGGGAGATGGAAACTGGGGGAGAACCCTGGGCAGGGCAGGACGGGGAGTGGGGGGATTGCTCTGAGCCACCAGGAGTCAGGCTGGGAGGCAGGCTTGGTGGGGGAGGAGCTGACCACGGAGCTGGGATCTGCGCTCAGGAAACACGAAAAGAATGCGGTTGGCAGCAGGCCAGTGGGCCAGGACCACAAAGAGGCCTTTGTTTCAGGAGGTGTCCAGGGAGTGGATGGACAGAACGGGAGAGGTGGGGGAAGCACCCCTTGAGGGTGGCACTGGGGGAGGGCAGTGATCCCTGTGCTGTTACCCACGTACTGCCCTCCTGTCTATCCCCCGACACCTGGGCCCCAACAGCGGCGGGTTCTCCCGTCAGGCCCCAGACTCCAGGGGAGGGCGCACATGGGGCCGAGTTCTCTGGCTTCTCAGCTCCTGACCTCCCACGGCTGGCATGGGGGACTCTGTCCCAAATCTTCTGAACCCCAGAAATTCCTAGGAGCCCCAGTGACATCCTCCTCTGACTGGGCCTCCCCAAGCTGGTTGGGGGGATTTAGAATGAGGGTGCGGTGGGTTGGGGGGCACTAGGGGTGGGGATGGGGAAGGGGCTCTCTGACCTTTGGGGTGGATTGTCTGAGGGTGCAGGAGTCACCTGCTCCCCTAGTTGTCTCTCCTTTCCTCCAAGGGGGAGGCAGGGAAAGGCCTTGGAACATTTCCCCTCTCCTTCCTCCTCTGCAGTTGCAGAGTTTCCCTGGCCCCTTCTTGGCATCTGGAAAATTTGGGAAACTTAACTATTTTTTGGAAAGTCTGTCTATTGCTCCCCAACCCTGTCAGGGAGCCACGGCCAAGAGGAAGAAGGAAAGGGAGGTGAGGTCTGGGGGAGTAGGGGACAGAGAGTAAAGTCAGAGGAGACACAGCACAGCCAGGAAAGGAGGGCAGCACCCAGGGGCACCCCTCCCCCGCCAGCCTGACCCCCATCTGGGTTTCCTGGGCATATCAGAAAGACCCCACAACCCGCAAAATGCTGTCAAACTCACCCAGCACTCTGCTCAGCACCTTCCCTGGGGCACCCCTGCCAGACATGTGTGCACCCCGCAGGAAGGGCAACCTGTGGCTGGGAGTTCCCACGGGAGAAAAGGACATCTTAAGGCTGGGTGGCCAGAGGCAGCACATGGCAGCTTCCAGTGGGGATGGCAGGTTTCTGTGTGGATTTCCACCTCCCTGTGAGCAGGACAAGGGAGCATGGGAATCTATAGACTCCTAGAGACTGGGGCTTCAGTGCCAGGCAGCACAGGAACAGAGATTAATCTCCCACCTCTGGTCTGTGTGTGGAGGGGGCAGGGGCTCATGCCCTGAGGCAGCCTCAGCTGGGCTGAGATGACCACGGTGTGCTCAGTGGGTAGGGTTTTATGGCTGACACAGCACTGCTTCTCTGAGAGGACCTTATCTAAGTCAGGAGGGTGTCCTCTTCACCCTGACTTGGCCGCCAGCAGAGCCCAGGCTAGAGTTGCAGAGAGGTCCCCTGCAAGACCCCCAAAGACTCGTGGTAGCCCCACCTGGCAGCCCCTACACTTCACCAGGCCCTGCTCAATGGCCTGCCTGTGTTCTGGGAACACAGGGACTGCTCATGGGGTTTGGGTCCACCAGGAGGGCTCCCATCTGAGCCTCCCCCAGCCCAGGTGGCCCCACCCCTGGGGACAAAGGAGTACATCACAAAGTGGGGCAGCTGGCAGAGCCTAGAGGCTCAGCAGCACCTGGGTATGAGCTGGAAATCTGCATTTCCAGGTCCTGCCCAGATCTACCTGCTGGGGGCAGGCCCAGGGATCTGCATTTCACCCCCCCATCCCCCCACCCAGGGAACTCTGATGGGGGATCTGGTGTGAGGACCACTGGCCGAGGGGAAGGCTCCTGCCCGAGACTGCAGCAAGTGGGAGGAAAAGGAGAGAGAGCGGGTGAGTGAGTGCACATCGGCCAGAGGCGCGAGGGCAGCCAGCTGCGCATCAACCCAGGCACCATCTGGATGCAGGGGGGGCAGCATCTGGTCTGAAATCCTGCACGCAGGCTGGAGAGCAAAGGAAAGAAAGACAGAAAGGAAGTGGTGGTGCACGGGAGCGGGCAGCCAGCAGGAGGGAGGTCTGCGGAGGAAGAGGAGAAACCCAGAGAGCTCCGGAGGGGCAGCGGAGAGGGCGGCGCGGGGAGCAGGAGGCGGCGCCTAGGAAGCGCCTTCCCGCCGCATGCTGCTCCCGGGAGCCGCCCCGCCCCCTCCAGGCACCTGCTAAGGCGGCAGCGGCGGGTTGTGTTTCTTTAACCCCTGGGGCCTGTTGACACAGATTAGTATCGCTGGTCAGGGGTCAATAGGGAAGGCTCTTGAGGTCAAGACCTGAACAACTGGAGTTGTAATGAGCCACGTGGGGAAGAGGCCCAGGGAGAGGAGAGGGCCGAGGAGGGAGGAGGAGGAGGACCAGGCTGCTCTGAGGAAGGGCCTCGCAGGCTCACTCGCCTGGGCAGCTGTCTCCTTCCTGAACCTGCCTGTACTCCGGGCTTGGAGAAAATCCGACTCACTGGCTGCCCGGTGCAGGGGAGATGTGTCAGTGGCTGCCTAGAGCTGGAACCCCAGCTAGGGAAGGACGGAGGAGGATCCGGTGGGAAGAACAGCAGCGAAGAGCACCTGACGGGGCAGGAGGCTGACTGGTGCACACCCTCTCATGTGCAGATGCATTCCCCTCCCCTCCCTCTCCATCCCCCATGCCCTGAGTGAGCACAGGGGACACACCCCTGCTCCTCTCTGGGCCTTTGGCAGCACGAGGATGCGCCCACCTGAGGCGCCCGCCCACCCTGGGCCACCTGGCAGAGCCTGAGATGAGTGACTCACTTGGAGCCGTATGGCCCTGAGCGGAGCTAGAACAGGGGGGAGGGGCAAGCAGTGTCCCAAACACCTGGTGGGACAGCCTCAGCGCCGCCTTCAGCGGTGGGATCCACAGCACAGCGCCCAAGCCTTGGGGCGCGGCTCCGTGGCTCCGTACTCCTGCGCCTCCTGGAGGTATGCAGCCCCCACGCCCACCCCCCAGTTGTCATCAACAACATTAGGGTGGCAACCGCACTCTTCCCACCGGACCCTGGCTCTGGGGCCTGCCTGTCTGGAGGAGAGGTCAGGCGCTCTGTCTGCAGGCTGCTCAGCCTCCCCATTAGAGGAGTTAAGGAGAAGAGGCTGAAGTCTGGTCACATGTCCCCTGGGACCAGAGCCTCCTCAGCTGTCTGGAACAGCAGGTCACCTATTTGGGTTAAAGAGAACGAGGTTCCCTCAGAATCCCTCTGGAGCTCCCCAAGTCCTGCCCCATTCCCCTCCTTTTATTGCTCCACGGGGCCACAGAGTGAATGCAAGGCCATCTACACCCAGGGGGCCACAGGGTGACAGGAGGCACACTGCAATTCTCTATGTTCGTCTGTATGTCTGCAGGGGCACCAGCGTGGGTCACACACAGATCTGTGACATGCACACGAGGAGAAATGCATGTAGTGCCTTAAAGTTCATTCCACGTGTGTTTGTTTGTTAAGCACCTATTACCTGCCAGATGCCAAGTATACGCAGATACAGAACCAGAGAAGCTGCCCTGGGCAACGCTGCCCTGCAGTTGAAAGCTGGGTTCAAAATGGACAAAATGCAGCCCCCAGCCCAAAAGGAGTGACCGGCCCTGGGGGGTGAGAAGCGAAGTGGAAGAAGGCTGCGCCAAGGGGGCGACAGCCAGGCTGGGGGTAGGAAAGACAGAGGCAATCAGACAAAAGGGGAAGGAGAATGGCCAGAGAGACAGGTGAGCAGAAGCCCAGAGGCAGGAAGAGCACAGTGCTCGGGCCCACAGAGAGCCCTGAGCGCTGAAATACACCATGTTGGGGAGCAAAAGGGTGCAGGGGCCTGACCGTGGGAGACCCTGGGAGCCCGCTGAGGAAGACAGCACCTCTGGGCACAGAAGATGGATGTGGAAGGCAATTACAAAACCCTAGGAGAGAGCAATTCCCCTGCTAGCTATATACCCCAGAGAATCAAAAATATACGTCCACGCAGATGCTTATACGTGCACGTTCACTGCGACATTCTTCACAACTGCCAAAAAGCGGAAACAACCCAAATACCCGTCAATTTATGAAAAGATAAAATGTGGCACAGCCACGCCATGGAATATTATTCAGCCTTAAAAAGGAATGAAGTACTGACACATGCTACAACGTCGATGAACTGTAGAAACATTACACTCCATGAGAGAAGCCAGACACAAGGACCACATATTGCACGATCCCATTTATATGAAACATCCACTACAGGCAAATCCATAGAAACAGAAAGCAGATTCGTGGTTGCCAGGGGCTGGGAGGAATGGGGAATTGAGAGTAATTACTAATAGATAATGGTTTCTATTTGGGGTGATGGAAGTGTTCTGGTATTAGATAGTGGTAGTGATTACGTAACGTTGTGAATGTCCTAAATGCCACTGAATTGTACACTTTAATGAATTATGTGAATTATATCTCAATGAAACATAAATCCAGAAGAGAGGAGAAGATACTGAATTCAGAAAATGACAGTGGAAGTGAAGAGGCAGGGAGGCTTTGGGGCCACAGCAGGGCCTGTGACGAGTCTGGCTGTGAGGGCTCAGTCAGGTGGCAAGGCCACCATCTGAGACAGAGCATGGGGGAGTCGGGAATGTGGGGGGGTCCCTTGTGTACCCTGCAATATGTGGTCCTTGTGTCTGGCTTCTCTCACGGAGTGTAACATTTTTAAGGTTCATCAACGTTGTAGCATGTGTCAGTGCTTCATTCGTGGGGTATCAACAAAATGGAAAGAAGAGTTTGGAACTCACGAGGAGAAATCAGACCCTGGGGTGAGTCAGAGTGATCAGCAGGGAGGGGCAGATGTGCATGACGGGGACAGGCCTCAGGGCTGCTGCTTGTTAGTAGGTGGCCCTGAGCGAGGTTCTTCCATCTGCCGGACTTCTAGGCATAAGACCAGGATTATGATGGTGCCTAGTTCATCGGACTGTCACGGGCTTAAACGAGATGAGGCTCAGTGACACTGACAAGTGGCATTGCTGGTTACAGGTGTGAGCACGAAATGGGAAGCAGAGCACGGGCAGACCCCAGGGAAACCAACCTTTACCTTCGCTGAGCAGGCCAGACAAGAACACTCGGGAAGGGCATGTGGAATTAAAGGGGCCAGGGAACCACCACCATGGGACAAAGAGAGAAGCCTGTCTTCCTCGAGTCCACAGACCAGCCATCCCACAAGCAGCTGCAGATGGAAAGCCAGGCATGAAAAAGCAGGGGACACGGCAAGTCCTCAAGCTCTTGACCTGAGGCACATGGGGATGTCCAGGAAGCAAGTTTCTCCTCCCCATGGCCTCCTTATCCCAGGCTTCCACCCTCCTCGCCCCGAGCAATAACCCTGCCCACAGTTCTGGGCCCCGGAGCTCAACACATGGCACCACTCAATGGTTTCTGGCACCGGAGAGGAATTTATTTCCTGGACGAAGCAGCCAAAATCGTTCTGCACCTTTGTTCGCGAGCATGGTGCAGTTGGAGCCGACATTTTCTAACGGGTCCAGGGAAGAGCAACTCAAAATGGATTCAGGGAGGATGTCAGCCGAGGAGCGGCTCAAAGGCAGCGCATTCTGTGGTCTGGAAAGCTGGTGGCAGGAAAAAATGGATGTGGCCAAGTTTATAAAATCAAATAGACCAGAGTTTTTAGTGAGTTTGCTATATATCAAATCCTGGGATACGTAAGCCACCTGAAACTTACAAAAGGGGCCCATCTAAGGTAAGAAGAAGAAGAAAAAAAGGAACAGGGACTGGCCTTGCAGAGGAGCCTGTCTCCAGGGAGAAATGGGCCCCACATTTATCCTGGAAGACTGGTGTTGATCCTGAGAATCTCAGCTCACCAGCTGAGGGTGGGCAGGAAGAACAGTCTCCACCACGACCTACCCTCAGGGCAGTAAGAGTCCTAGATGCCTGCACTTCAAGGTCAGGTTCCAGATCTGCCAGCACTAGCAGGGAGGACAGTCCCACTCTCCCATTCCAGCCCTCCATGAACAGCCAGCCCAGAGCCACCTCGGAGGGCTGTGGCTTCACTTCTGATGTTCTTTTTGACCCTTCAAGAGTCTGAGCCTTGGCCCTCTCCTGAGCAGGGTCTGTGATTTAGGCCAAGAAGGAAGGAAGAGAGCCACCCCAACGCCCCCAGAAACCATCCCTCTTCTCTGTCCTCCCTTCTCCTTCTCCCCTTCCCTTTCTCTCTGCTCCTGACATTCACACGCTTGGAGATGTGCACAGACACAAAAAGACGCCGGCGTGCACGGGGAGCCGTGTAGAATCACTGCCTCGCAGCCTATTTACAGACGTTTTACCAAACAAAACATCAACTCCCAATGTTTGACAGGAAGCCCCTCCCCTCTTGTCAGGAGCGATCCCTCCTAAAGGGGGTCCCCAGCGATGAGCAGCAAAAGCCCCAGGAAAGGAAAAGGGAAGAAAAGAAGCTCGTGCGAGGAAAAAGAAGGTAAAATTATAAGGTTGGAGCTGTCAAGGCAAAAAAAAAGTGGGGGGGAAAGGCAAAGCGACTCCACTATTAGGGACTCGGTGTGAAATGAGGAATTCACAACAGCTGAAAATCTCTGAGCTTTGTCTGCAGAAAACACCAGACACAGTGGCCTGAGGGCTGGGAAGGTTCAGAAGTCACCTTGCACACAGCAAGCAAGCAGCGCACAAACCCTAACACAGGGCCACGCGCCCGAACTCCCCTCACCCACAGGCCACTCTCCACTGTGCCCTTCTAACCCACTGCCCTGTCCTTTCTCCCAGGGGTGCAGGGGTGGGGGACAGTCAAAGTTGGAAACAAAAGTGGGAAAGGGGGCGGGAGTGCCAGCCCCCCCTTGGTCAACAGGTTTGTTGGCCAGGCCTCAGCCCACCCTTCTCAGAGCAGAAGCCAGCGTGTGGCCAGTGTCTCTGCGGATGGGAGCTGGGGGGCACCAGCCCTTTCCACCCCTGCACACCCTCCTCCTGAGTCTTCCCACCCAGAGGGTCAATAGGCGGAAGCTGAGGGAGCGGGTCCAAGCCCCTCACTCCCAGGTGCCTCAGTGGGCAATGGGGACATGGAGGGGAGCAAGCTTCCCAATCGCAGGTCCAGCTCTTGCCACCGGAGAAAAGACGAGCCGGCCAGAAATGGGAGGGGGAATGGGTGGGAGTGTCCACAACCTTCAGTCCCCTGACGCCCACCATAGGGTCAATGTGGTGAGGTTGTCAACCTGGGGTACCGCCCCTCTCTCCTGCCTCCCTGGCGACAGCCCTAAGCTAAGGTTTCCAGACTCAGCACCAGGGAGTCCGCAGGCCGTCCTCTGGCCTGACTTGCCCCTGCTACAGTCGGGGCTTCCTAACCTCGACACCCCTGACACCGGGGCTAGATATTCTCTTTTGTGGGGACTTGTCCTGTGCAGTGCATGACGTTAGCAGCATCCTTGGCCTCCATTCACCAGATGCCAGTAGCACCCCCACCCCCAGTAGTGACAACCAGAGATGCTTCCAGGCACTGCCAAATGTCTCCTGGGAGCAGAACCACCCCCACTGAGAAGCCCCGTGCTATCGATTACCCCATGTCCCCTTCTCCCGGGAGCACGTACATCACACAGCTCTGAGGCCTGGTTACTTCCGTTTGTCCACACAAATCCACGGCAATGGCAGCTGGGGGGCCGTCTTAGAAGCAAGCCCGTGTCCCACACTGACAAGAGCTACCAGGTCTCCTCCACTCTGTGCCTGTGAAGGCCTGTCCAGAGGTGGAGGAAAACTTCAGCAAGAGGTCAGGGTCCTGGGCCCCGTACTGCTCACAGGTATCTGGCAGCCCAGAGGCCACCGCTGATCTCACCATCCTCAGTCCTGCAGACACCCTGTGTCATCCCGCAGCCTGTAGCAGGACCCTGGCCGACCCCCTGGGGCCGGACCTGCTGCTTCACTTGTTCCAGGGCTCCTCGCCTCCCAGGCAAGGGCTGTTGTCCCTGTGCCATATCCAAACACGGGCTTTTAATAGCAGCTTCCTGTGGGGCTGGGCTCCACCCACCCCCTAGCCTCTCACTCAGCCCCACTCCTGACTGGAGACACAGCGCCCTGTAATTACGGCAATTGTAATCTCTTTTACTAACAGGTAGATTAATAGCGAGGCAGGTTCACAAAGAGCCCCAGAAAGAAACTGCTCAGCTGCTGGGCGGGAGGGAAGGGCCTGACACTTCTCAGCAAGTGCACACACCTTCTGACTCAGAAGCCTGTGGCCACAGGGACCAGGCTGGATTTGGGCCCAGCTGCGCCCCTACTTACTGGGTGACGGGGGCAAGGACTTCCGAGTTCTCACAGGAGCATGACTGAGAAGTTTCCTCTTATATTCTTGGGGTGTGATTCCAGCTGACATTTACACACACATGCCCCAACCCACACTTGTACACAGACACCCACCTCCTGACACTTGGACGCCCACGCAGACACCCACAGGTTAACACATGCTGAACACCTGCAGAGGAAAGAACAGAGCAAGCCTCATGAACACACGCGTCCCGCCCATGACTGCGTGGCCATAGGTCTCTAGGCACGGGACGTCCTGCAGGAAGAGAAGGGAAGAGAGGATCCTGTCGCTTTTCCCTGTCCTACACGGCTACCCTCCTCCACTGTTGCACTTCACAGGCTTCCTGCTGGGCCCCAAGGGTCTTGGAGCAGCTCCACCACCTAGGGCCTGAAGTCAGTCAG
This sequence comes from Cheirogaleus medius, assembly GCA_008086735.1. Classification (NCBI taxonomy): domain Eukaryota; kingdom Metazoa; phylum Chordata; class Mammalia; order Primates; family Cheirogaleidae; genus Cheirogaleus; species Cheirogaleus medius. The sequence goes on along the minus strand of VBSM01003225.1, from coordinate 4,645,592 downwards.
CTTCTGGACAAGATGGAACATCGCAAACAAGGGGTGAGGGACAAGTGGCACCAGAGGCCCAAGACACTTCAGCTCCCATGGGCTGAGCAGGATGTAGGAAGTGACATTAGGCCTGGTTTTAGAGGTGAATAAACATGTGTGTTCACACACAGATACAAGTGCCACAGCAGTGGAGCCCAATGAGAGCACGGTCACTCACACGCAGGGACCTGAGGCAGGTCACAAAGGGGCTATGTTTCCCTGCCTGCGTGGCCCTGGCAGACAGTGTCTTGGGTTGGGGAGTGGGCGTGTCTGTGCGTGAAGTCAAAGACCGCAGCCCAGAGTGAGGGCTCATCCTCCCGTAGGCTCCCCTCCAGTCCTGAGAGGACATGTGCCACACTGGCAGCCCCAGAGGCCTGGTGGCAGACTGTGGGGCTGGCCTCAGGTGTCGGTAGCAGCTGCTTCCTCAGGAGCTCTCAGGGCACGTGCTGGCGGCCAGCATGGGCTTGCACCTCGGCAGCGGGGCTGGGGGGCCGCTGCCATTAAGACACCACAGCCAGCACCTGCTCACCGCCAGGCAGCCTCAAGAGCCATTTCTGCAGTCTCTGGGCCAGGAGCTGGCGGGGAACTGCCATGCCGAGGGAGCCTCCCCCGCCCCGAAAGGGTCCCTGTCCTCCTAGGAGTGCTAACAGGAATCGGCGGCAGAGGCCTGGGAGGGGGCACCTCGGACTCGTAAAAACACGGGTTGGAGAGTGTGAGAGTGTGGGCTGATGTCCACAATTAGCTCTTACAGTGGGCGATAGCATGTGTCCGTCAGGGGACGTGTGAGCTGACGAGAATAAATATAGGAATGTGGTGCACACCTATGACAGGGATCGGAGGGTTGGCTCCTAAAAGTTCGTCCTGCGTGACACCTACGTGATATGTGCACGGTATGTTGGGATGACCGCGGCATCCTGCTGGGGCTCCAGGGAGCATGGACGGGAAACACGGGGAACGCAGTGAGACGGACCCCTGCATGCTGTCTGTGGGCATCGAGTTTCCAGACAGCAATTGAACAACGTGTATGAAGAACCTTCAAAAGAGTCCATGCCTTTTGCCTAGAAATTCAGCTGCTAGAAGTTAGTAAACAGAGCTACAAAGCTTGATTCGTCGGAATGTCCATCCCAGCAGGATTTACAATGGGGATGAACGCAATAAACTTGAAGGCCTCCATGGGGGCAGGGGTTTTACGTCGACTTTGGCATGATGCGATCTCATGCAGCCATTTAAAAGTATGTTTTTATTTTATGTATTTATTTTTTTTAGAAACAGGGTCTCACTTTGTTGCCCGGGCTGGAGTGCAGTGGCGTGATCGTAGCTCACTGCAGCCTCCAACTCCTGGGCTCAAGCGATCCTCCACCTCAGCCTCCTGAGTAGCTGGGACTACAGGCGTGAGCCATCACGCTGGCTAATTTTTTTATTTTTCTTAGAGATGGGGTCTCGCTATGTTACCCATGCTGGTCTTGAACTCCTGGTCTCAAGCAATCCTTTCACTGCGCCCTCCCAAAGTGCTGGCATTACAGGTGTGAGCCACCGCGTCAGGCCGTAAAAGCATGTTTTTTTTATATTTTAATAAGCACCTATTGCATTCATAATAAAAGGTAATTTCTTATTTCCAAAAAGAACAGGGATAGAAGTCATTAGAAATGTCAAGAATTAAGAGCAATGCAGCTAATAAGAAAAGATGTTAAGCCACTAAAAATTAGTTTTTGAAAAACAGTGACATGAAGAATAGCAAAATTTACACAGTGGTGTTACGTTTTAAAAGCAGCATCCCAGTGTCTATACCATAAACTCCAATTTTAAAAAAATAAAATATGTGCATGAATAGGTATAGAAAATGCAATAAAAGCTTAATAGTGGTTAAGTTATTTAAATAACTTAAATAACTTAATAAATAAATAACTCAAATAAAAATGTTATTTAAGTGGTAGAATTTTAATAATTTCTATTTTCCTCTCTAGACTTCATGCTTATTTTGTATTTTTACAAATAGGCACTATTCTAAGGACAATCAGAAAAAATACCTTTTTAAAACAGCGGACAAACGAGAGACCGCATGTACTGGGCGATCTCCCCAAGTCACAGAACAACATAATAAGGCGATTGCAAAACCGCAGCCCTGTGGGTCCAGCCGAGCTCTCGTGAGGCAGGCTCAGCCTCCTGAACTTTTATGCTCAGGTGGACTCCAGCCCAAACCGGGCAGCAAGGAGGACGACATCCTCACGTCACTGTCATACTGCAGCATGCCACACTACCAAGACTGGATGGCTGGTGGGCCTCTGGCTGCCCGCCGCTGCTAAACACGGGGACTCTGGAGGGGAAAGCAGGTCTCAGAGAAAGTAAGGACAGGCACATGGGGCCTAACAAAGAAGTTTAGGACAAGGTGAAAGGGGAGGAGGTGGCTGGCTGGAGAGTCAATAGAAGAGAGCTGGGAATTCACCCGAAAACTACTAGAAACAGCTCCGAGGTTTAAGGCAAGCAAAGGAGCAGCCGGGCCGGCAGAATCGACTTTGGGATCCGCTTGGAGAAGCGGCTGTGCATGTGCGCAGGCGTGTGGGAAGCAAACCTCCCTCCCTGTTCACATTCCTTTAATAATTCATTGTTAATAACCAAATCCAGCCACCGGAGCCAGGAGCACATGTACCAGCTGGGGGACGGCAGTCATCTCTGACCCGGGAGGCCCAGGCCAGAGGGGTACCCAGTGGGGAGAGGGCAGGAAGAGCAGCCGAGTCTGTCCGCATGAGGTGCCTGGGGGCCAGGGCTTCTGGGGAGAGAGAGGGAGGAGAGAAGGGGCCTCAGAGCAAAAGGCAAGCAGTCCCGTCGGGCCCGGGGCTGATCTCTGCCAACCCGTGCCATGGGGCATCCGCCAGGCTAGAGTGGCAGGGAGGACCTGGCACGGGAAGAGACCCTGTCACGGGTGAGTTCAGGCGTCTCGGAGGCCGAGTCTGGAGAGGACGTGGCCTCTGGGGGCTGTGTGCTTGATGGCCAGAAGTGGGGACGCCCCCTCAAGGATGACTGTCTCACAGGGACAGCCAGGGAGACAGAGGAAAGGCATGGGCGAGGCTGGGGCAGGCTGAGCCAGGGCCTGTGCGCCCACCGAGCCGCCGGGGGTGAAGGAGGGCTCTTCCTTCCCTATTTTCCTGACACCTCATTCACATAAAGGGAAAAAAAGTTATTTTGAAACACCAAGTCCCTTTCAACCTATTAACACACAGCTTCTCACCTTCCTGCCACACTTCTTACAGAGTTCCGGAAGCTTCCATTGCCCCTCATCTGTCAACATTCTCCCCCACCCTGGGGATGCCTATCCAGGATGCATACCCCACTCTTCCTGCCTGTGCTCCCCTCCCTCACCAGCCCCCTTTCTGATTTCTATACCGTCGCAGGCCTCTGCATTGTCTCAAGGACAGGCCATCGGCTGCCTCCCATCTGAAGGTAATTCAATATTCAAAATGGCTTTACGGAGCCTATAAAACTATGAGCTGAGCGAGAGACAGATGCAAAGGCATACAAAACATAGTCCCAGCTCCAAGATTCCAGCCTAGCGAGAGACACCTACAAAATTCCATGCAAAGTGTCAAGGTGAGGCAAAATAACCCAGTCCCCAGCCGAGTCCGGGTCCAACTTTCGTAGAAACGGGGCCTCGCCCAGCAGACTGCTCCCTTCTGCAGCAGACTCTCCAGAGGTGCCTGTCTCGTGACAAGACACATAATGGCGAGACTCGCCACCGTGGGAACACCCGGCCTCTTCCATGGAAGGTGCACTGGGGAGGCCAGCTCGCGCCTGCTGCCCACCATCCGCAGGCAAGGAGTGACTCAGGCTCACCAGGGGCATCCCTGCAGCCAGAGTGCTTTGTTGAAGAGGAACACAATTCAAGAGGCCTTGCCAAGCCAAGCTGGCATCTGAGTAATTATATTAATGAATCTCTGAGTTACAAAATCTAATATTAGATGGTGGCTTCAGTACCATCATCCTTGGTTACCATCTCACATGGCCAGGGACACTCCTGGGCAGCAGCAGGGCTTGAACAGACCGCATGCACTTGAGAGAGAGAGAGAGTGTGTGTGTGTGTGTGTGTGCACGTGTTGTTTAATTTAAAAGAAATGCATATATTTGAAACTATGCCCAGAGATCTGTGTGCTGGGCCCACTCTGTAAACCACGATATCATAAATAAGTGAGAGAAATCTGGCCTGTCATCCTAGGGGCACGGGCCTCTCTCTTGGCCATATCTTTCGGGCTGGCAATATCCTGAGGATTATTGCTCCGTGGAGCAACAGCCTTTGTGTTTGGAGCCAGCTCTGCTCCCCACAGAGTCCCCTTTGGCACAGCAGGCAGGACCTTGCATGCAGACCCTTGGGCCCTTCCGCCTCCCCATCCATGCTCATTAGCGGCCTCAATCCCAAGTCCAAACTGAAAAGTTGGGCTCAACATACATAAGGGGTAGCCCATGGCCCAGCTGATCCCCTCACTCTGGCCAAATCCCTGATGCAGACCAGACCACTGCACTACCACCACCCTGGCCTTCATCTGTGGGCTGTCTGAGGCCAGCAGAAACGATGACCCAGTTGGCCGGACTATGCATGTGGTCAAGGCCAGAGGGCGCCAAGTCAACTGCAGCCAGGTAGTAAACTAAACAGGCACTAAACACAGGTGGAAAAGAAAGTGTTGCGATGCTCTCGTGATTGCATTTCACGTCCGCCTAGCAAAATGGAAACTTCTATAAATGACATGAGAACACTTAGAATGCAGATTTCTGTAAACTCCACATGCGGGAATAGGATTCAGCTCCCACCTCATCTGCTTCGTTTGGGAAGTTCTTTGGGTGGTAGGTAGAGTCCAGGTCTGGTCGCTGGGTCTGCGAAACTGGCTTTTACAGAAATGAGTTCTCACCCTGAGACTGGTACACTTAGGAGGCCCCGGCGGCTGCAGTGGCCTATTCAGGTCTACGTGGGAAAAGTTGGCCTGAAAGGCAGGGGAAGCAGGCAGGTTCTGCCTTTTGGAAACTCTTTGCTAGGCAATATGAGATAGCTGTTTGATGATTTTTCCATTTTATTTTAATAATAGGCGAAGGATCCCCACCGGCGCCATGCTGCCTGGGGGGGTTTGATCTCAGCTCTGTCTCGCCTACAAAGGGCCTCTCTGCTTTGAGAGGGGAAAGCCCCTCTCAGAAGCCGCATGACTCCCTACAAGAGGTCTCCTGGTCCCAGAACCCTACACACAACACAAAGCACAGAAAACAGAGCTGCAAGAAACTCAGAGACGCTGCGGGGCGGTCCACTCCGCCAACGGAGGCGAGGGGCGTCCTGAGGAGAAACCACGCACGGCGGCACGGTCTGCTTATCCTCCCTCTAAGGCTGGTTTTCTCCACCTCCGCACTTGTGACGTTTGGGGCCAGATGATTCTTTGTTCTTAGGGGACTGTCATGTGCACTAGACTCTTCCCACTTGGTGCCAAAAACGCCCTCCCCGTACTGTGACAACCAAAAGTGTCTACAGACATTGCCAAATGTTCCCTGGGGGACAAAATAGCCCCTGGTTGAAAACCACCGTTCTAGGGTGACCGACGACACCAGTTTGCTGGGGACTAAGGGGGTTTCCCAGGATGATGGACTTTCAGTGCCAAAACCAGGAAACTCCTGACCAAAGTGGGACAAGCTGGCCACCCACCTTGCCTCCGAACTAACTTCAATGCCTTCACCTGTCAAAAAGCAAATCTTCTCCTCTGTGCTCAGGGGTATGAAGACTAGCTCTTCACACCCTCTATGAAGCTACGTCTTATATGCCTAGATAGATCATATCCCACCTCGTAGTTTCTCCTGGCGCTGGGATATCATCCCTGTCTCCTCTTTCTTCCCCCGGCACCATCTCCCAGCACCATGACTTCCACGAGGCTCTGTAAGATGACCCGCGCCAAATTGCTCACATATTTCTTATATTACTAAGGCTGAAATTGGCCTAAAACTTACTCTGGTAGGGGAAGTGGCCACGCCCTGGGGAGGACATGATTAGGGCACAGAAGTTGGGTCTGCCAACATTCAACTCCCCTCCAGCAAGAGACCCCACAGCTGTGGAGAGGTCACCTGGGAGAGAAGGACAGGGAAGACCCTGTAGCTCCCTCTTCTCCCTGACACACGGCCAAGGCTGGCACGACCTGCTACCCATGGGTAAGAGGACCCGAGACCCTCTAAAAAGCAGATGAAAAGAAATAAGAGTCTGCTGCCCTGCTGCTGGCTGGGTCGAACACCTAAGGGCAGACGGCCTGTCTCATCCATTGAGGACTCCGCCCGGGTCAGCCCCAGGCTTAGCGCCCCTCACACCCAAGCTTCCTATCTATTTGCCTCCTCCCTTTAAAGGCCTCTCTTCACTTGGTCCCCCGGGAATGTTCCTGTTACTAAGGAAACAATGACGTCATGTTGTTGGGTGGGGCTGCAGGTCCCTCCTGCCACCCCCTAACTAGGTACTATGCTCGCTGACATCACCGCTCAGAAATTTATAGCCCAGCACGGGTATTTATAAGGTGGCTCTGGTGTGACCACATATTCGGTGTGGGGCTGGTGGCTATTTATAACCACAGGATATACACTTATTACACCCCCCATCTGTATTCTGGGCCACCTGTTATATAACTGCCATTACGCAATAACGCCCATTATATAATAATTATGCGCTAATGGGGATATAATCTGCAGGCATAATAAGGACACACTCCCCAAGGGCTGCACTTGCTGGGCCTCCTGCAGGTCGCCTCCGGGGAGCTCCTGATCTCTCCAAGCGGCTCCGCCCAGTCCAGAAGAGTCACCAGGTGTCACCCTGCTCCCAGCTGTCTCGAGAGCAGCCTTCCCCAGACCGGCAGACCCAGCCGCAAAGCCCTGGCTGGATTCCTTCTCCCTGTCTTGTCCCGGTTTCTCATTTCCCTAGCCCCACCCCTGGCCTGCAGAGGACGCTCTTCTTTCTCCACCGTAGCTTTTAGCCCAAAACAAAGAATTATGATGGAATAAATCCTGGAAGGCTGACTGACACTTCACCACCCCCATCTTAAGAAAGGAAGCCTCCCGATGCCAGGCCAGTCGGCAGAGGGTCTGCACCCCACGGAGGAGTACCCTTGCCCTCCAGGAAGATTTGGGAAGCCGCCTCCAGAGCAGGCACGCAGGCCACTCCTCAGGGGTCCCCCCTCCCACCTCAGCCCCTCGGCCGCAGGCTCAGGTAAGGCTGAGGCTCAGGGCGGGACTTCCATGGTCAGGGTTACACCACCAGCAGGAATGTCCCAGAGTGGGATCCTGGCCACTCACACACCAACAATGCTCTGCTGGTCACCCTTCTCCCAAGAAGGACAAGCTAAAACTGTCACCCAGGGGAAAAAAGGACAGGGACACTGGCTCTGCACCTGGGATGACGGGGGCGAGGGTACAAAGGGCAGGGGGCAGGAAGAGTTAAGACAGCAGTGGCACTCGACAGAGCCGATGCAGTTAGCCCAAACATACCGTCTGCTCTAAAAATAGAAATCTCTATATTTAAAAGTTACTTGATATACGAATTGATGAAAAAATTTAGAACTGACGCAGATCTGTGAAGTGAGGTTCTCTGGGGCATGGGATGGTGCTTTGGGGAGCCTATCTCTTATACTCCCTATTGTTTGAATTTTTACAAAGAGCGTGTCTTACTACTGCGATAAAAAAAAAAAAAAAAAGAGTCAAATACATGATTTAAAAAGAGTAGTGCTAAGACCCAGACGCCAGTTCTAGTCTCTGCAACCCATGCAGCGAGGACAAATGGCTGCCGCTCTTTGAGGGCTGGTATGTGCCCGACAGTGTCGCCAGCTTGCCGCACAGGCCTGGGTCAGCCCAGCAGTGAATTCCCTGTCCCAGCACACAGAGGCCATGCATGATGCAAGAAATCAACGAGGAACGCTTAGTAGAGGGCTTGGAGGCAGGCTTATGATTCCTACGGGGATGAGAAAGAAACACAGGCTGGTTCTTTTCCGAGCCCCCAGACTGCTTCAGCCCAGGGTCCTGCTGTCCAGAAAGGGAAAACCAGCACAAGACACACAGGATGCAGCCGGGACTCAGAGGTTCAGTTGCCATGTGAGAACAGGTAAGTGAGGCCCTAAACTAGAGCAGAGGCAAGAGGTAAACACAGGGCGGTTTTCTGTCTGAATCCCTCTGTTTCTTCTAGGCTAGAGGTTCTCGGGTAGGGGCGACTCTGTCCCCAGGGAACACTCAGAACTGTCTGGAGACATTTTTGATTGTCATACCTAGCCTATGCAACTGGCTTCTCGTGGGTCAAGGCCAGAGAGTCCGCTGTACATCCTACAGTGCCCAGGACAGTCCCCCACAGAATGATCTGGTGTGAATGTCATCAGCCGTGGCTGGGAAACCCCGTTCCGGCAGAGCTGATATCAGTGATGAGAGGTCAGCTCCGTCTTATTAGCCAGGAAAGCAGGAAGCAGGGGAAAATCTAGAGCCGTGAGCCACTCTCTCCCTTTACTCAGCCCTTGGCACGTTGGGAGAGTTTTTACAAACAGAGCCCCAGAGTTTTCCAACTTTTTTTTTTTTTTCTTTAGTTGGCCAATTAATTTCTTTCTATTTTTAGTAGAGACGGGGTCTCACTCTTGCTCAGGCTGGTTTCGAACTCCTGACCTTGAACGATCCTCCCGCCTCGGCCTCCCAGAGAGAGAGTTTTCCAACTTTAAGAAAAGGGCGAGGATGAGAGTCTATGTGAAGGAGCACACAAGGCAGTGATAGCAGATTATTGCAAAGCTTCCAGCCATCATCTGGTTAATTAGGATAATTACATTCATTTTTATTTCAAACTGTGATTCCAAGCAGACTCCCAGGAAAAGGGCGTGACAGAGCAAGGACGGAGGATCCTAAGATCCAGCAGAGTCTGCCTGGCCCCGCACCTGGACTTCCTGCCCACTCTACCTGTGAAGGTCAAGTGGGACCCCACCCCCATGCTCAAGGGAGATGTGACAAGAAGCCAAGCTGGCCATAGCAGGGTGGGGGCATCAGCTGACCCGGCCCCTGTCTATGCTAGACTCATGCTGCCGCTCGAGGTTGGAGGCAGGAGCTGTGGCCTGCCAGTGGGGGAGGCCAGTGTCAGGCCAGGGCCAGGTGCCCTCTCTCGGTTTCCAGCCTATGTGCTCAGCAGCTGGGGGAGCCCTTAAGCTGAGCCACAAGCTGGGCTCCAGTCCCTCCTAGAGAGCAACAGAGACCACAGCAATAAAACTGGCCCCAACGGGTACCCAAGAAGTTTTCTCCTCTAAGACTCCGCCAAGGCCAGCAATCCCAGTCAGGTTCCAGGAGCGACAAGGCCCTCAGACAGAGGCTGAGGTGCTCAGTGACCTGGAACCTGGGGTCTGGCCCCTTCTGCAGAAAGCTCATAGTGTGACCTGAGTCCCTTGACATCTCCATACTGTGGGTCCCTCCTCTGTACGGCGGATATAATAATAATACCTGCCCTGTCCGTGTCACTCAAACACTGCGAGGAGGAAACCAGCTCCAGACACTGCAAAGGCTCAGTCAGCCGCCGAAAACAAACTCATTCCTCCCTGTCTTTCAAGGTTCGGGTCAAGCAGGTCGTCTTCCAGGAAGCCTCCCTGGTCCCCCGGTCTGCTTTGCTCATTCCTCACTACACGTAGAGACCCCTACACGTGTCACCCGAGTGCACACACACCCAGCCGGAAACACGAGTTTAAAACGACAATCTGGGTGAGAATTTGGGGTATTAATACACAGAGAGGACTAAGCACGGTGCGAAGGCCATACTAGGCTTTCAGTGGAAAAATGGAATTAAAGCAGGGAACAGAGAGGGAGGGCATGCCCCTTCCTCAGCCAAAGGGGACAAGAACTTGTTGGGAGCCTGGACAAGCTTAAGTTTTTGGGTGTCCCCAAAATAACAGCAAATGAATGCCCTGTCCCTGGGGGTGGCAGTGGCGTGCCATGTCATCACTAAGACATCAAAAGTCGGAGAAGAGCCAGAATAACCCCTACCGATAGGCCACGGCAGCTGGCAGTGGGACAAGTCACTTGAGAGACAGGACCACAAAGGGCAACCCAAAGATATTTTTAAAAATCCCCAGAGGACCATAAAATCAGGTACGAGATATCCATACAGACAAAGGAAGGAACCCAGGCACCCAGGGGATAAGGCCCAGTCCAGCAGAACCTCCCCACCCCATCCCCTCTGCCTTCTGGGACCCTGTTCTAACGCCAGCAACCCTTCAGCTCAAATACGCTTAAAATGGCGACGGCGGCCTGCAGGGCCGGGCGTTTGTCGCGCTGTTTTCCACGGTGCCCTCAGTGCCAAGAAAAACCTATCATCAGAAATGCCATCAGCTATATTTATCTATCTCTCAGCCCCCCAGCCTCCTCCTCCCGTCTGCCAACCAGGCCCTGCGGAGCCCCCCCTCACCCAGTGGGCACACTTCCCTGTTGCTGATGCCCGTGACCACCTGCCCGAGCCTCGGTCTCCAGCGCTGTCTTCCCGAGCCCTGTCGGGCTGCGCTCGGGCACGTAAACCCGCGGGCTGTGTCCCTTCTACAGGGTATGTCAGGGCACACTGACATGTGCTTACGGCATGCACCCCACAGGCACACCGGTCTGGGTGTCTCTCGTCCCAGACCTTGCGCGAGGGTGGCCCTCCATCTCCTTTCGGCCCCAACTCCCTACTCGCCAGAGCTCGGCAGTGCTGACCCGCTCTCAAAGTCCCACGCAGGTGGCAGGCCCAGGCCCTCTAGGCACCAATCCCAGGAAGACGCCTGGTCCTGGATACACCATCCGTGCCCTCTACCTCATTCTCTGATGTGCGCCGGGAAGCCCCAACCTGTCTGAGGCACTAAGAAACTCTGGAAAGTGTGTGGGCTAGAAGGACTCCCCCAGAGGCGGAATCTGGGACAAAAAAGGGAAAACAGCAAAGTCAAGGTTCACAACCACGCTAATCCTCCCCGAGAGACATGACAAACGGGAATGTCATTTGTGTCAGACACTTCAGACCTTTCTCTACCCAAGAAGCAGGGCTTCCAACCCTGTCTTTCCCACCCTCGGGCCTAGCACCTACTAATTCCCCAGAGCGTTTGTGGAGGGAATCACCAACTACCTCCTCCTGCTTTGGGAGAGCCCCCTC
>VBSM01003225.1:4610109-4620398 GCA_008086735.1 Cheirogaleus medius | reverse complement strand
TTTTTTTCACTTTTCCATCCTCTCCCCCAGCCAGACAAGGAAGTGCTGCAAAAGGGTTGGTAGCAATGGGTGTAGAGGCCTTAACGCCCCAAATTCAAAAACGTCAGCCTCGAGCAAGAGCGCAAAAGCAGTGTTGATCTAAGGGACCTGGGGGAATTTTTAAAAAAGATTTTTAGAGGCTGCGCGACTCTTGCGGCCTGAAGGCAGAAGAGAGGGAAAGAGAAAACGCATTTTCTGACACTTAGTCACATTGCTTCCCCTTGCTCTGTAGAGGCCAAACGCCCCCAAACTCAGCCGACCCTGGAAACAAACAAAAACTCTCCCCTGCTAAATTTCCCTGTCCTTACTCCCCAAAAAGGGGAGGCTTAGGGATAGATACCGAGGCTCCTCCGAGGCCTAGGGTCTAGAGGTGGCTGTGCGGAGAAGAGGCCCTCTCCGAAGTGACGCCCCAAAAGCTGCCAAAGTTAAACCCTAAACTCTCCCAAACAGCCAAAGAACAACCGCAATCATCAACATCGCGCTCGTATCCAAAGCCCTGGTGAGCATTGTCCCCTGTCTGATGTTCGGACGGGTGCAGGAGAAGGGAAACTGAGGCAAAGGTGGCCCTGAGCACCACTCCGCTCCCGCTCCCGCTCCCAGGACCGGACCAGCCTTGAGGCAAAAATGCCCACATCTGCGCTCCTTCTGGTGGCAGCTTTTGAAGCTCCAAATGGGAGCGGCCCAGAATGAGAACCCGGCACGGGGTCACTTTTTTGGGGGGGAGCACTGTGAGGGGTTAGGCCTTGCCCTGTCAGGACGGAGCTGCGCCTGAGGAATACAGGGCCACAAGGAGCCCCCAGGGACCCCCAGGCACAAAAGGGCCTACTGTGGCCAAGAAGGATTATTCTGGGACCTCGGGTGGCACAAAGGGTCGAAGAACTCACCTAGGCTCCCAGTTTCGGCTCACCTGTCCGTGGTTCCCACTCCCCATTCAACACACAGCGTGGTTCGGGTCTGAGCCACCCCTCTGCGCACCACATGTGCTTTCCACATCCGGGCCTTGAAGCACAGTTTCCCGCCTTTTCATCCCTGAGCATGCGCAGCAAGGCACACTGGACTTTGCGCACGTCCCGCTTGTGGCCCTGAGGACCCCTAGCGCTCCAGGGTCAGGGACTTCTGAGCGAGCTTCCGTGAGGTATGCTGTCCTCCCCTCCCACCCCGCAAGTGACAAGTGACGGCTACGGTCAGGTCAGCACCCATTTAACATGGCGCGGAAAGCACACGGCCTTCCTCTTGCCTGGGCCCGAGGGAGGCCTCCCCACCCACCCACAGGTGCCCCCTCCCCCCAGCAGCCTCCAGCCAGTTGCGGCTGGTCTGGGAAATGCCACTTGCTAAGAGAACCCCTGGGAGGCTACAATGAAAGTAGCCTGTGGGTGGCAGTGGGCACTTGTTGAGGGGTCCACCCTAGGGCTAGGGTATGCACAGGCACTCGACATAGTGCGCACCGGGACTTGGGGGGGGTTCGGTCGATTTAGGGGACAGACTGGCTCCTTCCCTGGGGGACCCGGAGGTGAAGCGATAGACGGGTCTAACATTCTTCAGCCAGGCAGGGACATCGAAGCCCTGTGGTTGGGCAGTGGGGTGTCTGGGGAGTGTTGGGACACCCCTCCACTTCAGCTCCCCCACATGCGCATCTATTTTAAGACATCTCCCCCTCCTCCAAAACCCATCCACGTTCACTCCCGCGGGGAGCTCATGCCCACGGCCCGGGGCCACCTGAAGGGAAGGCCAGAAGGGCTAGTAGCGCACGGCCCCAGCGGCCAAGCTGGACTCAAGACAAGTGGAGGTTTTGCCCGAGGTTGGGGGACATTAAATGGCCTCTTTGTGGAGAATTGCGGGCCGTCACTCAGGGTTAATTTAAGCAGCAACAGCAAACACACACCAAAAAGCAACGTCTCGCCGCCCGCCCCGCCGCCAGCACCCACCCCCGCGATTGTGTGTCTTGTGTTTTGGGGGCTGCGGGGATTCGGCGATGCAGTCAATCCAGCCCTTCCTTCGGGGGAGGGGGTCCCTAGTCTTTAAGAACGTAGAACGTCCACAGTGGAAAGGGGGAGGGCTGCCGCTACCTCGCCCCACGTCCCTGCCTGGCAAAATGGTTTTTTCAGGTTTGGGACGAAGCCTAGTGGGGGTGGTAAAATCCAAGTACAAACGTGGATCGGGAAGAGGGGTGAGCGGTTCTTACATATAAAAAGTATATATAAAGGTACAAATGTTAAATGTAAATATAGCACATGCAGGGGCGCCACTGGGCAGCAGCAGTTCTGGGGCTTCTCACCTGTGCCCCCAGGGACATTTGGGGAGGCGGGTGTTCTGAGAGAGGTGGGGGAGATGCGAATTAGGCCTCTTTTCCCAGCCCCCTCCCCCAACAACCTGAATGCAGTTTTGGAGCCAGTTGCCCTGGGCGGCCTGGCAGGTGTGTGGCTCACGTGAAACTCGCGTGTGCAGGCTGGGAAGGTGTGTGCCCGCGTGGGCCTGGAGGCACGTGCGTGGGCACCAAAGACTCCAACAGGCTCACAGACCCACTGGAGCCGGGACCCTCATGGGGGCGCTGGGCAGTACATGCGCTCAGAATCCCCTTCCAGCCAGAGCAAGGGGGTGCATGCGTGTGTTCGAGACCCCCACCTGGTGCTGGACGCCGCGTTTATGCGCTGGGCAGTCTCGTTGGGGTGTCAGGCCTGGGAGTACATATAACCTTTCGAAGCGTTGGATCCCGGTCGGGATGAGGGGCAATGACGAGCTCCGGACTCAGACCTGGGTCAGAGCAATAGTGCGGGAGTGCGCTTATGTGCGTGTGCGTGCCTGAGTGCCCTGCTGGGGTGTCTGACATGGGCGTGTGCGAGCCAGGGTTCCCCTCCCCCCCGCGGAGTCTCAGGGCAGGGGTGTGCGTTGGTGCTTGCAGTGCGCGCCCTAGGAGTGGCCACGTGCACGGGGCCGCCGTCTGGACTCCGCAGAGCCAGAATCTGGCCCCTGAGCGGACCATGGGGCAGGGCCGGGCACCCTGCGGGGCCAAGGCGGGATGTCGTTGGAGCCCTGTTGGTTTTGGCCCGGGCAACTCCAATGGGGGAAGCCCCGAGAAGCGGCTAGGGGTGGAACAAAGAAGGGGAAAGCAAGGGGAGGCTAGCTGCAGAGGAGGAAGCGCCCCAGAGCACAGAGGGCCCCAGGGAATAGGGGTGCAAGATGCCTCCCTCCCCCATCCCACACTGGGTCCTGGCCTGGGCCAAGGTGCTTCTGGAAGCCTGGGAGCCATAGGGGCCACTCTACAGGTGTGGACAGGACAGGAGGTTTGAAGTCCTAGGTCTCCTCTTCTCTGCCTTCCAAGACCCCTGGTCTCATCCAAGTACACTGAATCACCTGCAGGACCACAGGCTGCTGCCCATCCCCAGCTCTCCCCACCACTGACACCCACACAGGAGACATTCAAACTGGTGCCCACCGCACATGTAGTCACCCCTCGGATAGTGCTGCACTGCCCAGTGGGTTTGTAGTGCTCACGAGCGCACACTTAGAGCCAAGTAGCTTTGCAGGGCATGGCTTGAATTTCCCCCAGCCAAGCACAGAGGGTTTGAGCACCCTTAATCAGCAGGGCCAGCAGGCCCCTTCCTGTTTCTTGGCCTGGGCTTCAGTTTTCCCCACCTGGGGAATGGGAAGGGAATTCCCAGGGAAAGGGCGGGGAAGGAGGAGCCTCAGGTGGGCTGGAGGGGTTGAAAAGGTGGAGTGACCAGTTTAAGTCTTGCTTGCCCCTAGGGACCTGGCTGGGTAACTCCCACCACTCCACTTCTAGCCCCGTGACCTTGGCACTTGACCTTGCGGCCTTTGTTTCCTCATCTGTAAAACAGGTTACTCATCCCCGCCTCTCATCCGGAGGGTCACAGGAGGTCACACGTATGCCCGCCCTCCCACTCCCCACCCACCCGCTGCCCGGGCATAATTGCTCTGGAGTCGGTAGCTGTTATTTTTATTGTGAGGAATCTATGGCTGTGACAAGCTGTGACGCTTGGTGTGATCGCGTGAGGCTGGCTGTGTGTGCGACTGTGCCGCTGTGTGTGTGTGCGTGTGTGTGACAGGTTGTGTGTGAGACTGTGCGTGGACGACAGATTGTGCCGGTGTGCGGCGGTGCTTGTGACAGGCTGTCACTGCGCGACAGACTGCGGGTGGCGGGGTGTTGCGGGCGTTGACTGTGAGTGGAGATGAGGCAGTGTGTGGGACTGGGTTGGGGGGACCCCCGCAAACCTACCTCGGTGGGGATCTGGCTGAACAGGATGGGGAGGCTCCCTAGTGTCCCCTTGGGCCTTGGTTTTTCAAGTGAGTTCACTGAGGCCCCAGTTGTTTGCAAACCTCAGAGGTGACAGGTTAGAGGACCCTGTGACAGAGCCTGCTCTGCATCCACTGTGTCAGCTCAAGTGCCCAGCTCCCAGCTTCTTGCTGGAGTTTGGGGGACCCCAGGCAGGTCATCAGGGAGCTCAGGGTATGAGGGACCATAGGCCTAGCTGGCTTCAGGGAGAAATGCACACCTGCCCTGTTTCCCACACTTTCCCTGAGCTCCAGGCCAGGGCAGGGCTGGTGGAAATGGGAGAAGGAAGAAGAGGGGTTTGGGGAAAGATCAAGAAAAGCTGGGAGGCCGGGTGTGGTGTTTTATGCCTGTAATCCTAGCACTTTGGGAGGCCAAGGTGGGAGGATCACTTGAGGCCAGGAGTTCCAGACCAGCCTGAGCAAGAGCGAGACCCCATCTCTACTAAAAATAGAAAACTTAGCCAGGCGTCATGGCATGTGTCTGTAGTCCCAGCTACTCGGGAGGCTCAGGCAGGAGGATCACTTGAGCCCAGGACTCTGAGGTTGCTGTGATGACGCCACTGCACTCTACCCGTAGCGACAGAGTAAGACTCTGTCCCCCCCCCAAAAAAAACCTGTGAGAAAAAGGGAGGAAGAAACTAAGAGAACCAGAGAGAAGAAAAAGCAGAGGGAGATAGGGATGAGGAAGAGAAGTCAGCACGGGCTTTTCCCAGGACATGGAGAACCCAGAGCTGCCTGGGGTCAGGGCCTCCAGTCAGGGTTGACACGTACCGGGTTTACAGGGTAACTGCCCGCAGACACTTACGAGCATCGCTTGTACGCCAGACCCTATTCTCAGAGCACACTTTTAGGGACACAATGCTGCCAGAGGGACGTGAGAACCCAGGCTTAGCCAAAAAGCAGTCGGGCCACAGTTCCAACCCAGGCACTCTCACCAGCACGGGAGGACCCATCCAAGCATCCCCTAGAGACGTGAGAATACAGGACCCCGACAATCAAAGTGGTATGCTTTCTCCAACGTGGCAAAAGAATCCAGCTGAAAGAATCCTGCGGCTCATGGGCGGGAGGGGGGGGCAGCACCCTGTGACACCCCTCCTGCCTTCTTGGTGTGTCAGTATGCGTGTGTTATATGTGTTCCGTATGCCATACTCCATGGCTGACCTGCAGCCTTCTCTGGTGTGCAGGCCTCGGCATGACATGTGTGTCCTTCCATCCATGCAGGCCTGCGTGTGTCTGCCCTTGTGTCTGTGTGTCCGTTCAGGGCCAGCCTCTGCCACACAGAGGGGAGAGGCGTCGAAGCACCCCCCACCCCACTCCCCCGAAAGTGTGTCTTTGATACTTGCAGCCTCGGCAGCGAAAAACAAGTTTCCACAGGGCCGCCTTGGGTTGAGGCCAGGCCGTCCTCAAATAACATTTGAAGTTACTTAGCAAACTTTGTTTAGTGCCGAGAGAGGCGCGGGCAGCGGGCTTGGTGGGGGAGGAGGGCAGTAAACCGGTTCCTCCGAAGTCCCTTGCCGCTCTGGGGGCACAAGTGCCCAAGGTGGGGCTTGGCTCCCCCACCTGAGGTCTGGAAAGGGAAGAGAGGAATCTTGGAGCCCTGCGGGGGGACTTAGGGGAGGAAGGTTCGTGGCACCCCATGGATAAAGCCTTGCTTTTGCCAACCCAGGGCCTGGGCTTGGGCACAGATGCCCACCCTAGTTTCCCAGTGGCCTAGAGGCCAACCCCAGGCCCCGGGGATGGTCAGAAATGGGAGGGTCCCCACTTTTGCTGCAATCCAGCTCTAACAACCTTAAGGAGAAACGAAAAGAGGCCGGTTGAGTGAGCTGGCTTAGAGCTTGTGCCCCCCGCCCCAGACACACACACAAGCACCCAGAAATGCCCTGGTGCCCACGGACCCAGCACCCACCCTCCCCAAACTCCCATTTCCAGGTCCCAGCCCCAGGCAGCAGAGAAGGCCCAAGAGCCAGCAATGGTGGCGGGTTTGGAAGTGAGGTTGGCGCCTATGGGAGGGGGAGGGGGAGGAGATGCCAAAAATGGTGCGCCATTACAGGCACGCAGGCGAGAGGGAGGAGGGGAGGGAACAGCGGAGAAGATGGAAGCCAGGCGGGCGGGCATCCTCGCCGAGCTCCAGGCTAGGAAGGGGCAGCAGTGGGAAACGCACGCAGGCCGGACCCTTCCAGGGCGCGGGCATGGGGGATGAGCCCCAGGTGGCATGGGCTAGGCAGAGGGCCCTGAGGCACCCAGCACTCCTCCACCCCCACCCCCAGCTTCGAAATGGAGATTGGCAGCAGCAGCCGCTCGGCTCTGCCCGGGCACGGGGTGGGGGTGGCGGGCAGGCAGGGCGCCAAACCAAATGCCACCAGGCTGGGCACAGTGGTTGCCAGCCTGAGGTGCCGACCCCACCAGCCCCCCGGCCCAGAGCCCCGGAGCCTGGAGCTTTGGAGGCAGAGAGAGTCTGGAGCCCAGTAGGAGTTGGGGGACCCAGCAGGCAAAGCCAGGTCTCCCCCAAACTGTGGGCAGGTCCCCAAGACCCTGCAAAGATGGCGCAGCCTGGTACTGCCAGGGTGACACGCTGGGGTAAAAATAAACTGGGCCCGCCCCGGGGAAGCTAAATCGAGGGGCCCAGGTGGAAGTGCCACTCTGGGCCACCAGCTGCCCCCAGCCCATCCCCCAGCTCAGAGTGGCAGGGTTGAGAATACCCAGTGCCCATCAAGACCTGGTTTCTCTATGGGAAAGGCCTCGGCCATCTTGTCCCCAGGTCTTGGGCGGGCACCACACGGCGTATCCACAAGTATGGATAATGGGCAAGCTCAGACTGAAGCAACGACGGGCAGTGCATTCTGGGCGAATGGTGGGCAAGCCCATGCTAAGCCATCACCCTTGACCTCCAGACTGCCCCTGTGAGAGGGCACGGGGCCCACAGGCTGCGCAGGAGCTGTAGCAGGGCACCACTAGCCGTCAGCACCTCGCCGTGAGGCCTCCCTGACCACCTCTGCTAAAAGCGCAGCTGCCCGGCTCCCAAGGTCCCCGCCTGCTCTCTCCCCCACAGCACCTAGCGCTGTCCTGGGGACTGGACCCTCCCTTGTCTATCAGGTTCAGTGTCTGCCCTCCCACCAGGGTTGGCACCTTTGCCGGTGTTGCTCCTTGCCGAGCCCCCAGGGCCTAAAACAGAGCCTGGCACCCAGGAGGTGCTTGGTAAATATTTGCTGAAGGAATGCACAGGCCCCTGGCTGCACCCCCAGCATGTGGGCTCCGGCTGGGTGCCCAGCAAGGTGTGGGAGAGGGCGTCCAGCCCTGCTGGGGTGAGGGCACAAAGCCTGGCCACTGGGAGTGTAGAGGGGGTGAGACTACCATCCACCCTTATTCTGAGCCCCGGACAGAAGAAGATCCAAAGGTCAGAGTGATAAGGAGGATTCAAGGGCTGACTGCTGGGTCACACTTCAAATGGGGGAGTGGGGGCATTAGAGTATGCAGGCCAGCTCCAAAATTTGGTAAAGGCCAGAGAACAAGCTGCAATTTTGTCCCATCAGCAGGATTTAGGGTGGTGTCGATCAGAGAAGGGGCTAAGGTCCACCTAGCCCTTGACCCTCTAGCACTGGGTCTACGTTTTTCGTCTATAAAATCAAGCACTTACTTCACATCAAGCACAGTTTTAAAACACTTTCTGTGAACCGGCTCCTCAGGTCCTCATTGAAATCCTGCTTGCTAGATACAGAAATTGAGACCCAGAGAGGTTAAGTGACTTGCCCAAAATCACACAGCAAGTGAGTGGTGGAGCCAGGATTCGAACCCAGGAAGCTGGCTCCAGAGGCCCTACTCTCCTAATAACAGCATCTGCCTCACAAAGGATTAAGAAGACAAGCTGGGGAGGTGCTTTGCAGAGGGCATGACACAGCAAACACGCAGTACCCGTTAGCCGAGAGGATTTTTAGGACAAACATTCATTTCACTATTATCCCATCTCCTACTGTTCTGCCGACCACCTTTCTTCTTTCTTTCTCCTTTCTCCAGAATCAGAAATGGGGAGTTTGCGGCCGGGTGCAGTGGCTCACACCTGTAATCCTAGCACCCAGGGAGGCTGAGGCAGGAGAATCACTTGAGGCCAGGAGTTTGAGACCAGCCTGAGCAAGAGCAAGACACCCCCCCCCCCGTCTCCGCTAAAAATAGAAAAAAATAACTGAGCATGGTGACACACACCTGTAGTCCCAGCTGCTCCGGACACTGAGGCAGGAGGATCGCTTGAGCCCAGGAGTGTGAGGTTGCAGTGAGCTATGATGACGCCACTGCACTCTAGCCAGGACGACAGAGCAAGACCCTATCTCAAAAAAAGAAATAAAGAAATGGGGAGCTAAAGGCCAAAGGGTTAGTGAGACAGCCCCACAGAGGACATGAGTCTCAGAGTTTAACGTCATCACCGTCCTCTCTATGGCTGCCAGGAGCAGGCCAGTAAGAGTGGGGCCCTCAGCCGCTAGGTCCAGAAGGCCAGGGGTGTCCTGGGCAGGGGTGGGCATGTGGCATCCCAGGCTCGCCTCCACTCTAGGCTTCTACAAACCAGGGCAGGGATTTGGGGCTCCCAATTCTATCCGGAGAGGTCAGGGTGGTTGTCACTGCTGCTCAAAGACAGCCGGCGGCGCTGGTAGGCAGAGAGGAGGTGCCATTGGGCAGGTCTCGTCTCTTGGGTGCCATTTCCAACCAGGGCCAGGTGTGGTCCAGGTGCGAATGCATGTGTGGGTGTGACTCTCGTCTCCTATGTGGTGGGGTAACACGGGACTGTGTACATGCCACGCCACTCATCCCTGAGTTTGCTGGGGGAGAGTTGCCTATGTGACAATGCCTGGGTCCTGGCGAGCGAGACTGTGTGTGTGATGTGTCAGCTGGCCTCTTGTCTGAGAGTGATATGTGCGTGTGTGTATAATACGTGTCAAGGGTTAGCTGTGCTCCTGTGTGTTACTGTGTGTCTGAGTATGCAGGACAGGGTTTCCACTACAGTATTTTGTTTGTTTTTGAGACAGGCTCTCACTCTGTCACCCAGGCTGGAGTGCAGTGGTGTCATCATAGCTCACTGCAACCTGGAATTCATGGGCTCAGGCGATGCTCCTGCCTCAGCCTCCTGAGTAGGTGGGAGTACAGATGCACCACCACACCCGGCTAATTTTTAAAATTTTTTTGTAGAGATGGGGTCTTGCTATGTTGCCCAGGCTGCTCTCAAACTCCCAGCCTCAGATAATTCTCCTGTCTTGGCCTCCTAAAGCATTGGGATTACAGGCATGAGCCACTGTGTCCAGCCCCAAGCTAGGCACTATTGACATTTGGGACTGGATTGTTCTCTGTGGCAGGTGGGGGGGGGGATCCTGTGCATTGTAGGACCCTGAGCAGCATCCCTGGCCACCCCCCCACCTCCGATGTGACAAGCAAAAATGTTTCCAGACCTTCCCCAACAGGCAAAATCACCACTGGTGGCACTGGGTTAGGGCGCGTATGTGTCTGTGTGTCTGAGTGTGTTATCATGCGTGCGCTCGTGTGTGTTCCGTGTGTCTGGTGGTATGTGCAGGCGTGTCGGTGCTCTATTGGGTGTCTGACACTGTTACCCGGTGCGTGCGCTGTGTGTTTCGAGCTGTGTCTGTGGGTTCCACGTACTCCCCTGTGTTTGACAGTGGTGGTGGTGCCCGAGTGCTGTGTGTTTCACGGCATGTGACCGTGTGATTGTGTGTCTCCCGTGTGTCTCTGCTTTGCGTGTGTACTGCTGCATCGCTGTGTTTGGGTGTGGCCAAGTGCCTCTAGGTGTCTGTGTGAGGGCAGCCTTCTTTGTGTGGGGACGCCTGTGTCTGTCTGATTGAGGGAGGTGCAGTGTGCCAGTGTGTGGCAGCGTGATTCTTTGTGCCCGAATGTGCCAGTGAGAGTGTGTGACTTTGTGTGAGATGGACCCGGAATAAACCCCCCCACTCCCCAGATGATTCAAC
>VBSM01003225.1:4569876-4582108 GCA_008086735.1 Cheirogaleus medius | reverse complement strand
CTTTGAGCCTCTGCTCCTCGTCCTGTTTGTCCTTCATTTGCTTCTCTGCTGCCTGCACACATAGACCACACCCCTCAGCACCTGGCGCCCCTGCCAGCCCTGCCCGCCCCCCAAAAATCCGGAGCAGGCCCCACCTTTGTGACGCCCCATGTCTCGTTGCCAAACTCCTCGGCATAGGCCTCGTCATTGGTGATAAGGAAGTTGTCAAAGATAGTGCCAGACTTGACCTGGGAGGGATGAATGGAGGGAGGGGTGGTCAGAGGTGACACCTGCTAGCCCTGGCTTTGGACAAGGCTCCCACCCACGTTCCTATAACCGCTACACACTGCTGTCTGCCATCTGCTTCTGCCAAGAAGGGTGTTAACATTCCCAGCATTGAAGCCAGAAAGATGGAGGTTGTGGGGCCACACTGCCTGCCTGGGTTCAAACCCCAGCTCTGCCGTTTCCTGCCTATGTGACTTCATTTCTCTGCAGCCCAGTTTCCTCATCTGGGCCTCCACACCCCTTAGTAAGTTACTATTCAAGTACCTGCTACCTGCCAGGATTTGTCCTAGGCACAGAAGGTACTACAGTGCCCAAAAAAGACAAAACAACTCAGTCCCAGCCAATTTTATGCCTTTTTTGTTTGTTTGTTTAAGAGGCAGGGTCTTGCTCTGTTGTCCAGGCTGGAGTGCAGTGGCATGATCATAGCTCGCTGAAGCTTAGAACTCCTGGGCTCAAGCGATCCTCCTGAGTAGCTGGCACTACAGGTGTGTGTCACCACGGCACAGCTCATTTTCGTAGAGACGGGGCCTGGCTATGACACACAGGCTAGTCTCCTACCCCCGGCCCCCAGCAATCCTCCCGCCTCAAACTCCCAAAGTACTGGGATTACAGGTGTGAGCCACCATTCCCAGCCCCAGCTAACTTTCTAACTGGGTTAGGTTATCTGGCCACCTTCTACGTCATTAGGGGTCATTAAATAAGTTCATTTGCATAAACATTCCAGGAATTACTTGACACATAATAAGAACTCAGAAGGGGACAGATCGGAAAATACCTCAGGAAAAAAAAACCCAAAAACACCATTTTTGAATCAGACCTATCTGGGGTTGAATCCTACCCTGTCCCTTTCCTCTCGGGTGACTCTGAGCACGTAAGGTCCCCTAAGGATCCTCCTCTGCCCTCGGGGTCTCACCTGCCAGAGATCGAGGCCCAGCACAGCAAAGCTGTCATAGGCGTAGATGTTGGCATCAGGGGAGTACTCTGGGTTGTCGATTTCTGGGTGGATCCAGGTGCCCTTGTAATCTGGGTTGTCGATCTGCCGGGGCTTCCACTCGCCCTGTGGAAGGAAAAGGGAATCAGAGGGTGAATGGATGAGTGAGGTGCACCCCCCCTACTGTGAGCCCAGCCCTGCTGACAGCCCCCAGTCCCACCTTGTACTCAGGGTTCTGAATGACTGGTGGCTCCCACTCTCCATCCATCTCTTCATCCCAGTCCTCAGGCTTCTTAGCATCAGGGTCAGGAATGTGCTCAGGTTTGTCCCAGTCCTGGGGGGACATGAAGAGGTCAGACATGGCCCAGTTGTCTTCCATACTCTCTGAGAGACCCTGCCCAAGCACCAACCTCGGGCTTAGAGTCTGTGGGATCATCGATTTTGGCCCGCTCGTCCCAGTCTTCCGGCTTGGAAGCATCAGGATCCTTTATCTTCTTGGGTGGCAGGAAGTCCCAATCGTCCTCCAAGGAGCCCGACTCCACCTGGCTGTTGTCGATCTTCACCTCGTAGGTATTGTCTGGCCGCACGATCAGTGTGTACAGGTGTGTAAACTCATCATCCTGAGGAGGGCAGGAGGTGAGTGGCCCACCTCACCAAGCTGGCCTCGGGGCCTCCCGACAGCCACTTGCAACCACCCCCAGGCACACCTTGCAACGGATGTCCTTGTTGATCAACACGTTCTTGCCCTTGTAGTTGAAGATGACATGAACCTTCTTGGTGCCAGGGCCACAGATGTCGGGGCCTAGTCGAGAAGCAGATCAAGTTAAGAAATCAGAGACTGGCCGGGTGTGGTGGCTCACGCCTGTAATCCTAGCACTCTGGGAGGCCAAGGCGGGAGGATCACTTAAGGTCAGGAGTTCAAGACCAGCCTGAGCAAGAGTGAGACCCCGTCTCTACTATAAATAGAAAGAAATTAATTGGCCAACTAAAAATATATAGAAAAAATGAGCCGGGCATGGTGGCGCATGCCTGTAGACCCAGCTACTCGGGAGGCTGAGGCAGAAGGATCGCTAGAGCCCAGGAGTTGGAGGTTGCTGTGAGCTAGGCTGACGCCACGGCACTCTACTCCGGGCAAAGAGTGAGACTGTCTCAAAAAAAAGGAGTCAGATACTGCCCACCATTTCCAGGCCCCCACCTGCACTTACAAAAGGAAAACTCAGTTCTTAAACTCAGGTCTGTCAAGGCTTAAAGGATGAGGTTTAGAACCTAACTCTGCCCTGATGGGTCTGTGGGCAGAGCCTTAAGTTAAAAAAAAGCAGTGCTCTAGAACTCAATATCCTCATATTTAAATTTGGAAGATACCTATGCATAATCACACAAACTAACAGAATAGATCCATAATTATAACGCATTAAATTGCTAACTGTGACCTATCCCTTTAACTCCTCCTCCGGAGGAAAAAAACTAATTATTCAAGTGCTTTCTATGCTCACAACATCACCTTCCTGGGTTATAAAGAACTCACAGGGTCCCAGTCTCCCTCCAACTAAAGGACAGAGGTCAGCACCAGGGCACAACCCCTCACCAAACATGATGTTGTATTCCGAATCTCCGTGCATGTCCGTCTGGTCCAAACCATCGGGAAACAGTTTCACGTAGCCGCCCCCACAGTCGATGTTCTGCTCGTGTTTCACAGTGAACTGCACCACCAGCGTCTGGCCCTTGTTGCTGAAGGGTTCAAATCTGGCCGACAGAGCGTAAAAGCGGGCATCCTGGCTAGTCTGCAACCCTGAGATGAGACGACAGTGAGGTCGCTGTTGGGACCTGACCCCCCACGGACCCTAACACCTCGGAGGTACAGACGACTCCCCCCTTCTTCCACCTGCCCTGCTCCTGGGGGATTGTCCAGGCTCGTGTGCTGACTACAGCTTCCGCCAAGAAGTCCTCCTGGATCTGAGTACCCATTGCCAGGCTCTTACCTTTATCTTTCTCCTGGTCACCGTAGAACTTGCCAGAATTGAGGACGAATTTGCCAAAATCTGACTTGTGCTTGGATTCAATCCAGCGGTGGGTCCACCCATCTAAGGGGGTCAGAGGGTTAAGTCAGCTCTGCCGGGCCAGTACGCCCCTCCCCCAAACATCTGCGGAGAGCCACAAGCTGCTGGGGGCAGGGAAGGAGATCCCCCGACTCTCCCCAGCCCAGTGTCTAGTTTCACAACTCCAGTGGCTTAAGAGATCATCAGGCGAACCCCAACTCCCGCCGCGGGAGGCCGCCGCGCCCTCCGCGCTCCCCGGGGACACAGAAGAGGGATCGCCCGCGGCTGTAGTCCCCAGGGGCCACCGTGTTGGCCCTCTGAGTGGTAATTACAGACTACAACGCAGATCCGGGCTGGGGGGCCAGCCGCGTCGTCTGGGCGGCTTCGAGGCGGGACCAGGCGTTACCTCCGTCCAAAAACTGCTCCTTGAAATAGACTGAGGGCTTGGCGGCAGCCAGGCCGAGGAGGCCGAACAGCAGCGGCACGGATAGCAGCATGGCGGGCCGAGGGGGCGGAGGCGCGCGGTCCCTTTAAAACGATCCTCCAGCAGCGTCTCTGCAGTACAGACCGACGCCGCCGCCCGCCTGGCGCCTTTATACACGACCGCCTCTCAAACCAACCTGACCCGGCCCTTGAGCCCGCCCACCACGCTTTATCATTGGTCCGAGGCTACGGCCCTTCCTTTCCATTGGACCCTCCTCGGCTCAGCATGTTCGGTTGTGCCTCGGAACGCTGGGTTCCCAGATGGCCGATTTCTATTGGCCGCACGACCGGCCAATGAGGGTCGACCACGCGTTGTGGGGGACGCCCACTGGTGGGGTGGGGGCCGTGAGCGCCTCATTGCAGGTCATGTGACCAGATCTGAGCCCAACCCCGCCCTCGGCCGCGCGCGTCGCTCCCCATCTGGGCGTTTAAAGAACCGCGCGAGCGCAGGTGTGTCCGCGCGGGACCGGGACCTTTCCCCAGCTTCGCCCTCTCCCATTCCCTCTACGTGGAAGGGGTGGGCAAGGCTTTCCTAGCCACTTCCTGCCCTGCACTTGGGGAACCCCCACCTCAACGCTCCCGCTCTCTCCACCTAGGATGGGACAGAGTCAGGAAGGGGCTGGGGCTGTGGGGCTTGGCTGCTCCCCACTGCTGCTACCGCCGTGCAGGCCGGGACGGGGGGAGGCATTGCCAGCTCTCTCCTACTTCCGCCCCCTAGCGCCCCGGGAGCCTGTTGGACTCCTGCTGTGTGACCTGGGGCAAGTTATTTAGCCTCTCTGAAGGGACAGGCGCTCCTGAGTGGCCAGGAGGGGCTACCCTGGCCAGATGCTACCCGGCAGAAATGCTTTTAAAGTTTTTAGAGCTGTCTCAGGACAGAGGGGAAGCAGCGTAGAAGGCTCAAGGATGCGATTGTAGGCTGTGGCTCCTAGGGTGGGGGCAGGGTTATTACCCTGTCGCGGCCGCCCCTTTACTGTCCTCTCAGCGGTAAATGAAAGGGGTCGCTACCTTGTGGTCTCCCACAAACGGCCTGGCTTTTGCAATTAAACGGCTGTAGGCCAGAGAGTAGGGAGTTCGGTTTAGGGAGGAAAAGAAGACACAGATGGCCCGGAAGATAACGTCCTAGGAGAGATGGACAGGACCCCTGGGTCTGGAGTCGTCTTCTGAATCCAGAGGCACGTTACTGACACCAGCACCCTGCCGTCCTGCTATGAAAGGAGGAAGGAGAGCTTGGGGGTTTCCAAACTCTGAGCAAATGGGCGCTGGGCTTGGGGACACTGGAGTGGATTGTGGAAGGGGGGAAGGGAGGAATCCCAGCAAAAGAGTGGGGAGGGGATGTGTCCTCGCTAGTGGTGGTGACTCAGAAAGGGGAAGAATAAAAAAAAGGAAAAAAAGAAAAAAAAGTACTTGGAAAGGGCCTTTGGTTAAAAATAGAAGAAAAGGGAGAAATGTAAAGTAATGGGGAAGTTGGGTTCTGCCCCTTCTCCCAGGCAGTATCCAGTATTGCCTAGCCTGCCCCCACCCCCCTCAAGAGGCTGCCAGAACCCTTGGTGACCACCCTTAGGCCTGCCACTGACCCTCCCACTTTCTCTCCAGTCCTGTGTAATGCACACCTGGGCTTGGTGCTTCCTGCCCAGGGGTAGACACTGCCTGTCCTGTTCCCCTCACCACTCTCCCCCCCCCCCAGTGTCTCCTGCAGCACCTGGCACAGAACAGGCTTAAAAACTAATTGCTGGGTGACTTGAGGGACACATCCTGAATATAGGACCTTACTGTGTGGTCAGAAATGGGGGATATTAGTAACCTCATATTACAGGCTCAAATAACAATTGTGATGTTAAATGAATAAATGTGTTCTGCCTAACACATGGTCCATGTACAATTTAGTATTAGCAAGTGCTGGGTGTATGTGTGGGCACTGTATCACTTAATTCTCACAATAACCTGGGCTTATATCTCCAGCTGGGCAAGAAACTGAGGCATAGAAAGATTCCATGATTTGGCTGAATGACATAAATGGCAGCTCTGGGATTAGAATCTACCTGTGATGTCTAATATAGTTGCCACTGGCCACATGTGACCGCTGACCATTTGAAATGTGGCTGGTCTGAACTGAGATGTGCTGTTAGTTTAAAATACACATCACATTCTGAAGGCTTCATATGAAAAAAAGCATAAAATATTTTACTAGTAATCTTTTTTTTTTTTTTTTTTTGAGACAGGGGTCTCGTTCTGTTGTTCTGTTGGCCTGGGCTAGAGTGCATCGTAGTTCACTGCAATCTCAAACTCCTGGGCTTAAGCTATCCTCTTGCCTCAGCCTCCTGAGTAGCTAGGACCACAGGCACAAAACACCACAGCCTTCCTTTGTAAGTTACCTGCTGCTTTTGCCCAAAAAAAGAGAGGAGAAAAATAAAAAATTAAAAAAAAAAAGACAATACCACACTTGGGTAATTTTTTAGTTTTTTGTTGAGACAGGGTCTCACTATGTTGCTCAGGCCGGTCTTAAACTCCTGGCCTCAAGCAATCCCCCCACTTTGGCCTTCCAAAGTGCTAGGATTATAGGTGTGAGCCACTGTGCCAGGCCAGGAAATTTAAAATTACATTTGTGTCTCACGTTATATTTCTATAGGACAGCACTAATATAGACTATATGTTACTGCCCTGACATACTGATTTTATCAGAGCATGGGAGTGGACCTGGAGGGTTATAATTCTGACCACATTTCTACCAAGTCCCTGTAGAACCTTGGGCAAACCATTATCACGCTCTGAGCCTCAGTTTCCTCATCTGTGAAATGGGGGGTTATATCAGTATCTACATCATAAAGTTTTGGGAAGAAATGAAATAATATACCTGAAGTACTTAACACTGGGCTGGGCACATAGGAAGTAGTCCATACAAGTTAGCTGCCACCTTAACTATTAATATTACTAGGTGAGTCCTTCTCCCCTCTATAAATGGGGAATGGTCCCTACCCAGCCTCCCTTTGAAAATTTCAAAGCAGTTTACATGCAAAATGACCATCTGCAGAGCATACCAGCTACTGCCCTCCCCCAGGGCATAGGAGAATCTCAGGCAGAGGGCTCCCAGGCACAGAGAGGGTGAAGTACAAGGTCACACAGCCCGCTGGAGGTGAGGCTAGTTGAAATTTAAAACAGAACTGTGCTTCTGACCTTGAGGTCACCTATTTTGCCTCTTTGGTCAACCAGAAGCCAGTGGATGACCCAGGGTGGAGGTGGGCGCCGAGTTCTTTGCACGCCTTGCAGCTCTTTAGCCACACCCAAGATGGCGACCCACTAAGTCCTACACTTGCGCTAGCCACGCTCAAGATGGCGAACCAACTCCGGGTTCCGGTTCCGGTTGCTCAGGCTGAGGCCGGGACACGCCGCGCGCGCTTGGAGCAGCCATGGCGGATGGTCCGGTGGCAGAGCTGCTGCTGCGGCGGCTGGAAGCGGCCGATGGCGGCCTGGACAGCGCGGAGCTGGCGGCCGAGCTCGGCGTGGAGCACCAAGCGGTGGTGGGGGCCGTGAAGAGCCTGCAGGCGCTGGGCGAGGTGAGCCGGGCCCCTGATGCCGGGCGCCTCGCTTTTGCACCTGCAGTCCCCTTACCGCAAGGGCCCTACTTCCAGGCCAGACTCGCTCAGGCTCGGTTGTGGGTAGGGGTGTTGTACGTGTGTCTGCGCCGGGATACGCTGGAGGAGAGTCTGGAACGAGTGAGCGCCCGGACGCACGGGTGTTCCTCATGGCAGTAAACATACATTGAGGAATGAATGATCAGCCTGGGGGTGGCAGTGTACGATGGTGGATAAGGAAGACGCGGTTGCTGCCCCCATGTAGGTGGTGATCTAATAGGGAGGTGCTCAAGTGAGTACCTAGAGTAATGCTAGAATTACAGGGAACCCAGCGGTGACAGCTGACCCAGGCTTGGGGGTCAGGGAGAGCGGTCTGATGGAAGTGACAGCTGAGTTAGATCTCTGCACCATGGAGGAAAGCCATGGCACTTGAGGAATCAAGGGCTGGAAGTTTGGGGGGTGACGGGTGATGAGAGAGAGCAGCACAGCCATAATTGCAAAGCCTTGTAGGTCTTTATGTCACAGGGGTACTGGGGAACCATAGTAGGAGTTGGAGCTGGTGGGATGTGCCATCTACATCACCTTGGGAAGAATCGGCAGGAACAAGAATGGAATCAGATTGGAAGAGAGCAGAGGCTGGCACGTACCCAAGCTAGAGGGCATGATGTCTGCCTGTGGGTGGGGAGCTGAAATAGGGAGTGGGCACTGCCTGAGATTCAGGACAAGGCTTCGGGGGGGGGGGGGGGGGCAGGGATGAAGCCCAGCCTTCCAACTTGGGCAAATGGAGGGTGATGGAGTCACAGGAGGAGGATGCTAAGGGGCCAGTGGGCCACCCAGGAGGAGGTTAGATCCATGAGGCCAGGATCTGGGCTGTTCATTCATCAAACTCTTGTTGTGTGCCCCACTGTGGTCTCAGCTTGTTGTCCAATCCTTGCCATAATCCTAAGCTGATGGCACTGTTATCCCCGTTTTGCAGATGGGACAACTGATGTTCAAATTGGTCAATAACTTGACCAGTGTCACTAGAAGGGGCTGGCAAATCCAGATTTGAAATTAGGCACTCAGGCTGCAGAGCCCAAGGTCCTCAGTGCAGAGGAGAGGGTACAGCTATGGTGTGTAGGGTGACAGTACCTCCATCAATATGAAATTGCCATTTGTGTAGAACCCAGAGGGTTAAATAATGCCAATTTAATGTGGTTCATCCTAATGACGATAATGGCAATAACAGCAACAATAATATATTAGTAGTTAGAATTCATGCAGCACTTGTCACATATTAAGAACTCTGCATTCAGCGTGAGCAAGAGCAAGACCCCGTCTCTACAAAAAAATAGAAAAATTACCTGGGTGTGGTGGTGCATGCTTATAATCCTAGCTCCTTAGTAGGCTGAGGCAGGAGGATCACTTGAGCCCTGCAGTGTGAGGTTGTAGTGAGCCATGATGATACCACTGCACTGTAGCCTGGGCGACAGAGCAAGACCCTATCTCCGGGGCGGGGGAGAAAAATTCTATATTCTTTCTATGTATTATGTTAATTCATTTACATTGAAATCCTCTGAGGTAGAGCCCAGCACACACTTGTCTTGTGGATGAGAAAAGTCGCTCAGAGAGGTTAAGCAACTTCCCCAAGGTCTCCCAGTGAGTGAGGAGCAGAGCTGAGATTAGAACAAAGGGTCTAAAGGGTCCCACCTAGCCTTGTTCCTGTCCGTGTGACCATGGACCTGTCCTCATCTGGGATCCTCAGGCTTCTGTTTGTAATGTGGGCCTCCAGGGCCGTTCTCTGATACTTCAGGCACTAGGATGCAAAC
This sequence comes from Cheirogaleus medius, assembly GCA_008086735.1. Taxonomy (NCBI): domain Eukaryota; kingdom Metazoa; phylum Chordata; class Mammalia; order Primates; family Cheirogaleidae; genus Cheirogaleus; species Cheirogaleus medius. The sequence goes on along the minus strand of VBSM01003225.1, from coordinate 4,573,017 downwards.
ACGAACACATAAACATGGACATAAATCTGTTTACTTGAGACCTTAAAATCTGTTACAGGTCCAAAAGGGATAGTAAGAGTTTGTCTTCTGCCAGGTAGCATTGGTAGTACTTTACCTTGCCCTGGGAGGTGCAGTGAATCTTTATTAAGTACCTGTGTATATAATGGAAGTAGGTGTACATAACGGAATTAGGCTCAGCGAGAGGAACTCTTTTCTCTTAACATCACTTGCCTGCAGAGTGGTACAGGTGGGGTGTGAAGTCAGGTTCAGAGGCTGTGACTTGAACCTCAGCCCCAGTGCTATGGTGAGGGGGTGCCTGGCTCTGAACCGCCCCCCTACCTGGGCCCCCCATTTCCCTGCAGGTCATCGAAGCTGAACTTCGCTCCACCAAGCGCTGGGAGCTTACTGCCGAGGGCGAGGACATCGCCCGGGAGGGCAGCCACGAGGCCCGAGTGTTTCGCAGTGTCCCTCCTGAAGGCCTGGCCCAGAGCGAGCTCATGGTAGGGACTTGAGGGGCAGCGGATAGGGTGGAAGTGGCTCTCGTGCCCCACTGACAGCATCCTGTCTCCTCCAGCGGCTGCCCAGTGGCAAAGTGGGCTTCAGCAAGGCCATGTCCAACAAGTGGATCCGTGTGGACAAGAGCGCGGCCGACGGGCCCCGGGTGTTCCGAGTGGTGCGTCCCTGCAGGCGGGTGGGCGGGTGGATGGGCAGGTGGGCCCCGGGCCCTCACACCTGCTGTCGCTGCAGGTGGACAGCATGGAGGACGAGGTGCAGCGGCGGCTCCAGCTGGTCCGGGGAGGACAGGCCGAGAAGCTGGGCGAGAAGGAGAAGAGCGAGCTGAGGAAGAGGAAGCTGCTGACTGAAGTGTGCGTGGGCGCCGCCCCCGGGCTCACCTGCATGGCCCCTCGGGGGTGGTGGTGGGCAGAGCCGCCCTGCCCACACTCGGCCACAGTGCCATCAGCCTCCTCCCAGGCCCCTTTGCACCCTGGTTGTCCAGCCCAGGCTCATGCCACCACACGGCCTTTGCCCATGCAGCACCTTCTGCCGAGAACTGAAGTCAACCCGGTGCCCACTGGCCGGGCTCCTGAGACCTGGCCGGGCTGGCGGCTCTGCTGTCATAGGGCGGACATCCCCTGTGAGCAGACACAGTGGCAGAGAGAACACAGACTGGAGCTGGGCAGCTTGACTGAAGTCTGGCCTCTGCCACTTACTAGCTGTGTGACTTTGGCCAAGTCACCTGGCGGTTCCTGGCCTTGGTTTCCTTATCTATAAAGCAGCCCCTTCTCACGGGACTGTGGGGGGCTTTCGTGCAACAGGATAACCCTGCTAGACTTTGCCCAAATTGTTGCTCCCAGCTGTGTGCTTAGCACCTTAGAAAGGACCCTGGCACACATTCTTTTCTCCGTGAGTGTTTGTTGAGTGAATGAGTGAACACAGGGAGATAATCAGTGGCCACACTGGAGGATTTCAGGTGATGATAAATGTCAGGAAGAAAATAAAGCAGAGGGACTTGGTGGGTAGCACTGGGATTCACAGCAGATGGGAGACCAGGGAAAGCCTCTTGGAGGAGGTGACGGCGGCATCTCCTTCCTTCCTCTGGCTGCAGGACCCTGAAGACCTACTGGGTGAGCAAAGGCAGCGCCTTCAGCACCAGCATCTCCAAGCAGGAGACGGAGCTGAGCCCAGAGATGATCTCCAGGTGCGGGTGGCCCCGCGTGAGGGGTAGGTGTGGGCCATGGCAGGGGGTGGGGACAGGCAGCCCTCACCAGCCCATGCATCCCACATCCCCCCACAGTGGCTCCTGGCGGGACCGGCCCTTCAAGTCCTATAACTTCACGGCCCGCGGCGTCCTCCCTGACAGCGGCCACCTGCACCCCCTGCTCAAGGTCCGCTCCCAGTTCCGCCAGATCTTCCTGGAGATGGGGTGAGCACTGGGCCGGGGGCGGGCCGGCTCAGCCGCCAGGCACAGGCGGTAGAGTGAGGCCGCGTCTCCCACCAGGTTCACCGAGATGCCCACTGACAACTTCATCGAGAGCTCCTTCTGGAACTTTGATGCCCTCTTCCAGCCCCAGCAGCACCCAGCTCGTGACCAGCACGACACCTTCTTCCTTCGAGGTTGGTCGGCCCTACCTTTTCGAGTCAGAGTCTCGCTCTGTTGCCTGGGCTAGAGTGCCGTGGCATCAGCCCAGCTCACAGCAACCTCAAACTCCTGGGCTCAAGCCATCCTCCTGCCTCAGCCTCTCAAATAGCTGGGACTACAGGCACACGCCACCGTGCCCAGCTACTTTTTGTATTTTTAGTAGAGATGGGGTCTCGCTCTTGCTCAGTTTGATCTAGAACTCCTGACCTCAAGTGATCCTCCCACTTCGGCCTCCCAAAGAACTGGGATTACAGGTGTGAGCCACCGTGCCGGCCTCACATTTCACCATCTCTATACCATCTAAAATGGAATGACTTCCCACAGGGGTATTTATCTCTCACCAGGAGGGCAGGCAAGGTCACTGGGTACTCATTACCTGACTTGGAGTAGCAACGCCATGTTATTGTCATTGTCATGCCTCCCCAAACTTACTAAGCACTCTTCACACGCTAGTCACTGTTCAAATCTTCCTACCAACTACAGTAAGTACTACTGTCAGCCCCCTTTTACAAATAGGGGGACTGAGGCCCAGAGAAGGAACATCACTTGCCTGGGGTCACACAGCTCATAAATGCTGGAGCCAGGATTTGATCTCAGGCTTTTCAAGAGCACCAAAATTGTGTCCCTGGAAGGGGATCTGAAAAATTTTCACGTCCATGCAACACATGTTCTCTGAGGCCCTCTTGTGTACCACGGTCTCTGTTAACATGCGGGTCGCAGCTGTGAATGAGACAGAAATCCCTGCTCCCGGGAGACCTGCAAGCGACTGTAGGAGATGTGGGTTAAATGCTAAGCAGGCTATGTAATGGGACAGGTGACAGTGAGCGCAGCAGGGGAAACTGGCGTGTGTGTGTCTGTGTGCATGCATACTTGCACACACGTGCACACATGGCAGATAGTGAAGGGGTGGCTGTCAGTTTATTTTTTATTTTCGTTGTTATTCTTCTATGGCTATTTTTTTGTTGTTTGTTTTGTGTTTTTTTCTTTCTTTCTTTCTTTTT
>VBSM01003225.1:4554888-4569776 GCA_008086735.1 Cheirogaleus medius | reverse complement strand
CCTGAGCTCAAGCAATCCTCCCGCCTTGGCCTACCAGAGTGCTAGGATTACAGGCGTGAGCCACCGCGCCCGGCCTTCTATGGCTATTTAAATTAAAATCTTTGCTCAAGCAAAAAGACCTAAGCAGGTGAGCCACAGTTGGGGAAGGAAAGTTCTAGGCAGAGGCAAAGGCCCTGAGGCCGGAGCATGCCTGGTGAGCTCACAGGTCAGCTGCAGGGAATGATCAAGCAGAAGCAGAAGGAGACGAGGGCAGGGAGGTGACCAGGCAGAGCACCGGGGAAGACCAGGGCTTTTTCTCTGGGTGAGTGGGAGCCATGGAGGGTTCTGGGTAGAGGAGGCACGTGACTGACTCAGGTGTCCCAGGCTGTGGTAGGGGCAGAGGCGGGAGCTGTACATGTCACCCTCTGTCTCCTGTGCCGTGGCTATTTGAGAAATGCCCGTTGACTGACGGGATGCCCCTCTGCCCTGCCTAGATCCAGCTGAAGCCCTGCAGCTCCCCATGGACTACGTCCAGCGGGTCAAGCGGACCCACTCTCAGGGTGGCTACGGCTCACAGGGGTGAGGCACGACCTGAACTTTGAGGCTGTGGAGGGGAAAGAGGTTGGGGTCCCGAGGGCCATGGCACGCATGGACTTCCCGCCTTTCCTCCCGAAGGTACAAGTACAACTGGAAGCTGGACGAGGCCCGGAAAAATCTGCTGCGCACGCACACCACGTCGGCCAGCGCGCGCGCCCTCTACCGCCTTGCCCAGAAGGTGCGGCTTGGCCCAGCAGCCGCCGGGGTGGGAAAAGGGTGCTGTCTTGGGGACCTCCTGACCCACACCAGGGCCTGGCCCGGCTGTCACCCCCTAGAAGCCCTTCACGCCAGCCAAGTACTTCTCCATCGACCGTGTATTCCGGAATGAGACCCTGGATGCCACGCACCTGGCGGAGTTCCACCAGATCGAGGGCGTCGTGGCTGACCACGGCCTCACCCTGGGCCACCTCATGGGTGTGCTTCGGGAGTTCTTCACCAAGCTGGGTGAGCGGGCGGGCCAGGGTGGGCAGTGCTGGCGGTGCATTGGGTGGGTACCTTGGTCACCAACCTTATCCTGCCCCCCTGCTGCCTGCCACCACCCCCTCCAGGTATCACTCAACTGCGCTTTAAGCCGGCCTACAACCCATACACGGAGCCCAGCATGGAGGTGTTCAGCTACCACCAAGGTGGGGGGGTGCTGGTGCTGGGGTGGGGGAGGTCTCAGGCTACCCACAGCTGGGCTCGGGTCCCCCAACTCCCAAGCTCACCACCAGGCCCAGAACCACCCCCACACACCGTCCTGTCCTCCCTTTCCTGCCCCCACAGGCCTGAAGAAGTGGGTGGAGGTCGGGAACTCCGGGGTCTTCCGTCCTGAGATGCTTTTGCCCATGGGGCTTCCTGAGAATGTGTCAGTCATTGCCTGGGGCCTCTCGCTGGAGCGGTAAGTGCCCAGACAGGAGCTGGGGGTATCTGGCTGCCTGGGTCAGGTGTGGCTTCGGCACCAGGGGCAAGAAGGGTGATGAACAGCAAGATAAATAAGTGCATTTAACAAATAAAGTCGGTTGGGCGCGGTGGCTCACGCCTGTAATCCTAGCACTCTGGTAGGCCAAGGTGGGAGGATTGCTTGAGCTCAGGAGTTCGAGACCAGCCTGAGCAAGAGTGAGACCCCGTCTCTGCTATAAGTAGAAAGAAATTAGCCAAACAACTAAAAATAGAAAAAAATTAGCCGGGCATGGTGGCGCGTGCCTGTAGTCCCAGCTACTCGGGAGGCTGAGGCAGGCGGATTGCCTCAGTCCAGGAGTTTGAGGTTGCTGTGAGCTAGAATGATGCCACGGCACTCTTCCCCGGGCAACAGAGTGAGACTCTGTCTCACACACACACACACACAAAAAAACAAAGTCTAGAGTATATCCAAGGGCAGTAAGTAAGGAGACCAGGTGATCCGGGAAGGCCTCATGGGGGAAGTGGCAGCTGAGCAAAGACTGGAGGTGGATGAAGGGGTGAGCATGAGAATATCTTGGGAAGGGTGTTCTAGGCAGCAGCCACAGCCAGTGCAAAGGCCCTGGGGTAGGAATGAGGCTTGTGTGTTTAGAGAACAGCGAGCAGGGCACTGTGGCTGGAGGGAGTGATCGAGGTGGGGCAGAATAAGAGGATGTAAGGGGAGGGAGGTGACAGGGCACATGGTGCAGGGCCTTGTGGGTCATAGGGAAAACTTTGGCTTTTCCCCTGAGGAAGGTGGAAGCCATCGAAAGCTTCTGAGCAGGGGAGAGCATGACCTGACCTAAAGTTAAACTCTCTTCCCTCTCCCAAAGCCCAACAATGATCAAATACGGCATCAACAACATCCGGGAGCTGGTGGGCCACAAGGTGAACCTGCAGATGGTGTATGACAGTCCCCTGTGCCGCCTGGATACTGAGCCGAGGCCCACTCAGACACAGGTGGCTGCGTGACATGGGCCGCCCCAGGATAGCCTCGCCTCCACCCTCCCCAAGTCCCTGCTGCTGAGCTCTGCTTCCCTCGCCAGTGACCTCCTCGTATTTATGAGGCCTCCGTGAGGCCAGCCCCCGCCTCCCCTTGGTGTCTGCTCTTGCCCACCATCCCAGGACCAGGATCCCGGGGGCAGACTAGTGGTGGCAGGTTCCTTATCATCCTGTGGGCTGTCCGCTGATGAGTATGAGTCGCGGGGAGCCCTGTGGGCCAGCTTTTGTCTAATAAAGTGGGCACTTGCCCTCATCTGGTGCCTTTCATTAGGGATGAGGGGGTCCTGTCAGGTCCCCCCAGCTCAATGTGCAGCCTGATGGGAAAAAAACTGGGTGCTGGAGCCCCGGGTACAAGGGGGTGGTGAGTTCAGCATCTTGGATACTCGGAGATGGGTGGCCAGCCTCAGCCAGACCACCTGGGGATGACTAACTCCGTCAAGCATTTACTGATCACCTACTGGTGCCAGGCTCTCTGTAGGCAAATGTAACAGAAACCCCCCTCACCCTGTGGAGGGGACATTTGGGAATCGGAAGCCAAGGTGGTTGTTGGGGCCTCAGGAGCCAGGATTCCCCCTAACTGGTGGAAGCAAGTGTGTGTGTGGTGGGGGGAAGCTGCCTATTTTTTTTTTTTTCTTTATTGGAGACAGGGTCTTGCTGTGTCATCCAAGCTGGAGTACAGTGCTGTATTGACAGCTCATTGCAGCCTCAAACTCCTGGGCTCAAGTGATCCTCCTGAGTAGCTGGTACTACAGGCATGCGCCACCACACCAGGCTAATTTTTCTATTTTTAGTAGAGATGGGGTCTCGAACTCCTGACCTTAAGCGATACCCCTGCCTCGGCCTCCCAGAGTGTTAGGATTACAGGCGTGAGCCACCATGCCCAGCCTAGATGATTTCTTTATGGCCAGTTTTTACATAGAAAGGTGGGGGGCAGGGAATGTGGGGAGTTAGAATAACATTTTTATTTCTTTTGGCTGACTTTGGGGAAAAGGGATTCTGGTTTCTATGTCCTGCCTTGGAGAAGAGGGATTCTAGTTTCTGTGGCTATCCTCAGGAAGAGAATGAAGGGCCAGAGGCAGGAGGGTAGGAGAGCAGAGAGACTTGCTTCTGAAGCCTTCATTTTGAGGTATTGTTCTCTGAGCCCCTACAGCTGTATTTGCTTTGGATATTTCACTTTTTAGTTCTATGTGACTGAAAAACTTAAGCAAACTTTCCACTTAATGGGTGCCAAAACTGTTGTGCCTAGATCAGCTTCAGACAAAAGCAGAGGTTTCAATGGAAATTTTAAACATATGGGATCAGGATCCTGAAGCATTTCTTTAAAGAATTGTAACAGGAGTCAAAACATGGCTTTACCAGTACGATCCTGAAGACAAGGCACAATCAAAGCAATGGCTACCAAGAGGTGGGAGTGGTCTAGAGCACAGGTCATGGCAACAGTTTTTTGGATTCTCAAGGCATTTTGCTTGTTGACTTTCTAGAAGACCAAACAATGAAAACATCTGCTTATTATGAGTGTTTTGAGAAAGTTAGCCAAAGCTTTAGCAGAGAAATGTCCAGGAAAGCTTCAGCAGAGAGATGTCCACCTACTTGGCTCTGTGACTTCCTTTTGTTTCCTAATCTTAAAAAATCTTTAGAGGGCATCCATTTTTCTTCAGTTAATAATGTAAAAAAGACTTCCCAGGACCCTCAGTTCTTTAGGGTTGGAATAAACAGCTAGTATCATTACTTAACAAACATGTCTCGAATTTGATGGAGTTTATGTTGACAGTTCATATTTTTTAGTTTTTATTTTTTAATATCATTTTCCATGAATTTTTTGAAGTCCCCTTGCATGTTACTTTAACAAGACATGATTTCATTTTGCATGTTTTCAAAAATTATGCAAAATACTAAATGCTAATGTTACTATTTACTGTGCCATTTTTATGCGCTTATCCCTGAAACCCTTATAACAGCTTGACATTTTAGATTTTTATCACCTGGGTAATAGATGAGGCTGGGTTTTGAGTATGAGCGGCCATTTTATGATTGCCCCTGCTGGTAAGAGGCAGAGTGCAGATTCAAACCCACCTATGTTCTCCAGAATGTATTAAGATATGTGTCCTAGTAAGTGTGTGGCTGGGGACAGAGCCTGGCACAGAAGGGTTGAGCAACATGAGTGGATTCCTGTTACCTCCCTCCCTCACATGGACACTGTGACAGGTGTCTCAGAGAGGAGTTCCGCCACCTTCCCAGTCATTTGGAACAAAATCTGAAACCATCACCTTGGTCCTGGACTAAGCAGCCCAGGCCTTGCTCACCTATACATCCCCCACCCTCAGCCTCCTCTCCTGCTGTTCTGCCACAGAAGGCCTCCTGGCTGGTCCTGACACTGAGCTGCTCCCACCGCAGGGCCTTTGCACATCCCTACTCAGATCTTATGCCCATTTTGTAATTGGATTGTCTGCCTTCTTATTGAGTTGCAAGAGTTCCTTGTAAATGTAGCACCACAAGTTCTTAGATATACGCGTTGCATGTATTTTCTCCCTGTCTGGCTCTTCTTGTGCCAATTATTGTTACTATTCTATGAAGTGATTGTTGTTATCACTACAATTAATATTATTATTAAGGGATACTACTCTGTAAGGACCTACCTGTAAGGGCCAGACCTCGCCACGTTTTCAAGGAGCTTCTAGTTTTGGACTGCACAGGTGACTGAGTCAAGATGGTAAATGCATAAACTTTTATAGTGAGGACAACAGGAAGCCATAGGTCGTAATCAGGGTCAGAATTTCTTGTTGGAAGGATTTCCCAAGGCAGAGCGGATGAACTGAGACGTCCAGAATGTACACAGAACTCTTCGGGATCGCCCCAACCAGGACGCCATGTTGGACCCTGGAGCCTCACCTATGCGCACACGCGCGCTCCGAGCCCACGCGCTTATCCTTCCCCCCCGCCGCGGCAGTGCCGGCTGCGCGCGCAGCCCCTGGACTCCCAAACTGCCGCTTAACGGCCGGCCCCGCCCCGCTGCGCGCGCAAGTTCTCAGAGAGGGCGGGGCCAGCGGCGCGCGAGGCGGCACGTGCGCGGAGGCTGGGGGCGGGGCCTACGCGTGCGCGGAGATCGCGAAGGCTGAAGGCGGGAAAAGACCGGATGGAGCGACAGGGAGTAAGCGGCTCTTCTTTCCTTCGCGCGGGCGGCGGGCGGCGGGCGGACGGGCAGAGAACGACGGCGATCCCGGGCCTCTCCAGCGGACCCCAGTCGGGCCACCTGTGTCCTACCCTCGGGGCCTCCTCTCAGCAGGCCCGGCCCCAATTTCCTGACTGACCGACGGGGCCCTGACTGACCCGCTGACAGTCTCGGCCGGGAGGACAGACTTCCAGGCATGGCGCGTGGCAGGAGCAGGGTAGAGAGAGCCACGGACACCCACGCGCCGCACTTGTTTCTTTTCTTCTTCTTTTTCTTCTACCGCTCCCCTTTCCTGGAATGACTCCAGCCGGCACACACACCAGTTAGGAGCCCAGGCCTCCTGGCGCCCCTCCCAGATCCCGGCCCTCGCCTCGGCCCCTCAGATCTCCCCGCCTGGTGTCCCTCCGGGACAGGGAATCCTCCCACCCCGCGTCCCCATCCTGGCGGCGCCCACCCAGCTGCGCCGGTCTCTGCAGTAGGTCCCCACCACGCTGCTGGGGCACATCCAGGTGCCCGGGGTCGGAGGGTTGGGAGGAGAGCGATCTGACCACTTCTCACCCTCCATCCTTCGGCCTCTCAAGCGCCGGCTGTGCTCGCAGGTGGACATGCCCCATGTCGAGTGCAAGGACCAGGAGCCACTGCCGTTGGGGGAGAGCAAGGAGCATCAGCAGTGTGAGGAGAACCGCGAGGAGGAAGCTGGCGGAGGGCCTGCTAGGTGAGGAAGAACCCAACAGGGCAACTGAGTCCAACTCAGGAAGAACCCAACTCAGGCCCCTGAGTCCCTCTCGCTCACTCTTTCCTTCCACAAGGCTCTGTCCAGGGTCTGCTCTTGGTTCACTTGTTGCAAAACGGATGGAGCATCTGCATGTGCCTAGCTGCTAGTGACACAGAAAGTGAGCTGACACTGTGGAGGAGGAGACAGAAAGTAAAGTCCTGGGGATGCTTCATGCTAGAGAGGAAAATGGGGAGTGATGGGTGGCAGGTTTATTTTTTATTATTTTATTTTTGCCAGACAGGGTCTCACTCTGTCACCCAAACTGGAGTGCAGTGGCACGATCATAGCTCACTGCAGCCTTGAACTCCTGCACTCAAGCGATCCTCCGGCCTCAGCCTCCTGAGTGGCTGGGACTACAGTGCGTACCACCACAGCTGGCTAATTTTTTTGTTTCTTGTAGAGACGGGATCTTGCTATGTTGTCTAGGCTGGTCTCAAACTCAAGCAATCCTCCCACCTCAGCCTCCCAAGCAATGGGATTACAGGTGTGAGCCACCTTGCCTGGCCTGAGGGGCTAGTTTGTTTGTTTATTTATTTATTAATTACAGAGTCTCGCTCTGTTGCCCGGACTACAGTGCCATGGCATCAGCCTAGCTCACAGCAACCTCAAACTCCTGGGCTCAAGAGATCCTCCTGCCTCAGCCTCCTGAGTAGCTACCGTGTTTCCCCGAAAATAAGACAGGGTCTTATATTTATTTTTCCTCAAGAAGACACCCTAGGGCTTATTTTCAGGGGACGTGTTATTTTTTTTAAGTACAGTACAACAATCTACATTTATTCAAATATAGTTAAGTCGTCTTCTTTTGGAACATCATCATAGTAAAATGGCAGCCACAGCTTTCCTTCTTCCCCCTGAGGACACACAATACCTAAAGCGGAGCGTCCAGCTCCTCAGTTCACTGAGGAGACTTTCTCCGCAAAGCCTCAGCTTGCAGCACGCACAGGATGGCCGGAACCTGACAGGGGGAGCCCACCTTGTTGGCAGGGCTGCCCGTACCTTTCCGGTCACCTGTGGGATAGTAGCTGTCACGATGGGGCAGATGAGAAGGGCTGCTCGTCTACTGCTCCGCATGGAAATGCATGGGTTGTGCACATACTCTGCGTAGCCACGCCCATCACTAGGTCTTATTTTCGGGGTAGGGCTTATGTTGCGCAAATGCTTAGAAATCCTGCTAGGGCTTATTTTATGGGTAGGTCTTACTTTCGGGGAAACATGGTAGGACTATAGGCGTGTGCCACCACACCCAGCTAATTTTTTTCTTTTTTTAGTTGTCTGGCTAGTTTTTTTCTATTTTTAGTAGAGACCAGGTCTCACTCTTGCTCAGGCTGGTCTCGAACTCCTGACCTCAAGTGATCCTCCTGCCTTGGCCTTCTAGAGTGTTAAGATTACAGGCATGAGCCACCACGCTCATACCTGAGTGGCTAGTTTAGATTGGAGGTCATGGAAAGCTTCACAGAGGAGGTTACAAGTGAGCCATGTGGGTAGGGAACTCCAGGCAGAGGAACAGCAGCTATAAGGGCCCAGAGGGAGGATGTGCTGGAGCAGTGTGAATAGGAGGGAGATAATGAAAGATGCAGTCAGGAAATGGGACATTGGATGTTAATTACCCACAAGAGGGTTTGGAATAAAGGAGTGACATGATGCCATTACAGCAGGACTTGTTAGATTATTGTTAATAAAGTTTTTTTTTTTTTTTTTTGAGACAGGGTCTTACTTTGTTGCCCAGGCTAGGGTGAGTGCCGTGGCATCAGCCTGGCTCACAGCAACCTCAAGCTCCTGGGCTCAAGCAATCCTTCTGCCTCAGCCTCCCGAGTAGCTGGGACTACAGGCATGCGCCACCATGCCCGGCTAATTTTTTCTATATATTTTTAGTTGGCCAATTAATTTCTTTCTATTTTTAGTAGAGACGGGGTCTCGCTCTTGGTCAGGCTGGTTTCGAACTCCTGACCTTGAGCTATCCACCCGCCTCGGCCTCCCAGAGTGCTAGGATTACAGGCGTGAGCCACCGCGCCCGGCCTATTATTAATAAAGTTTTATTGGAGCACAGCCATGATCATTCTTTTGCATATCAGCTGCGGCCACTTCCACAAAGTTGCGTTTTTGCAACATGGCCTGCAAAACAGAAAAGGTTAACTATCTGGTCCTTTATAGGAGTTTACCATCCTCCAGATTCAAGTATTAATAGGCTCCCTCTGCCTGCCTCTTTAGAAAATAGATTGTGGAAGCAGGGAGACCAGTGGGGAGGCAATTGGAATACTCTAGATGACTGTGACTTAGCCCATGGTGGATCTCTGGAGGTGTGAGAAGTGGTCAGATTTTGGATATACTTAAGAAGATAGAACTGACAGAAATTGCTAAGGGATTAGATGTTGGGTTGAGAAAAAGAGAGGCATCGGGAATGACTTTAAGAAAAGAAAAAATTTTGGGCTGGGCAAGGTGGCTCATACCTATAATCCCAGCACATTGGGAGGCCAAGGTAGGAGAAGCACTTGACCCAGGAGTTCGAGACCACCCTGGGCAACATAGCAAGACCTCAGCTCTACAAAAAATTAAAAAATTAGCCGTGTGTGGTGGCAGTTGCCAGTTGTCCCAGCTACTCAGAAGGCTGAGACAGGAGGATCATCGCTTGAGCCCAGGAGTTTGAAATTATAGTGAGGTATGATCACGCCACCTCACTCCAGCCTTGGTGACATAGTAAGACCCTGCAGTCTGCCAGACAGACATGCTTGTAACCCTCCTGATGTTTCCATCTGACTGGGAAGTCAGATACTGAACAAATGCAGTCACAGAAGAGATCAGGGTACTGGGAGACCCTTTCCCTGTGGGCAGCCAGCCTGGAGCAGGGAGCCAGAGAAGGTGTCCTCGAAGAGGCAGTGCTGAGGCAGAAGGTAAGGGCAAGTTGGTGCCAAGTGGGCAAAGGGGTGGAAGGCGGAACTGAGAGAGAGAAGAGCTTGTGCAAAGTCCCTACACGTGGCATTCAGGGACTGAAGGAAGGCCAGAGCAGCTAGGTGGGGGCAGGGGTGAGTGCAAGGGGAGGGTGAGAGGGCCCAGTAGGGGCCAGGTCAGGGGGCATTTTCTAGGCTATGAACTTTATCCTGAAGATTTCTGGGGGGTAACAGATTTATTGAAATATTATTCCTGTACCATTCAATTTACCTACTTGAAGTGTACAATTAAATTGCTTTTAGTATATTCACAGAGCTGGACCACCTTCCCCACAGTTAACTGTAAACCATGTTCATCACTCCAAAAAGAAACCTCACATCCTTAGCTGTCTGTCACCCCTAGTCCCTGCATCCTCTCCAGCCCCTGGCAGCCAATAATCTGCTTTTAGCCTCCACGGATTTGCCTATTCTGAACATTTCATATAAATGGAATTATACACTATGTAGTCCTTTGCGATGGACTTTTTTCACTCAGCATGTTTTCTTTTCTTTTTTAAAAAAAAAGATAGGGGGATGTGTCGCCCAGGCTGAAGCGCAGTGGCATCATCACAGCTCACTGCAGCCTCAAACTCCTGGGCTCAAGCGATTTTCCAGCCTCAGCCTCCTGAGTGGCTGGGCCTGAGTACCACCATGTGAGGCTAATATTTAAATTTTTGTAGAGATGGGGTCTGTTGCCCAGGCTGGTCTTGAACTCCTGGGCTCAAGTGATCCTCCCACCTCAGCCTCCCAAAGTGCTAGAATTACAGGCATGAGCCACTGCCCCCAGCCCTCAGCATGTTTTCAAGGTTCATCCGTGTTATAGCATGGATCAGAACTTGATTCCTGTTTATGGCTCATTAATATTCCATACAAATCTACCACATTTTGTTTACCAAATGATGGAACAAATGTTTACCAGTTGATGGACCTTTGTGTGGTTTCTACTTGTGGGCTGTTATGAGTAACTCTGCTGCAGGCGTCCATGTACAAGTTTTTGTGTGGACAGATGTTTTCATTGCTCCTGGGTAGACGTATACCTTGGCAGGAAAAGTACCAGCTCAAAGAAATGACGTGCTCAGGTTCCTGTTACAAAAAAAAATACAGGCTACTTTGTGCTAAATAGTGGGAGATCAGATGGGAGACTCTTGTTGGGGCAGCATCTAGCAGGGCAGATGGAGAGAAGCTCTCTGTGCCCTGCGGCATGAGGATAGGGATGAACAAGGGTGTCTCCTGGCCATGGTGTGCTGGAGCCAGCTCCTAACAGCTTGCAAGAGCCGATTCTACACATCTCTTCCTAACTTGGCATTTAGTGGCTTCATGTTGGTAGCTTGAAATCGGCTATGGTGGGGGAGTCTTTGCACCATGGAAATTGGCAAACACTACCAATCAGGGCTTCCTCCTCCTCCCCACACCCCAGAGCCAGTTGCTAAGCGCTTACTAGCACACCACTGCTCCCTACCTTCCTGCAGGCGCTGGCTTCTCTGGCCAAGGCAAGAACACCAGTTCCATGTTCCTTGGCTTTTTTTCAGGCATTTGAGGTGGCCAGGGACATCCATATGAACATGGCCAGGATACAGTTGAACTTTCTGACCCTGAACTCAGGGTGGGATAAGGGGCTGGAGCCCGCACCATGGGAGTCATTATTTCAGCGGCAGCTGTGCAATGAATGAGCTCACCTGGGGAAAGAGTGAAAGAGGCTCAGGGCAGTGCCCTGAGGACTGCAGGCATAAAGCCAGCTTCCCTTTGCTTCCCACATTCTTCGGTTTTAAAAAGCAGGCCGCAGGGTGGAATTGTCTTTAGGTGTGTGCTGTCCACTGGCGACCAGAAAGAGGGAGGAAACAGCTGAAGTTGTTTGTGTGATAATATCTCACTGCAGCACAGCGTGTTTAGACCAGGGTCTGTATGGTGAAGAGACACAGGTCATTGCAAATCATTTAGAGACTTCAAGGAGCTCCACAAGAGCGTGTGGCCAAAAACTATGGATTAAAACCAGTGCAGGAGCCAGTGAATAGATCCAGCAGCAGATACGCAGAAACATGATTAAAATATTAACACATTTCCGAGAGAGAAAAGGTAGAGGTTGAGGAACCGGCTCATCAGCTTCCATTCAAACCTTCCCCCTGCCTGGCTGTACTTCAGCAAAACATCGTTTTGCCCAAGCACCAGAGCTTCTGCTGTGTTCCTCCCTGAATGTTTGATTAGCTTGCCTCCCCTCCTGGGACCACCGCCCGAGGTGGTCATAAGTGGCTGGCGGATTGTTTACTTGTGTATCTGTTAGAGGCCACGGAGGGAGGGCCCCACCAGCAGGGGGGCTCTGGCTCACTCGCCTGCCAATCACAGCTTTACCTGGAGCGAACAGATGGTCTCTGAGCTTAGACCATTTCCTCTGCAGTGCCCGGGCCCCCTGCCAGCCCGGACCCTGTTTGGGAACTATGTCCTAATCCTCGTAGCCAAATTAGGGACTCCTTAGAAGGACAGACCATAATAGATGAGCTCAGCGATGTGTTCACAGCCCCCCGCCCCCACTGCCCGAGCCCGGCGCAGGCCATGCACACCCCGGCATGCTGCACTGGGCTGACTTCCACTGCCTGGCCTCTGTCCAGGGTTCGGCAACAGAAGCTGGCCCAGGAACGGGGCAAGCCAGCGGAGAGGACACTGCACATTTTGTTTATTAAAGTTAATTGGTGAATCCAGGCCCAGGGAAGCCTGTGATTCATTAGTATCCTGATTAATATGCAGCTGCTGAGTATTAAGAAAAATGAAATAGAAAGGAATAAATCCCCAAAGGAGAGGTTGGAAAAATAAAGAAGCTCTCAGCAGACATCTGATGCAGGCCTTTGTCCCACGGCGAAATTTGCATTCACTGAATTCGAGTGATTTTTTACCATTTGCTCAGCTGCCATGAAAACCCGTGGGCCTCATCCATGGAGCCTTAGAAAGGAGGGACTCTGAACTGTCAGCAGCTGAAGCAGGTTGTGAACAAGCCCACAAAAAGAAACACCTGGTGATACCATTGGTTTTACTGTCAGGGTCCTTGAATTTGAGACGGTCCAGGAGAGGTTGAGAGAACAAGGTGAGCTGTGGGTACAAGGAGTTGTGAGAGAAGTGTAGAACCACCTCCGTCAGTGGTGCATTTATTTAGGTATTCAGCAAGCATTTATGAAGGCTTTGAGGTACTGAAAAACACAGATGAGTAGAATGCAGTCCCCGGCCTCAGGCACTGGAGGGGACCCATGTGCATAAACTATGGTGCCTTTGTGACCAGTAGCACCAAAGTACAGTGGGAGCGGAATCTCTGAATGTAGCTTCAAGAAGGAAGCAGATAGGGAAAGTCATTCCAAGCAAAGACTGGTGTGGTCTAGGAAATCATGGAAGGTCTCAGATTGCTGCAAATGGAGGGCATAGTACAAAGCAGGCTAGACAGGCCAGGTGCAGTGGCTGATGCCTGTAATCCTAGCATGGTGGGAGGATTGCTTGAGCTCAGGAGTTTGAGATCAGCCTGAGTAAGAGCCAGACCCTGTGTCTACTAAAAATAGAAAAAAATAGCCAGGCGTGGTGGTGCACACCTAAAGTCTCAGCTACTTTGGGAGGCTGAGGCAGGAGGATCACTTGAGCCCAGGGGTTTGAGGTTTCATTGAGCTATGATGATGCCACTGCACCCTATCCAGGGCAATAGAGTGAGACTGTCTCAAAACAAAAACAAAAACAGGCTAGACAGAGAGGGTAGAGGCCAGGGCCCTGGAAGGCCTTGTATGCTGTGCTAAGGAATTTAGACTTGATCCCATGGTTGGTGGGGGGCTGTTGTAGGCTGTGAAGCAGGGATAGGAAATTGGATTGCAGTTTAGAAGGTCACTAGGGCCAAGTGAGAAATGACAGTTATAGGGCTGCAGATGATGATAGATTTGAGAGAGATTAGGAGGCGGAAATGAGGATTTTGAGATAGGATTATGGAGGGGCAGAGAGAAGCTAGACTCCAGGCTGACTGCTAAGTTTCCAGCTTGGGGACCAGGTGGCCTTTCGTGTCATTCAGAGGGAGGATGCAGTCAGGTTGATGCTGTTGGTATACAGGTGCAGAGTCTGAGATGCTTTTGGGGCAGCCAAGTGGGGAGGCCTCAAGGTTGTCAAGTACATTGTCAGGAGCTCAGGAAGGAGGCATGGGTTGGGGTGATAAAAGTTGGGGGTCACTGAAGTGTAGATGGTAGTTAAAGTACTCTTGAATCCTTCATTTATTCGAAGCACATTTATTGCTTCTCCCATGAGGGGTAGAGACTGAGGATTTGAGGATGAATGAGACATGGTCCTGGCCCTCCAGGAGACTAGAGGAGGAGGCAGAGGTGCAGGCAGTGACACTGTAGGTGCTGTGTGCACATAACCCAGCCAAGGAAAACCTGGAGGAGGCAGGACTCAGATGGGCAAGAGGACTGTCCAGGCACCCCAGGCTGCAAGGACGCCTTCAGAGAATGACAGGCCACTGAAGGCCACGCATTGTAGAGTGGAGAGCGGGAGAGCAGCTGCAGGGGACAACAGGGAAGAGGTGTGGAGAGCCTCACTGCAGCGCAGGGTGTGAAGGAGGGTGTGTCAGGTTTCACTGTGCTTGTATTCTGAGCCCAAATGTAGAGCCATGGCGGTCAGGAGACTAAAACCTCAAAAAGAGTGTAATGGAGAAAACATCCAAAATCAATGTGCATTTTTCTAAGTAATCAGTGCCTGGCTTGCAGGCAGGGCCGGCTTTATGGTTTTGTGTGACCTACTGTGTTCAGGGACTGCTCTGTTCTCACCACCAAGGCTTATTAGCCAACAGCTGAAAGGACCTCAGAGGACGATGAGGAAACTGAGGGTCCAGGAGTGGCACCCCAGCATCTCAGTGGGCAGAGGACACTAGCTGGGGAGTCAGACCCACTGAGTGTTACACCCAGCTCTGCCACAGACTGGCCACCACCTCGAGAAGATGGTGTAAGTGGTGTAAGCACGCTAACTCAACAAGTGTCCCCAGCCATAAGGTACAGGTGACAAATGGATGACCCCAGAGCTTGGTCATGAGGAAGCAGCAAGACATGTGGCTTGCTTGGTGCCTGGCACATGGAAAGTGCTGAAGAAATGATAGCTGCGACTCTTACAGTGGCAGCTCTACTTGGCCAGAACCTGTAACTGATCAGGTATCAAACAGATCAGAGAATCAGAAGAAAAAAATATACATATATGTCTTAATTTAAAGTACCAGTGGGTTAGCTGATCAGATCACAACTTTTTTTTCATAAACTTCATTCATAATGTATTACCCATAATTTCCAATTTTGTTTTTAAAGCACAGTGCTAACTTACAGGTCCTAACAAATGAAGATCTATGCAGAATCTTTCCAGATTTTTTTTTTTTAAGACAAGGTCTCAATATGCTGCCCAGGCTGGATTCAGAGGCTTGATCATAGCCCACTACAGCCCCAAACTCCTAGCCTCAGGCGATCCTCCCAAGTAGTTGGGACCCACAGGGACACACCACCACACCAAGCTAGATTTTTTTTTTTTT